>CAXAMN010028694.1:1539332-1573653 GCA_963970005.1 Durusdinium trenchii
GGGAGAGGGGATGTGTGGGGGTGGTGGGGCAGGCGCTGTGGTGCCACGTGTGGTGGGTGGTGGCGGTGGGCTGTGTTGGAATGTCGATGGTGGTGGAGTGACAGGTTCGGCCGTGGGCAGGGGTGGCGGCGGCGGTGGTGGAAACTCCGGCTGGGAAGTGGGTGCCTGGGGTGGGGGTGTGTGCTGCGATGGTGGTGTGTACGGTGGAGTCACATAGGGGTTGGAGTGGTGGACGTGGTGTGTGCGAAGTGCGTGAGTGAGTGGGCCGTAGGTGCCTGTGGGGCTGTAGGTGTGGTGTGCGGCGGTGGGAGGAGAAGTTGTGGTATCTGGGTTGGTGAGCTGCTGATGATGTTGCTGCATCAAATAATGATTCCAGTAATATTGCTGCCACTGCGCGTCCATGGTGGCTGGGCGAAGTATCACTGGATCGTGGGCGTGGGGCACCGGTTGTTGATTTGAGCAAGTTGAGAAAGGGAAAGCAGGTGCAGGACAGTCAATTGGGGGAGCAATGGTGGCTTTAAAACAGTCAGGCTGTCGGCAAACGGTTCCGAAGAAAAACTCAAAAGAACGCTGAGAACATAGGAAAACTGGAGTAACCCCAAAAAGGCGCCTGTGTGGATCCGAACAACATATTGAATGTCAGGCTGTCCACTGAAACGCGCTATTTTTCGTTGTGCAAGGTGAAACCGAAAGTGGTTGTCTGCGCAGCAAGCTGGGCGACCGTCCGAAGATGATGGTGGGCTTGTTGTTGGAAAGTTGTGGTCAAAAACAGGACCTAAAAGGCAAAAAAAGGTTTGAGGGTAGGAAAAAAGTTGGACAAATCATCCTCGGTGGAATCATGGCAGGCGCCTCAGGAACTGCAGCTGCGTGATCAATGGTTATCTGCATGCCACGGGTCGGTGACTGGATCGTAGTCCTGTTGTGATAGCGGCAAGGGGCGCCCTTGCGCATCCACCCAGATCGTGGGTGGGCGGTGTGTGGCCATTGGGGGTGGGGAACTCAAGGTGGAGGAGCCAGTCTGTGGTGAGGTGAATGGAATGGGTTGCTGTGTTTGAAGGGGGTAATGTGCTGGCCATGGGTGAGTGGGCGTGGGAGCGGTTGTCGGTGGTGCCACTGAGGGTGTTGGCGTGTAGGATGCGCCTTGAAAGCATGGCCAGCCAGTTGCCGGGGGAACAGGCTGAAGGGGCTCTGTGGTAGAGTGTTGCTGTAGGGCTTGAGAGAGCGATGGTGGAGGTCGCTTTGGAAGTGGTTGGACTGTAGCGGTAGTGTGGCGGTTGAATCCGGAGGCACTACCGTGGGGGGTCGGGGATCCAGTGCGTGGATCTGGCTGGCGGGTGCGGGTGGGGGTAGTGGTGCGAGGAGGTGTCTTGGAACGCCTGTTGCGTGGTGCGCCGCCGATGGGGGATGGAAATGTAGGTGGTGTGTGGGGCTGTTCTGGCAATGTGACAGGAGGTGTGGGGATGAGGTTGACGTATTGCCATCGATCGTGTGGTTGCTTGTTGGCGGCTGATGTGGGATTGGGGGATGCCGTGGGAAACGTACTGCTGGCGGTTGGAGGGGAAGTTGCCGATTGGTTGCTGTCTGTTGTGGGGAGAAGGCCGGCAAAAGAAGGGAGCTGGACGATGGCGTGAATGTCCGTCTGGACATGACGGTGGTGGGTGGCTGTTCGGGGGGTTGCTCGAGGAGTGGTCTGTTGGGATTCGTGCATGAGAAGTGGTGGAAGTGGATTGGCCAGAATGGATTCTGAAGGTGGAGGAGTTTGAGTGGCGACATCCTGCAAAGTAGTAGTTCGGGTTGTGGCAGTGGGAATTGGGTAGAAGCGGAGGGGTGAAGTGGAACTGGGAGGATGGTCTGTCTCGGTGTGTGTTGATGTGGAGGTCTGTGCGGTTAGGTTGGGATCCAGGAAATATGCTGCTGGGGGAAACCGAGCCATGGTGTCAATGGCATTGAGAGCCAGGCGCGTGTGGCTCTGGATGCGTTGTACGTTGTTGTGGTAAATGGCAATGAGCCGCTGGACAGGTGGTGGGAGTGTGTCAGTGAGAGGTGGATGTCCGATAGGGGTGTCAGTGAGGGCGTTGAGGCTGTCCAGGTGTTGGTGAAGAACGAATCTGTGAACGTGAAGGTCAGTGAGGATGCCCATGAGGGCGTGGGGTGGTTGGAGGGTGTATACTTCGGCCCAAAACGATTGGTCTGCCGAGATGTTTGTGGTGGCTGATGGTGCGGGTTGTGAGGGTGGGGAAAGTGGATTGGATGGAGGCTGCAGCGGGGATGTTGGATCCTGCACTTGCGGAGGTGTTTCCTCCGGATCTTCATTGAAGAAAAGTAGAACTTCGGACTGCTCATCATAGTCAGTGTGGCGCTCCATTGACAGCTAAGTGTGGAGGCGGTGCACGGTTGCAGGTAACGATCACGAGTTTGAAAAACGGCTGCGGTCAGGTAGAACACACCTGCATGTAGGATTGAGAGGTTGGAATCAGATGTCAATCCAAGTAGAATGGGTATGAAAATGCACCAAGAGTGGAAAACCAAACGGTGGTGGCGTTCTTTTTAGTCATCACACGCTGTGTGAAGGTGCCGGGTGAGACTATGAGCTGCTGTGGCGTGAGTTGAGCTCGGCCGCGGCTGCAGCGGCGGCTTGGCGCGCTATCCGCAGGATGGTTTGTTGGAGCGTGGCCGCCTGCTGCTCTGTTAGTGGCGCATCTGGAATGGGGGGTACCGGTGGGAAAACTGTAGTGGTGTTGGTAGTGGTGGTTGGATTGAAGTGAGATGGTGGTACGGGACTGGATGTGACTGGTCGTCGAGTGGGATGTGCTGTGGGATTGAGGTGGTGCTTGATGTCATTGGAAAAGTTGAAGGGGAGCAATTGACCGTTCCGGTGGGGACGTGGAATAGTGACCTGTACAGGGTGGCGTGTGGGTGCTGTTGAGGGGTGGGGGGAGTGCCACTGTGGAGGGCGCACCCAAGTGGTATTGATGGGTGGGTGCCCCGGACGTGCTTTCGGTAGAATGGGAACATTGGTGGTGAGGATAACTGGGTCCTCAGTGCTGGTGGAGGATGTGGTGGATGGTGGTGCTGGGGTGGTGTGCGGAGGAAAGGCATCATGCGGTGTTGGTGTTGGTTTGGGGTTGGTCTGTGGTGTGTTGCGTGTAGATAGGTTGCGGTAAGATGTGTGAGAGACTGGAGGGGCTTTGGCTGGTGGTGTTGTAGACGTGGTAGAGGTTTTGTCCGGTACTGCGCTGACCGGAGGGCAAAGCATGGGAGCCTGCTGTGGGGAGTCTTCTTCCTTTTTCATGAGTTCCAGTTTTGGGCAACTGGTGGATGGTTCATCGGCTTCTGTTTTGATGAGGTGCGGCGTCTCTTCTTTTACCTCGATGGACTCCGTGGGAGTGCGGTCCCAATCAGGAGAGTCGTAGTCCATGGGATGGTGGGAAGGCGAAGTGAGGTGGATGAATCAGCCCGTCGAAAGTTCAAATGGCTGCGGTGGTAAGAGTGTGACTGCTTGGTGGTACAAAATAAAAATATAGAGTAAAGAAAGCTAGAAGGTCAGGTTTTTTCGATCGCTGAGCAAAGCGTACTGTGTGAGACTAAAAGTTACCCGACGCCTCATGGGGAGGAAGACGGTGTGTCAGCAAGTAGGTGGTAAGCTGCCGAGGAGGTGGAGCTGGAGGTGGAGGCCGTCCAGAGTGCTTGGTGCAGGTGTCCGCGGTGGCCGGGAGCTGCGGAAGGTCGGTCCGGGATGATCTGGTGTCCTGAGGTTGTGTGGTTTGGCTGTGAGAGTGTGGTGAGGGGAAGCCGGTCTCGAGAACGAGACCTGTCTCTGCCACTGAACCGGTGGAGGAGCGGTGGCGTGTTGGTGGGTGATGGTGTGGCTGGGTTGCGTTGTGAGGTGGGTCCGGAAAGAAGGTTGGTTTGCTGTGGTGGGATGTCAAGGGTGGGATCAATGCGGTAGTGGCCAGGGGAGCCTGGTGAGCCAGGAATGAACTGCAGCTTGTTGAGTCCACGGCGGGCTTCGTGGGTTGTGTTGATCAAATGTCGCAATGTGTTGCGTGTCTGTAGAAAAAGTCTGTAAGCTGGTGTATTGGTGAAAGTGGACATTGGGGGGATGGGATCTCGCACTATGGGGTGATGTTGGAGATCCTCGATAAGTGAGGATATGGTATTGATCATCCAGTGGAGCAGGAGTAGTTCAGGTTGGTGTGTCACGGATGGGGCCAAGTATGGCATGGGATTGCTCGGTAAAGAGTAGCTGTGGTGTAAAGTGGGTGGGCCAGGGGAAATTGTGGTGGTCGCTGAATAAGGAGGTTGTGGAGTTCGTAGGTCATCGGGAGGCATCATGTCGTAGGAAGGGCGCACGTTTATGAAGAAACTGTTCGGTCAAATGGCTGCGGACAAAAAGTAGCAAGCAAGAGATAAACCAGTATGCAGTGTGAATGTGAAAAGAATGTCTGTTGCGTGGCTGAGTTTTTCCGCTCGCCGAGAAAATCAGTGAGACTTAGAAAACCTAACAACAGTAGCTGTGGGAGTGGATGCTGTCACAGTGTTGGCACAAAAGCGCGGTGGCAGCCGTAGATCTGGAGGTTGGATGTTGCTGTAGTTAACCCACGTGGTGTGAGAGGCTGTCGCGGGACCGTGAACGTTCCCTAGTGTGAGTGGTAGTGTTGGTGTGGGTTGTCGGGGTGGTTTGTGGTGGAGGGCCCGTCCAGTAGGAATACAGGCGGGCTGCGTCCTGTGGTGGGGTACGTGGTGAAGGAGAGGGTGAACGGCTGGAAAGCCCGGGTGGTAGTGGACAACCTGGCGGTATGTTGTGGATAATAGCCAGGTTCCTGCTGGAGAGTGTGGCTGTGGGGCTGATGCGGTATTGTCCTGGGAGCCCGGGGCCGGTGGTAACAAATTGAAGGAGTCGACGAGCCTGAGAGAGGTCATCGATCAGGCGGTCCAGCAAAATCAGGTCGTTGCGCAGTCGGTAAAGGAGGTTGTATGCTCGCTGGTCCTGAAAGTGAGTCCGGCTTGGCATAGGTTCAGTGTGGAATGGGTGACGGCGGAGATGTTGGTTGACCATAGAGAGGATGTCCAAAGAGCTGTTGAGGGATTGAAGATTGGGTTGGGTACAAATCGAAGGTTGGAGCCAGCTCGGAGGGCTCTGTGGGAGGTAGTGTTGTGTATCATCGGGGTTGCTATGAGGGCGAGCGCGAGGATGGGCCATGACAGGTGATGGACTGTAATGGCGTAAAAAAGGCTGCGGAGCTGAGGTGAGCCTGAAAACTGACAAAGTTGAGGTGGGCAACTGAGTCTGGGTGTGAAGAACAAAAAGACTTGTTGGTTTGGATATGTTTATGCGTGTCAGTGGATTTGTCACGCGGCACGCCGTAAGGAAGGTGGGTGAAACAAATCAAATGAAATAACTGCCAACTGGCGTGAGTGGAGATTTCTCCGGACGACTGTCCTCACTAAGCGGTCGCTCAGCAGCCGGCGGCAGCAGCGCAGCAGCAGGAGTCGTTGGATATTGTGAAGGCGGTGGTGTTGTGGTGGGGGAAGGGGAGAAATCTGGTTGTGAATGTGGTGCTGGGGAAACTGCTGGTGATGTGGGTGTTGGTGAGGGGGAAGGTGCTTGTCTTGGTGGTGCAGTGGGTAGTGATGTGGAGAAAAGTTGCTGGTCTTGCTGTCGTTGCATGTCTTTGAGTTCTTGCCAGCGGGCTTGGCATTGCGCAACGGAGAAACCCACTCGGCGGGCCACAGTAGTCCAGTTGGGACGAAGTTTTGGGTTTTCCTTGAGTTCGATAAGGCGACAGTCAGCGTCGCCGTCCCAAGCGTCCCAATCGGCCTGTTGGTTCAGTGGTGGTGGGGGTGGTTGCTTCCGCTTGCGTGTTGTGGTGGGTTGTGGATCTGGGGGTGTTGTTGGAGTGTCGTCTGAGTCTTGTAAGGGTGGTGCGGGTAAACGGATGGGTGGTCTGGATGGCGCTGAGTCACAGGATGAGGTGGTGGATGGTAAACGTATGGGGTGATGGGGTGGAGTTGGAAGTGGCTGAAAGTGTTGGCGGAAAGTGGGGTCTGCTTGGTGGCTGTGGTGGAGGAAAACGGTGTGGAGGTGTGCTACAATATCTGTGGCTTGTCGAAGCAGGTTGTGGACCTGCGAGAGTGCCACTGCGGTTTTGTGTAGGAGAGTGGAGGTGTCGTTTTGTAGAGGTGTCGGCGTGCTGCTCATGGGTCTAAGATGTAGGGGTGTGCAGTAGTCAAGAATCGTCACAGGTTGCTGCGGCAGCGCGCCAAAGCAGCCGGAAAGCGGCGAGTCTGAGGGAGCACGTCATTTCGAGGCCATGCATATTGCGAGTGGATCTTAATCAGCGAAGTTTGAAGCTATCACTGGCGATCCATAAGCGGCGTAGCGTCGGAACGGAAACCGCACCTTTTCTAGTCGCTTGATCCTTGAGCCAAAGTACATATGGTACATATATATGTACAAGTTGCACTGTACGTGTCGCTGCACTTCCATTCGCACCCCCCATGTGAACGGCAACAATATGTTCCGATCACACACGAAAATTTAGGGATGTAAGTGCTACAAAAGAAATTGTATGATTTGCCGCGAGACTCATATGAGGCTCATACTACGAAACATGCTGGACTAAAGCGGACTTTTACATATAAAATGTGCAACTATGGCTCAGAACCTATGAAAATCGAATTGAACAAGTGAGACAGTCACGAGGCCTCGCTCAGTATCCACTCAAAAGAGCATCGCTTTGATGTAGATCCGAACTGGTGACTTCCACGTAGATGTCACATCGGCAACTGACTTCACACTTCTCAAAAGATGTAGGTTTTGGTTTGGATACACTTACAGAACGGCAAGTCGGAGAGACAGTCGGTGACTGTCTGCCTTCCATTATGCTCATGGTATCGAATCGTCAATCCGATGATTTGCAATGATACACTTACAGCGTTTCAGGTCAGATAGACATCCGGTGAATGACTTCCTCCCTGGTTTGCATGGTATCCTCATAGTCGTTCAAAGAAATCACCACTGGCGATAACCTCTCCATCCACGATGATCCCAGCTGCCCTGAGCATCCCGCCGATCATCTTCTCCCTTCTTGGACTTTCCCTTGGACTTGCTCTTTCCCTTCCCCTTTTCAGAAGGTTGAGGTACTTCGCGACGTTCTTGCGTTAGCGCCGGCCTCCAAGATGTTCCAGATTGGCCTCCTCCTTTGGAATGTCCTCGGGATGATGAAGAAGTTGTACCTTCTGCTGCATGTGCGTTGGCGGCAAGATCTTCCTGCAAAGCTTGCTCAAACACATCGGTAGCACTGGATGGTGATTTATCATGTGGTCTGGCTTTTGGAGCAGCCTTCGCCTTGTTCTCCTCTGCTGATGAGGGCCCGAAACTCTTAGGTGCTGTTGAAGGTTTTGGCTCCTCACTTGGTGCTGACGACGGCTTGGCCTCGGTTCTGGGTGTAGATGCTGGCTTTGCCTCAGCTCTTGACGAAGATGCTGCTTTCGCTTCAGACTTAGTCGTTGATGTTGACTTAGCTGTTGCCTTGGCTGCCTGCTTCTTCTTGCCCTGAATCTCCTTGGCCCTATCTCCAAAGCCTAGACGATTGGTAAGAGCTTGAACATGCTTATGTTCTACCACGCTCATCCATCTCTCTGTATGTCCAACGTTGGGGTTTCTGGCCATTGACTCTATGACTTCCTGAGCTTGTGGGGGCAACCTGATCTCATGTTGATCAATGATCAACAGAATAGACTTCTCCCACTTGCTCTTCATTCTCGAGTACATGATGTCCAGAGGATCGATCACCTTGTGGTAGGGTGATGTAACGTCGGTTCTAAAGTAAGAATATGTCCGACACCCATAAATCGCATGGATGCACTTCTGTACCAATTCAGTCATTGCGCTGGCTTTCTTCGCTTTCAACTCCTCAAGCTGGGCATCAGTCAAGTCGGTGGAGTGTTCGAAGTTGCCATATTCCTTCTTGAAGGATTGCGGAGTATGACCAAATGATAGGATCACGAGTGCCACCTTGCAAATGAATTGTTCTCCTCTGAATCGGTGCCAGGCCTCCTCAGTCGTAATATTGTTGTCGTTGGCAAAGATTAACATCATGTCATCTGTTGGATCCAATGGTCTCCCATCGTCATCGATTTCAGTGAAATCCTCTGTACCGAAGTTGCTTATCACATCCAGACGCTTCCTTTTCCAATTTGCTTTGAAGTCGGTAAGGCTGGTGCAATAGTAGCTCTTGTACATCAGGGAGATCATGTTCAGCACACATTTGACCACATACCTATCCATCAAACCCGATGCATTCATGGAGACGTCCTGACAGTAGGCTCTCTCTTGATGCGCATAGATTCGAGGTTCCGGTACTCGACAATAGATGGGGAGATCTTCGTTGTCTCTTCCTTCTTCGGGATTAAACTCGGTCGCTCCATGCTGTGCATAGTATCCCGGTTCATCACGATCTGTCGGTCGATTCGCCTCCGGATGTAAGTCGTCGGTGACGTCTTCATCCTCGGGCTCACCATCTTGACGTTTCTTCCCCTCATATTGTTGTGTGCTTCTCTGGATCTCGATGATCACGTTTCGTTCGTCTTCATCTTCTAGATCAGAATCACGACCGTAGTCGATCTCGTCCTCATTGAAAGATGGGGTCTCGACATTGTCACTCTTGAAGTTTTCTGCACCATCAGACGGTTTGGAAGGATCTAGATTGTCCATGTCCTCGTCGTCGTCAGCTGCTTCAGTTTGAGCGATGTCTTCTTCCCAAGCCTTTCTGATCTCGTCCATAGTGGCCTGGTCCAAGATATCTTGATCATCATCTTCAGGCTCCTTCTCTTCCTTCTTTTCCTCTTCATCGTCGCTCACAAGATCAACGGGTGAATCGGAAATGACAGTGTTGCGAATACCACACGAGAGTAGCCTGCCTTGACAAGATAGACACACGGACAAAGATGAAGAAGTCAAATGCATACATGATGGACACAAAATATTGCCATCCACGTTGCGATACCCTTCACATGTTCTGGAGATGATTTCGTCCCAAGTTTCCTCACTGATGGAATCCTCGATCAGCTCTCCATTGTCATCGAATTGTACTTCATCGATAAGGGACACGAGCTTTTGGACGTTGTCATCTGTCGCCGAGGCTGACTTCGTGACTTCGTCGGCTCTCTCGAGGATGGTATGCTTCTGAGCAACCCAAAGTCCATGACGTGCCGCTAGAACAACTTGCTCTCCAGTGCTTCCCAGCAGGAGTCTCCTCCATGCCTGAACGTAGTCGTCCCAATACCAAGCACCTCGTACACATCTCCATGGAACTTCTCTAAAAACAACAGTGTAGGAATTCTCCGAAATTCTTCCCCCAAGCTTCCTCAAAGTCATGATTGGAACATAAAGGCAAACGGGCATTCCCACTCTTGGCCATCTTGATCTCAGAATCTTTGATGATCGATCATCCCACGGCGCAAAGTGGTTGAAGAAAACACTACCTCTATATCCCTCCGTTCCACCAGGGACAATTCCTAGTTTCATGATTGACTCAATATTGGAAAGCGATGTCATGTGAAAGCTTCCTCCAAGCTGCATTGCCACATTCTCTGGAATGAGATGTGAAGTCCACACAGGATATATTGACACATCCTCTTCAAGAACAGTCTCTCTTCCAGAATTGTGAGAGGCAACAGCTCGAATTGCACAAGGAACGATCCAACGTTCATGCTTCAGAAATGACGGTGCATCTGTGCTGTAATACATGAGGTTTGCCCAGTATTGCCTTTCCTCTTCGAGTGAGACATCCTCCCTTGAGATACGAATGGCGGCAATCTGATAGCGTACTCTGTTCTGCAACTTCTTTGCATGCCACATCGCCTTGCATAAATACTGGTATCGCTCTGTCTTGACATCTTGCTCAAGTTGATCATCTGAGATAGTACTGATATCGACACCATCGTTGAAGACATGGTCATATTCCAGGATCTCATCGATGTTCACCCATCCACCCTCATTGCACTTCGGGGACACATGAGGTTTTCGACCGCGGTGCGATTGAATCCCATTATGCTTTCCCACTCCATGCCTGAGTAGTCTATTGAGTCTATGGCTAACCTCGTTGACCCGCTGACTCTCCTCGCTGAACTTGTCGATGCGAGTTGCTGGGTTCATCTTTGGTGGATCCGTGAAAGTTGCATCTCTCTTCGGTCCATTCCAGTACTCCACATAGAATGTAACTCCATACTGTGGAATTATCTCGATGCTTCCTCTATCGCAAGTCACCTCAATCTGCCGATATCCAACCTTTTGAACTTGTTGTGGGTCAGGAGCAAGGTCCTTCACTTTGGGCATCTTTATTCCGAGTGCTGCAGCCTCCTGAATAAGTGCATCAAGTTCCCACTTTCCATTAGGACCTGATCTATCAACCCTGTGATTTGCGACCCTGTACTCTCCTCCTTCTTTGTCATCGGCAATGTCAAAGAGGTCGACGGGCTCTTTGAATCTGGTGACGAAACTGGCGTTCCCAAAGGCCTTCTTGGTTGCCTCGACCGCTTTCGCGTATTCCTCTTTTGCAGAGTCTGACGAGTGTGGTCTACCTTTGGCTCTCGGAGAGTGAGGTGGTACCTTACCTCCTAGTTCCGGTTCTTCTTCGGGAAGTTCAATATCTTCATCATCCATATCCATGTAGTCCTCGTCTTCGACGTCTTTGGATGACTTTGCTTTCCTCTTTCGGCTTTCAACATCACGTCGGATGATTGCCTTGTCGTCCTCGGTGAAGCACTTGCGCATAGTGTCCTCCATGTGAGAGAATGAGTTCATCAACTCGTCCTTCTTCTCAGTGTTGGGACAAATAGCCAGGTGATGTTGGTTTGAACCACAACAATAGCACACCTTTTGGCTCACTGCGCGTGCTCTGACCCTTCTGAGGTTGTCATAGGCGGTTTTCCAGTTGGAAGCGGTTGCTGTACCTTGCCCACTGCGCTTGGCAGCTCTTTTCCGTTCTTCAGTATCTGGATTCGATGTCGGGTAGTGCGACCATGTTTTCGTCGGGGATACTGAACGACCTTCCCCATCCTTGTAGTCTTGCGGGTCAAGCTCAGGCGTAGGTGGTTCAGGCTCCTCGACTCCTGGAGTGGTACTCGCAGGGTCGGCTTCGCCATCCTTCATCTCTACATCAGGCTCTTCCGTAGACGTTCTTTTGGGCTCTGGGGCTATGGCCAGTCGTACCATTCTCCTGAACTCTGGTCTGGTAGCATACCTGGACATGACGGCATCGATACAGGCTTGTTCTTCAGCTGTAACATGGAGCCCTGAAGGTTTATTCCTCTTGGTGTTGTCATTGATTGATTTTCGGCTCGCTGCATAGAAGTGAAGAAAAGACATTTCTATACCTCTTCTGCATTCATTGATCTGAGCCCAATCCTCGAACAGCGTGTCTTTGAAGATGCCGGCCAGTTCGAGAACACCAGTCCAAAACTCCATGATATCGCCCGCAAGCTCAGAATTTGTAACAGTCCTATATTCATTCAACGAGAAGACGTCCTGGTACTCCTTGTGCGTGAAGAAATATTGGATGTAGTCGTGGTACGCCACATTCCCATAGTCCATATACGCTCGGAAGCCATAGTCTTCACTGTCTGGATCATAGTCTCGGTGGATGAAAAGAGTGGATCCCTTCCCTTGGGTACAGTACTGTTCCACAAGTTCCGACGGGGCTCTGATTCCACCATGATGCGAAATAGCTTTCAATGCTCCTTGAATCCAAGGCGGATTCTTCCTGGATAGCATCATCGCACCCTCGACCATGAATTCACGGAGATTCTGCGCTGGATACAAACGGTTCCATTCAGCATTCTTCTCCCAAAGGACTCTAACTCTCACTGCAGTTTCCCAAATGCTTTCTCTTTCTTGTTGAATCGTGGGAGTGCCGCTCTGAACACACCAAAAGTTGGAGTTGCAATTCACACAATGGCTTCTATTGTCTTTGTGTGTGTTCCAATCCTCGGATGCATCATGTTTGTTGCAATCTTCACAAAGATATGGTGCGGCATCTGCAGTGGCTTTGTAATTCTCAACTCTCCGATTTCCCGTCATCCAATATTCCATCCTGTCCTCCTCAGGCTCCGGATCTTTCAGAACGAACCTGATGTCCCTCCATTCGGTACCTTGACTGAAGCTCCCACCAACAGTATGCTTCGTGCTGGTCTTCTTCGGTTGCCCATCACTTGCCGACATAGCAACGTTCAAGTACCTGTCGAAGTTGTCCTGAGAAATTGGGACCTGGATCTCGTCCTCTGCCATGTTGTTCAAAGCACTGACATGAACTTTATTCATTGAACACAATAGGATGACCCTTTCTCTCGTGAGTTGTTTCTCCATCACAGCCCAAATCTTGTTCTTGTCGCCGCCTGTGATATAGTTCGCACTGGGAGCACCTGCAACTGAGTACATAGCTTTCCAGGCACGTGACGATTTGGTGGCCAAGGCACCACTTCGTCTCACTTGGTCTACAATGTCGGTGACAATGTGACTGTGATCATATCTTGCTGGCCCGAAGAACTTTGAATCTGGCTGGATGTTCACTAATACTGGAGTAGTCAGGAGCTGTCCGATCGAATGGACCTTCTCAGCCAACTTCCTTGAGAACTCTTTGAATGTCGCCCGGTCAACCTCAGTGTGCTGCCGTTCGGAAACATACAATGAAGACACAGCCAGATGTGGACGGTTGTACCGTCCCCCTGATCTTGTCCATGTTCTTCCAAGAAAACGACTACTCTATCAAGAGTATCCAGGATGTCTTGATGCCTTTCTCCCTGAACTTGGAATACACAGCAATTTTCGAATGCCATCTCAGTTCGGATACCGTACTGCATCGTCGTGATTTTCTTTGACGAACTTGCTCTAGTCGCATAGTCAAGGTCTGTCACAAGAATGGTGTGTCCGGTACCGACTCCTCTAATCTGGCCACTCAAATGATCAACATCCATGACTCCTGTATCCCCGTCAATCATCACCTTGTCCTTCTCCTCGGTGTGGCACCCAACTTTGGATGAAAGGAACTTGATGTGATATGCGGCCTCCTCTGGCACATCGTTCAACTTCAAGATAAGTACCATGGCCCTTGCTGAGGGATACTGAAAACAACTTGTCAGATCGAACTCTTCAACCATCTCAACATAGAGCTTTGTCCAAAAACCGTCGCTCTCGTTCACTTTTGTCCTCAAATGAGAATCGGTGAGAGGTTGAAGCCCCATTGATGAACTCGATCTATAATTTCCACCCAAAGTCACCCCGACATAATACGTGAGCCTTCTCACATACTGTCTCCAATCTCTTCCTGGCTCGGCTGTACGAGGACCAGCAAACGGAGCTGTAGCGTAAGCAGTGGTACTGCTTCGATAAGTCCAGAGATTGAATATGATGGGTTTGCCAAGGTAGTCCATACCGTTGCACCCGATAGTCGTCACACCTTCAGGAGGAAGCGTGACAAACCATTCTTTTGGCTGTGCAGGCTGTTTCGGCTTCGGCATGGGTTTGCACTTTGGCGGAGCTTTCGGTGGAGGTCGTGGAACATCATACGCTCCATGAGGTACATCGGATGACCAAGGATCCCATTGTTCATTGTTCCTTTCCCAAGGTGGCCTAGGACCTGAACTAGATGAAGTGTAAGGACCGCCCGGTGGTACCGAACTTCCTTTTCCTCCAAAAGTCTGGGTATAGTCATCACGATTCTTTGGTGCTCCACTTTGATCTCTTGCCCTTCTTGCTTCCTCCCTCATCTGTTTGGTGATTTCATCCTGACTAAGCCCTTTGTTCTTGGCATGATGGATCCGAAATTGACACAACCATTGAGGTTCCACCGCACTGAAATCTTTCAGATTGGGTGGTCCGATTGAGGGATTCTCGAAGGTTAAGTAGATCTTCTCCTTTGGCTTGCCCAAGGTCTCCAGATCTGGTTCTTCATCCAGGTTGGCTTCGGATAAATGGAGCTCTGCAATGTACTGATTCAAGATACTGATCGATGTGTCCCTTGCGAGAAGATCTCGATGGACTCCTAGTTCAGCACCAAGAACATTGTAACCTGCTGTCCACACATCCGGTTTCACCTCTGGAAACCATTCTTTCAAATGCTGGAATGCAGCGAGCATCTGCGCATTCGTTTCAGATCTGAGGGAAATGGCAGAGTGCTCAATGACATGCCTATGAATGCATTGATACAACGCTTGGATGCACTGGAAATTGTTGATTGCGGCACATCTTTCCAAGGTTCCTCCCGATTGCCCTTTTGCAATGATCTGAATGAGGTCAGTCAAAGATGTGAGATCTTCGGGATGATTCTTGTTGTGAAACCTCAATGCAAATCCCAATGACGCACCCGCCAAGCTGATGTATCTGCAGCTGCGTTCCCAATGTTCGCCGGTCATTGCCATGTAGTTGCTGCTACGACCTTCAATGGGTATCCTGTGATGCAGATCATTCATGGAGTCATAGAAGTACCCGTCCCTCGTGATGTCTAGAAGTGAATCTTTTGACATCGCAGTGGAATTGATACCTTTCATGCCTCGTTTGGCGACCTTCTCATTCAGGTCTGCCAACATCCCTTTGACTGGTGCTTCTTGGTTGAAGGGTTCCGGCATGAATAAAGCCAAGAGATTGTCTGCAAATAATTCCAACCTGTCCCAAACATCATTGGATGCAAACGCCTCATAGGGAAAGTGCTCCGGATTAGGAGGAGGTGGCGGCCCAAGAGGTTTGTGTTCTGGTCGTACCTGTCGCTCTTGACTCTTGACGATGCCGATCACCCTCTTTATTCCAGCAAAGAATGCCCTTGTTACCTCCTTGCCGTCGTCCGTCTCTGGGTCATACTTGCTGAGCAACACTCTGAGGGATCTCACGAGGCGCTCTTGGATGGTTCCACCCTTGGCTTCAACGGCACAATAACAAGCGCTGATAGAGTAGACGGGTGGTACCCCTCTCTCCATCCACTTCTCTGCCAGTTGCAGAGCTTGTCCTGGGTCCATGTCTTCGACGAACTGTCTAGGAACAAGTGTAGGACTCTCCCCTCGTCTGCTATCTAATTTCTGGAGGTGTTCTTTCAGCTTCTTGGCTGAGGCCATGCTCCTCCCTGTGGCCCCATAAACAGTAGAACGGAACATGTTGACTACACAATCTCCACGATGTAGGGATGTTGTCAATCTCCAGGAATGGCTCACGAATGCTAATGAGTTCCCCCTTTGTGGTAGGGTTGCCGGTGACAGCCCAACAGTGATTGGATGGAACTCAGCGAACTTCTTCTTGGCAAATTGCTGGATCACGCCGGCACCAAAATGGCTAGCTTGGTTGATCTCAAAATCTTGCTCAAGATGATTGTGAAAGGTAATGACACTGGCGCATGAATCATGAGTGTCATGGTTGTTTTCACAAGTGAATTTCTTCTTCTTAGAATCGTGAACCGACTGAATGATCTTGTCAAATCTTTTATTGATATTGACTTCTGAACATGGGTTACCGTTTAACATGGAAGGATGCGGCGATCGCGACCAATCGTAAAGCACAGGAGCACGGCTGGTCACATGCTGCTTCTTCCACAATGACAATGCACGTTTGTTCAAAGTCTCTATCATATGCTGCGCAATTCTAAGAGTATACAATTGAGTTACTCTCGTTTCTCTTCCGGCACAAGGTGCATGCTGATGTTTATGATCACACTTCTTCAAACTTTGAAACTGCACCCCCCACGACACAATCCTCCACGGCTTCTTAATGGGTATATTTCTATGACCATAATGAGTTGCGAGGCCATACATACATCCGTCGAAGTCATGTACGTGTGATTCCGTGCCTTCTATCAGAGTTGTCATTCTATCATCTCTCCAATACTCGCAACCTCTAGGTAGCTCAGTAAGCGCACATGCTCCTATTGCGAATACATGGTCAAGTGCATGGGCAAAGCAATTCCACAATGACCAATACAACTCTTGATGTTTCTCAATCTGCATTTCGGCCTTTATACTTACAGTCCTATTCAAGCGATTCCATGCAGAACCACCAGTGCAAGGACCCGCAAAGAAGACACAATCAAGACTGGACCGGACACATGCTTTCACTTTATTGATGCCATAAGCAGAGCAGGCATCGTCGTCCTCTGTGATTGTCACGATGTTCATGAACTGCTTCTTCAAACAAGTCTGGAGAAAGGTAAACCAATTCTGTTCTTCAGCACACATGAGGACTAAACATGGGACATTTCTTTCGAGCTCTTGTAGCATGATGCATCTATCAAAGATATCTTGAGGACCCTTGACGTCTTGCTGATGGAGTTCGAACTGATATTTGTGTGACCGTCCTGATCTCCTTTGTAAGACCAAATGCAACACGGGTTTTCTTCCCGGAGGTGTGTCACTTGCAACATATTTTGCTGTTTGTGCAATGAACATGTGCTCGTGGGCAATGGTGTTCATCCCCCACGCTTGTATGCCTGTTGCAATCGCCGTGACATCGCCCTTTTGCTTGTTATTGCTGTTGTCTGTCGTTTCATGTTGTGGGCTGTGTCCGTGACCGTTGGAAACGATCAGGAATGTTGTATTTCCTATCCATGGATCGTCCTTACCTACGGAATTACCCTTGAAACGCCAGGTATCAACTTTTGTGTCCTTACCGCTCTTGTAGTACTTCTCAGTCCTACGATAATCAGACAGATCCGACAGCCGGACAGGACAGTGTGAGTCTTCACTAGGGACAAACTCGTGTTCTCGGCACATTATGCACTCGGGTGAGTGTGTCGCCATCGCGTCGCCATTCATCTCGGTAATTTTTATTTGTTTTTGGGTTTTTCTCCTTCGAATCCAGGCGCACAAAATGGTCTTGCACCGCACCGAAAGCGCGAATTGATGCACCGTCCTGCCCCCCACTCCCCCCATGAACAAGACGTAAAAGCGTGTTGATCACACGAAGGGTGGCAGGATGACAAGTGTTGAGAGGAACCTCTTGTGACTGGAGCAAAGCTGTATCAGTCGACAAGGAGGCAATAGAAAACTGTAGCACAGCGTCTGGAGCCCAAGGAACATTGGCTAAGGCCAGGAACGGGGATTGAGATAAGCAGGCGCCCGCCTCTGGAGATGAGGATGCCTTGGAGGCATGATACAGGAAGCATGCACGTTCGACCCAATGATCAAAGCGCAAGGCGTGCTGCAGTGGCGTAGCTTCTCGTTCCACACAATTCCAGGAACCATTAACAAGGACCCATGTACTCCGACACGTGTCTGACGGTATGTAGCGACCCGGTGGGAAGCGACGATAATAGACTGGGACTTTGACGACATAGATGCAATCTCCATTGGGGAGATCCTGGACACCTTCTTTTCCTGTCATTCCTTTTACAAAGACTGCACGAGGCAAGACCGGAGTCTGAGTGTATGGGAAATTAGGAATGTCATCCGTCTTAGTCTGAAAGATTTGATGATCGATTTTCTTATGATCGACTGATGGAGAGACCATGTCAGCCAACTCTTTGGAGCTCAAATCCTCTGGGTCAAGAAGGTTGATCAACATACAAGCCCGGCGCCACGCAAGTGGAGTCCGAAAGGCCTTTGTATGAATATCAGCACACATCTTGTGGGAGATCTCGTAGAGCAGCACGAAATGGTCCTGTTGAAAATGTTCATGCAATGAGACAATGGATATCCCATGAGTGCGTTCAAGATGACGCATGGTGGGATTCTTCCCGGTTCTGGCAACTCCAATCATACCTTGATTATCATCATGGAACAATATTTCAGGAGCTTTGCCCGAGAGCGTTTGCCAGAGGCCGATGGAGGGTATCCCAAAGTTGCGGAGAGTGGAGTCCGCCGCGACTATTTCTGCTTCAGGTGTTGAATGGCTGATACATCCTTGACGTTTGCTCCCTCCAGCAATGGGAAATCGTGTATGCTTACCTTGTACGTGCATGTGAGAGCCCGACGTGGAACGAAGGGTCTCACCGCAACCAGCAAAATCAGCATCAGCGAAGATTCCGACTGAGAGAGTTGCGATCGGATCGCCAACCCATCCAATCATGCGCTTGTCTAGAGTGCTGTTGACATAGCACATGAGATGATGCAAACGAGCATCATCATTGCTGGTCCATTTATTCACATTCCTGGCCAGCATGTTGATTGATCTCAATAGATCGAATCGAGCAATTCTGGCAGCGTACAACAACTTCATGAGTATACTCGCTGCATGTGGCGCCAAAGAACCACGGTTTCCATCGTCCGGAGTGACGTCAGATTCGGACTTGGAATGCAACTTACCAGAATACTTGGGGTCAAAGGTGTTAGCACACCATGGACACGTAACGGCCTCTTTCCCTGGAGCGGGTGCTCGTGCGGGATGAGATTTGGTTTCTTCTGGGACGCTTGGTGTCGTGACCTTCTTCAATTTTGTATCATGACCGACAATGTCTAAATACTTCTCGACGGACAGTTTCAACAATCCTTCCATGTTGTATGAGACGGTGTTGACTACTGTTCCATCATGGAGTTTGGACTCTCCTCGTGTGAGCATGCAGCCGAGATAAAGTCCAAGATCAGTCTCGGGCTCAATCCTGAGTTTCGTTCGTAGCATAGACCATCCTTTGGTCATGTTCTCGGTTGGTCCGGCAAGCTTCAGGTCGTCCACATATATAACGAGAAGAAGTTTCAGGCCTTCATGAAAATACATTGATGGCCATTCATCACCAATTGGCTTGAAGCCAAGTTGGCGCACCTGCGTATCGCAGTGCTTCTCCCACATTGTACCTGCGTCCGGATGTCCATACAAGGCTTTGAGGAGGCGTACCACTGGTCGATGATACTTTGATACATCAACATCATCTGGCCACGCGTCTGACGGTAACTCGACCCAACAGGGCGGTCCCGTAAGAGAAGCCTGAATGTATGCCTGAATCGCATCAGCGAGCTTGACCGAATGTCCGGGAACACATCCATAGAAATCTGCCCATCTAGAAGATTCAAAGGACGCTGGTGAATTGCCCAAGTCCTGAAAGAAAGCTGCTTCCCAATTCTGATTCTTCACTTTGTTTCCTAGCAATACTCCTCTTCCCTTAAATTTTCGTCTCTCATCACTCATTGGCAACTGGTAGTTCTTTTTCCACAATGATGCCATGGACCCTTGCAAAGTGCACGACCTGCTTCAGAGTGAGCGCTTCTTGTTTTACGTCGTGATACTCCCGAATGACAGAGAAGTCGAACACTCCTTGCTCATGAAGTCCCAACCATTCTTTTCTCATTGAGGCTTTGGCCTTGGGATTCTTCAGCATTTCTGCTCGACTAACAGGTCTGGAGACTGCTGCATTGAACAGGTTCCGATAAGCACTCATCGGGTTCGTTGTGTCGGCATATGTGTATCTTTCTCGATGTTTGGAGATCGAGTTGATGCAGGGCATTGACGGAAATGACAAGTGATGATCTTTCAAGTTCTTTGTGAAATCTTCGGTTGTGCATCTATTGGATTCCGTTGGCATTGCATATGCTACTGCCATATCATTGAGGATTTCTCCACTGTTGACATCAATGATATTGAGTGGATCCCAAGTAGCACGTGGGCCGAACCCATTCTCCACACTTGTCCATTCCTCCCATTCGACTAAGTAATCGTCGTCGCTTGGGAGTTCTGTGGAAAGTGTAGATGCCGAAGATGGACTATAGCCCCCCATGTCATCGTCATCGGTGATCAGCGTCCGATCTTTCTTCAGATCGATGAAGATGTTGGGCGATACGTCCTTAGGATCATCATCCTTGTCCTCCTTCTTTTTCTTCTTCCTTTTGTCCTTGCTGGATCCCGCACCTTTACTCTCTCTCTTTCATCTTTTCTTTCTCGAGAGCTTCTTTCTTCTCGGCGATAGCTCTATCAGATAGAGACAACGCTTTCCATTCTTCTGGAGTATATTTTGATCTTGGTCTCGGTGATGACCTGAAGAACCTTCTTCCGTCTGATCCAACCTTATATGGATTCCCTTTCCTGTCCAGTTTCACGGTTTCACCATCATCATTCAAGTAGATGATACCATCACTTGCTTTTCCCATGGACATGTGATCCATTGAAGGATCTCCAACTGGCGGGTGATCTTCCCTGCCGGTCGAAGGTGGTACCTTCGCCTTGGCAGGTTTGGACAATATTTTGGGGTGACCGCCATCAGGTTTTGGATCATCATCATCACCGGGATCATCTCGTTCTTCATCATCTGCTTCATGATCTCCAATGGCGTCTTCGTCGTCCTCATCCCTAATCTCCCTTTCCGCAAGCTCCTCAAAATCCATACCGGGCTCAGTTGGTTCGTAATCTCCATAGTCAATCATTTGACTAGGATCTCCGACCTCTGGCTCTCCATCTCTCCTGTCACGGATCTTCATGCCTTCCAACGTGTTGTTGATCTTCTCGTATCCTTCCTTCAACGGGAATTCGATGGGAGCGAGGAATACCAGGGTCTCTGTGAGCTGTGGTGTGAGTAGCTTTCTGATAGGGCGATTGGCATCAAATGCAAGGCTTTGATGTGCAAAAGTTTCAAGACTCCACACTCTGTATTGTCTCGACCAGTTCATCCCGGGCTTGATCTCATATCCGGCGAAAATACCTGGGATTCCCTTGGGATCAAACTTGTGCTTCTGCTCAATCCTTCCTTGACTGCTCGGCATGAAGAAGACCTTTGCACCAAAGGGAATCTTCTCTCCATGGAACTCTTTTCCATGTAGCTTGTACCAAGGGCTCACTCCATCCTCTCCTTCCTCAATGTTCAAAAGATGGCTGACGCATTCTACTGCATAGCTCCAGAAACATGGCGGTAACCCCGCTTCCAAGAGACAAGTTGCGGTTGTCATCATAATGAACTGATTGTTCCTCTCCGCCAGAGAATTGTTCTGAGGATGATTCGGTAGAGAATGATCGAATGGGATCTTCAGCTGCTTCATAGCCGTCTCAAACTCTGGGGCTTTGTCGGCATAAGCAATCTTGATCTTCTTCAATCCTTTGAAGTGGTTTATCGCATTGACCACGTCCTTGGCAAACCTCTCTTTCGACGGATAGGCCCATATGACGCCTGTGTACCTGTCACGAATGACGAAGATCTCTCAATCAGTACTGATCCCTTGATCAAGGATGTTCCTCGTATCGACAAAATCAAAGGTAACCAGATCCCCAAAAGCTTTGAGCTTTCTCTTGAACGCTCCTCGATGCGTCTTGAAGTGTTTCATCTTTGCTCTGATGCATGACTCACAGTAGGGATTCTTGTAACGGTGTGTGAGTAGATGTTCGATTTTCCTGGCATCTGCTTTCAGAGTTCCTCTTCTCACCATTCTGCTTGCACCGTCAACAATATCCACCTCGATGTCATCTGCATCATCATCGTCAGCTTCTGGTTCACTGTCTCCGGCGACATCTGATCCTACCTCATCTTCTTCTCCAGGAGATGCCTTGAACTTCTTATTCCTCTTTTGTCTTTTGACTTTTGGAGGCTCAATCACAGGGAGGTCGTCATCATCACACATGACGCCTTGAGGATCCACATCACAGTTGGTGAAAGCCGATTGGTAATCAGCTTCACCTTCTCCTAGGGTGAACCTTGCGATCATCTCCGCCCTTACATCGTCGGTGGGGTTACAGAAGTCACTGCCCTTGACAATATATGGGATGTTTCCCTCTACTTCTAACATGATTTTCTTGTAGTTCGGGGAAACCATGTACGGGTTGCCGCAGGCTGGCCATATGAATGTGTAACCTTCCTCCATGCATTTCTTTCCAACAGACAGTACTGAAGGAGACTCATCTAAGACGAATGGGGAGTAGGTAGAGTCAAATTCGTCGAATGAATGTCGGCGACTCCCTTTGTGGATGTCACTCCATTTGCAGTATAGAATGACATTGATTGGTCGCTTTCTCTCACTTCCAGACCTAATTTCTTGGCTCTGCCTTTCGATATCAAATCATACCCACATCCTGTGTCCATGATGAACTTTGTTCTTGACCCTTTGGCTGGAATAGACAATGTCTTTGTGTCTGCATGATCTTTCTTTCCCTCGCATACATGAGGAATGACTTTATGATGGAAAACTAGGCCGTCATCTTCGTCAAAAGACATAGTGACCGCTAGGTCACCCTGTGGTCCAACTGGTATTCGGACCCTCTTGATCTCAGTGTAGGGGACCATCAATATGCCTCTTGCCTCTGCGACCTTTTCTTCAAATCTGATTTGTTCTTTCCTCGTGTAGCAGGTGAGCTCTTTCTCATCGTATCGTTTGATGTCTGGACGTAGAGGTTTCCTTTCTACTACCTTCCATTTGTTCCTGACTGAGTAGATCGCTTCGTTCAACATGATCTCACAAGTCTCTTCGTCAAAGGATACTTTTGCACCTCCTTCTCTTGCCTTGGCGGATGCAGCAATCCCTTCATCTTCGGATTCGTCCATGAAGAGTTCACCGTCAATGGCTGGGGCTCCAGGCTTCGCCTTAGGCTTCGGTTTGGGTTTTGCCTTGGGCTTTGGCCTATCGTCTCCTGAGTCAGCTGGTGCAGATATCCCTTTCTTAGGAGAGGCTTTTGGGTCATGGTAGAACTTGCAATCCTTCCCTTTGTCACAAGTTCCTCGAATCCACATCCAACATACTGGCTTGTCATTCTTTCCGACAGAAGATCCTCTGGATGGTGATCTGGGTTTCTTGTGACTGAATGGGCAATCTTTCCCCATAGTGCAGTTACCTTTCACGAAGTATTTGCATGGTATCTTCTTCTTGTCTGTACTCGGACTTCGGCTGCGATCCTTTCCATCACCTTTACCTTTCCCCTTTCCCTTTTTGTTCTTGTCTTCAGGATGCTTCTTGGGATTGGGTTTCGGCTTCACTGCAGCAGCGTCTTCTGAGACAACCTGTTCTTGTTGCCCTTTTGGTTTCTTCTTCGGATCAGCTGGTGCAGCTTTCAGTTTTGGAGCAGGTCCGCCTGGTTTGAGATTCTGAAAGATATTGGCCACATTCTTCACTGCCTTCTCCTTTTCCAGGATCATCCTGTCTTCAGTTTGCCGTTCGATGTGCCTTCTGATCATATCACGTAGATGTTTGTATGTCTTCTTGGCATCATCGTCGTTCATGCTGTTGTAGGCGCTGATGTCGTATGCCATGAGGTTTGAGTTCCTGATCTTTCTCCATAGGAGATCCCGAAGAGTTTCGTCGCTCGGGACGTCAACGGGCTTCATTCCTGCCAAAATCTCATCCCAAGTGTGGAAGAACAATGATAAGTTCTTGTCTCCTTGATATTCTAGTTGGTAGAGGTGCATTGAAGTATATAAGACTTCCACATTTGATGTTGTCTTGAAATTCATAAGGATCAGGGCTAGGACCTCTCTTCCCTTTATGAGGCTTGATGTTCTCCCTTTTGCATTGATCCTCGTCCTCAACTTCATAGCTACACCTGAACCATCATCTTTCGCATCCATGACGACCTTGGTAAGAGCTAGGCCGAGTTTGGCATCGATTGAATGGAATCTTTGGTCTCCTGAGTCGACAAACTTGTCCGGATCAGGATCGTCCATGGCTTCTTTGATCCAGTCGATCCAGGGCTCTTGATCTGAATCATTGGCCGCAATTATGATCGATTGAATGAGATTTGCCTTCCATAGTCCAAGATCATTGATCCTGGGCCATGACGGAACGTTTATCTTTGATTCTTCCTTCCTCGATACTTTCATGATTGTAGAGGTTGCCGGTGTAAGATGAGATGAAGAGGATGCTTCTGCTTCTGAAATCTTGTCCCTCAATGATTTGTTCGCCTCGGATAGCTCAATTGATTTCTCCCTTTCCTCGGCGTACTCATTGTGGGTTTCGGCATACCATTCATACATCTCATCTCGGCTCTCTGTCATTTCATTGTACCCGTCCTTGTAGTGCTTCGCCTCCTCTTTTGCGTTCCGAATCTCATCTTCCTCGGACGCGTGGGTTGGTAACCCGCGGTCTCTGGAACTAGGACGCTTGCTGTACCGAGAGACTATGGGTGCCATTCGTGCTTCTGCTTTTAATTTCGCATTTTCCATAATGACATTCTTTGTCTCCTTCTGGCTTTCCAATAGTGCATTCTCCAGTTCTCTGATCTTCTGTTGAATTTCAGCACCATCATTGCCGAACATAGGAGCTCTCATCATATTCTCTCTTTTCAGCTGTGCGTTGGCTTCGGATAGAGCGAGGTTGGCGTCTTTCAACTGTTGTCGTTCACGGATGGAACCTTCTAGGACTTCGTTGTTGAATATTTCTCCTTTTGCGATAACCTCCTTTGCGACGTTTGCTTCGTATTCATGGTGGCTCGCCTTCATTTCTGCCATTTCTTTAGCAGAGACTTCAGTCTGGCATACAAATATCTCCATCCTCATGCCCACTTCCATCTCTTCTATCTCCGCTCTCGCGTTGAGTTCAGCTCCACGTGCCATAGCTAGTTGACCTCGTAGATGATCAATAACCATAGCTTCCTGATTGCTCTGATCTTGAGATGAGTGAACACTGTGTTGAAGACGTCTTTCCCTGACCTCACTGTTCCATTGTTCTTCTCTCTGGTGTTGGATCACCTCGTGCATGTTGACATTCTCATCCTGTAGCGCAATCATTCTAGCTTGTATCTGGTCAGCTATTCCGACGAAGGCTGTGTTCTCATCCTGAATGGCTTTTGATCTTCTATTGATCGCCAATGAAGATTCATTCTGTTCTTGGATGTGTCCAATTGCTGCTTGAAGCTCTTGGGACATTCTGTCCTTCGTTGCTTTCACAGATTCAAGCTCTGAATGTTCTTGATGAGTTTCTTGTGCAAGCTCTTGATATCTCATGTAGATATGTTCAGCTGTCGATTCCGCCAAGCGTAGCTTGTGTTCGAGCTCTTCAATTCTTATTGTCGCTCCTTCATCTTCCTGTGTCATCTCTTGTAGATGTTCCTGCATCTTCCTGTTGTAGTCAGACATTTGCCTGAACTCCACTTCAGCCTCGTCGTGTAGTCGTGAGTATCCGGCTTGGATGCATTCATATTCTTCATGAAGAAAATTGTATGCGTTTCTCGCCGATCTCAATTCTTCACCCAGCTGAATCTCTCTTCTTTGCTCTTTTGTTCCTCTATCATCGTCACGTCTCTTCTCTATACTCCTTCTTGGGGATCTCGCGGTAGACGTTATAGGCGATGTAGATCTTGTTGTAGCTCTCATCGATCTTCTTGGTCCTACGGGTGCAAGATCGGTCAGATTCCGAGCCGGTGGCACGGATCTTTCCGAGATTTGTGATCCAGTAGGCATAGTGATAACGTCAGCATTTGCTGATGAATCAGTACCCATTGTAGAGTCTGGTGACGAAATGGTGTTGGGACCACCAGGAGCAGCGAATGAATAGGGTTCGCTTCCATTTCCTCCTGAGCTTGACATTGCAGGTTTCTGTAATGACTAGTCTTGTTCTTGGTCTCGTGTAGCTCGTACGGCTATAAAGAGCGCGTACGGCTGATAACCTGCGAGTGGATCTTAATCAGCGAAGTTTGAAGCTATCACTGACGATCCATAAGCGGCGTAGCGTCGGAACGGAAACCGCACCTTTTCTAGTCGCTTGATCCTTGAGCCAAAGTACATATGGTACATATATATGTACAAGTTGCACTGTACGTGTCGCTGCACTTCCATTCGCACATATGAATTAAACGAGCATTAAATTCCCACAGGCAAGAGTGCGAGTATGCAATGCTGGTTGGACAAAAAAGTACATGACTAGAGAATCACTCTCCACGATGCAGAATCTGACATGTGAAAGACTCCTTCAAAAAAGCCGATACAATTCAAAAAATTCGCAGCAAACATTACGAAGCTAGAAAAATGGAGGGTTCAAAATGCCCGTGGCTGCTGCAGGAGGCTCTTTTTTGCTGCTACAGCAAAAGGTGGGTGGTGGTGTGAAACCAAAAGTTGATGTGGAGGTGGTAGTGGTGTGTGGATGTGTGGTAGTGGCGTTATGGGTCTGGTGGAGTGGAATTGGTGGACCAGGCCAGTCCTTTGACAATGGCGTGGTCCGGGTGGATCACCCAGCAGCGGCCTTTCTGATGAAAGACTGCACCATGGTGGTCGTTAAGGAGGTTCATGGCGTGTTCCTCTCCTCCAGAGGTATACTTTGTGGCAGCACCCCACGCAAGGAGTGTGATGATAAGGGAATGGGAATTCTTGTTGAGTTGCCAGGTATTGTGGATGATGCGAGCAAGCTCGTTGTGGTCATGGGGTTGGTTGTGGGTGATGCGAACGCCCTGGGCAAAAAATCCAGGGTAGTTGGCAAAGTGGAGTGTGCTGGGTAAAAATCGGCCTTGGCGTAGAATGTTGGAAATGTTGCCGACAGGGCCCGTGTGGCCTGCGTTGATGTGGGCGACTTCCCGGTGGGTTGATGTGGCGCGGGAGACCGCAGGTGGCTCTGGTGTAGTGGCTTTGGTGTTGAGGAAGGGAAGTGAGATGGCAAAGTACTGGAATTGGTCGTATTGGTGAGTTGTGTCATTCCACCTAGCGTGGGTATATTGTCGGAAATCGGTGATCTCCTTGTAGGTGATGTTGCAGTCTGTGAGGATATTGGCAATGTACTGGTGGTGTGGTCGGTTGGGGTTGTCAAGTTGGGTGGCGTGGAATTCGAGCCATTCCAGGATTTGGTCTGCAGGTGTGAAGGTGTGAAAGTTGGGTGGAGGTCGCCAACGGTTGATTGGGCGACGAATGACAGCTGTGGTGGGATATTGTGAAGGGTCAGTGTTGGTGTGTTCGGTGTTTGGGCGTAGATCAATGGGTTGTGGTGGTGACCGAGTGAGGCTAGATGTGTAGGTGGATGTTGAGGGCGACCGCCGTCGCCGGGTCGTGCTGTGGTGTTTGGAGTGGCGGTGATGGCGATGTCGGCGGCGGTGGCGGTGGCGTCCTCTGTGGTGATGGTCGGACTTGCGTCGGCTCTTGTGGCGGTGACGGCGACTGCTGTGTGGTGGTGGCGGGGAAGGTGGTTGCGGTGCTGGTGAGGCAGCGGTGTCAGGTTTGTCTGGTGCTGGTAGTGAAGGTCCAGGTGCTGGTGTGGCAGATACCAGCGAGGGGGATGCTGAATGTTGGGACAAGGTGGCTGGTGGAGGTGTGTTTTGGACTGGCAGTGGAGTGTCCTGGGCAGTCGTGGGGATGGGTTGGATCGGTGGTGTTGGATCCGATGGTGGCTGCTGTTGAAATGGAAGTTGGGTTGGCGTTGAGGCATTGGGAATTTGTGGAGGCGGTGGCGGGGGCCCCGGTTGGAGTGAAGGCTGTGTGACAGGGGGAAAAGCTGAGTAGGGTTGCCAAACGCCCTGGGGGATGGCGCATTGAGGGTCTGTGGGTGGATAATTGGCAGTCGTAGGCTGTTGCTGTGTTGGAGGGAGATGTGTCAGTGTAGTGGGGGGAGGGAGTTCAGCCGGCGGCGTGGGTTGAGGTGATGGCAACAGGTATGATGGGGGAGGTGCTGCTGTCGGAAACACCGGAGTTGGATGTGTGGGTTGCGGTGGCACATGACATGGGTGGACAAAAGTCCAAGTGGATGGTGTGCCGTAAGTCAGTGCAGTGGCGGTAGGGGTGGGCAACAAAGGTGGTGGTTGAAAAGGTTGTGGTTGTGGGTGAGGGTATGCCGTCGGTTGTGTCGAGGGAAAAGTGGGTGCAGTTGATGCTTGTGGCATCGGCCATGTGGGTTGAGGTTGTGTGGTAGGTAATGGTGGTGGCGTGGCGTGAGCGTAGGGCCACGGAAACTGCATGTCGTAGGCGTAGCTATGGCACGGCGCGGCGCAGCGCGGCAGCAGCGGAGAAATGCCGAGTTGTATTGTCTTGTGGTTGGTCATTGTTGTTGAATGTGTCATCTCTGGTGTCGGTGGTGAGTATGTTGTAAGGTGGTGTTAAATGTAAGCTTGTTAGCAGGTGTGTGTTCATGCATCTCGAATTAAGCTGAAGAATCGTAATGCTCATCCTTGAGTTCTGTCAATGACAGAGTCGCGGCAGTAACATAGCGAACAGGGAAAAACCGCACATGATTGGAAAAAATGAAAAGAAAACTGAATGCTGAAATCTGAGATCAGAAGTTCCGAATCTGAAGGATTCTTCAAGAACCGTTTTTTGGCCCGGCGGCCGGTGTGGCGGTTGATTCTGTGAGGGTGTCGGTGCCTTCCTGTGATGTTCCAGTGATCGGTGGAGCGTTGGGGTGGTTGCTTTCCCATGCAAAAAACAGCGCCCCTGTGAAGGGGATCACACTCAGCACCCGAGTGGGACGGCTGAGCAGGACACACTTCGAACTTGGATTTTTCAGTTAATGCAAGTACCACGTTGGGAAGGAAAGTGATGGAACAGCAAGGCGAAAAGGTCCAAAGACTTGAATTGTTGAAAAAAGTTTCACTCGCGCGGCTAGCTGCAAAGCACAAGCGGCTGACTGTAACTCTCCGGTGGCTGAGGACTGCGGTGGGAAACCTGTTTGAGGGGAGAGTATCGTGATCAAACAACCATGGCATCAAAACACAGCAAGGAAGAGTGGAGTAGTGTCACGGCGCAGGTACGTCATCAGGCGTCCCTGATGATATCCTAGGAGCACGTGAGGAGCTTCGTTGGATGGAGCCTCACGTGTCCTCTCCATCCCCCTGCTTGCGAAAGGTGGTGGTGGAAAACCCTTTGTCCAGGGGTGGACACACACACACACACACACACGCACATCACATCATCACATCGTCACATGCACATCACATGCACAGCACACATCAGGAAACCACAAGTATCACACAGATCCTAAATCACGGTTAAAGAACTTCATGACCTTTCACCGATCCTCGGAGTGAGGAATGGCTTCACCACAGATCGGCTCGCGGGCCGATTCGAGCCGATCGGCCACTTGGCTCGTGCCGACCAAGAAAACATCCAACAAACGCCATGAACGAATTGGAACTTCTGGTTCCTCAGGATCTCAAAAAGGGCTCGGAACCCTGAAAACACCCAGAAGAAGCCTTGGGTTTGCCAAGAAAAGGTTCTGGAACAGCTTGTGCTAAGTGTTGTCCTACTGACTCACGTATACCAGGACCTTCCAAGTTGGTTTCTGGGCACCCTCATTGGTTTTCCACCTGTTCTCACCAGCAAAGACCGAACTTGGAGGTTACACTTCTCCTCTCTACACCGTCTACACCCACCGCGCCTATGATGTGGGTGCGCTCTGCCATGGAGCCCGAGCAAATGGTGACACAGGTGGCGCAAAAGGCCCAGTGGTAGAGCAAGTGCGGAAACCTCAGGGTGAAGAAAATTCGATCGCGACCTTGCGAGGGTGTGCCCAGACCATTATTATGGGACTGAAATATACCATCATCTACCCCAGTTTATCACCCTGATGTGAGCTCCAGTCCCATGGTCCGAACGTGGACCCAACACATGGACCCGCTGGGTGTGAAGCATATTCCTTAACATCACTAGAACACCCACCTCGAGGGAAGTTCCAGATCTTTCTTTCAAGCCGGATGCCTGACACTTCGGCTCCGGACCTTCTGCCCTCATCCCCTGCGACATGTCCGGCGGGTGTCCACCCTTCCCACAAGTGCAATGAGGTCACAGAGGTCACCCGCCCAAGGCACATGGTGTTGCCATCGTCCAAAACCAAAGTCGACTCCCATAGGCCTCGCCCTGTGGCCTAGGACGTCCGCGCCAACGCGCCATGCCCGGGCCAACGTGCCCACGCCCGACGTGTTCCGGATAAAACCTTCGCCTGACTGATCACATCCGAAGGGAGCACACCGCTTTCGCGGTCGAAACCCGGGCGGGAAAACTAAAGATGCACAGTTGTTGGGCCGTCCATCTTTGTTTGCTGGAGTGATTCTCCTGGTTGGAACGCAGGAAAACACACGGCACACACTGCCGGCACCTGCTTGCAACTTGTTGTTCGGTCTGCAGAGAGGGTCCCCAACAAATTATAAGGTGTTTCCTTCAGGATCAAAAACCCTTTTTTGAGGGTCCAACCCCCTGCGATGCAGAGTACAAACCCTCCATAGGAGGGTCCAATGATAGTTGTTGCATGCTTCTGCCTCGTTGCCGTACAGTTGCGTGTCCATGAGCCTTGCATGTCTGGGGCCATTCTCAGCTTTGTGCCAGACCATGATGGTTCAACCCGGGTTGCTCGGGGGTTCGTCCACTCCTTGGAAGAGAACGGGGGAGCTTCTCAGACTGCAACAAGTCGCTTCCGATCTACAACCCAGACACTTCACGACGGTTCGACAGTTTTGAACATGTTCGAGTAGAGACTCAGGTGCGCAGCTGCCTTCATGTCACTGTCCTTCAAAATCTTCAATTGGGTTTGCAATGACCAGTGATGATGACCGGTGGTTCCCCTGAAATCCCAATGGTTCCTTCAGCAAAAAAAACTTCGACTTTGCCACGTCATTCCTCACTCCGGTCAGCCCCCCCCGATTCCGCCATGCGACCGCGACGGTTTTCAGTGGACGACCGGCTCCGCCCCGGACGATGCGACCGCGACCCCGCCGAGGCCGAGAGGGACAAGTCCGTCGCGGAGGAGGGAGGTGGTCGGAGGGTCAAGTCCGAGGAGCCAGTCCAAAGACCAAACAGGACACGGCCGAGTCCATCACGTTCTTCGCCAGCACCTGAGCGAGGATGCTGGCGGAGACGGGGACGACGCCGGTGACCGGGTTCAGGCGGGTTCAGGCGTGCTGCTGGAGGGAATGACGGATTGAGCTCCCAAGAGAAGTTCATGACGGGATCCATTCCCTGCGGGGTGGGTTGCCCACCAAAACCACCCAACCTTGTGCGTGAGCCGTACGGGACCTAGGGATTCACGAAATCCTGACATCGAAGTGAAGGGAGTTCAACAGACACCTAAACATAGGCCATGCTATAACGCCCTGGCCCCGAAACTCAACTAAAGACCTGACAGAGGTACTGGTAGTTAATTACAATTCATCTGAAGTGATGAATCACCCCCCAAGGAAGAGGATGATTACCCCAATCAGAGAGAAGGATGAGGCAGATTACGGGGAATCAAAGGATGACTCACCCCCCAAAAAAGAAACTCCAATGGGTACAGTACATGACTCGGTGCGTCAATGCATCCGTGGTCTAAGAGGTCATATCCGACCCAAGTCTTCTAGGTTGTTTAAATAGAGGGACCTGGTCCAGGTGAGGAGCTGTGGGACTCTTCCCTCACGTTCATGGCTTGAACCCCAAACGACTCTAGCCATGGCCCATGGGGTTTCTCTCAACCACCTGAGCGAAGCTGCACCGAACCCGTTCAGAGATCAAAGCCTTTCGCTTCACTGAAGCGCTTTCCGCCCGACCTCCGGGCACCCTCCAGTCCGCTCCAGCGAAGCCGCTGTCATCCGGTGCGCTTCCCGGACGCTTCCGACCTGCGATCGGCTCCGTGGCCGTGGGGTTCGCGGGGTTTTGGGGTACCGAGAAGCAGAAATGGCCGTAGAAATGGGCGGTATGGATCGAAGAACTCCGGAGGAAGCTGTTTCCGAGATGGAACTGCTGGTGCATGGAAGTCCGAGATAGTCCAAGGCTAACTAAAAACATTGTCTTTTGGATGACCTCATAAGGTGGTGCCAAATAGAGTCTTTGGACTTCAAGGGTATACTGTAATACCGGGTATAGATTGGGGTGGTTGAAAAGGGTCAATGTGACCATGTGGTATATTCCAATGTATGGAGTGTCTGGGTTATTGGTTATGTAGATTGACCTCAAGGGGCCGCTGACCGAGCGCATCGAAGAAGGGTGGCCGGCCCTTCGCGCTAAGCTCTAAGGGTAGCCGTTCCCCACACAGCACGGCACGGCACGGCGCATGGCGCGAGCCGCGACGCGTGACCTGGATCTGAACTACAGAACCTATAGTAGCATGGTCTCCAAGCTCATAGCGATGGCCTCCGACCTGATGGCATGGACTCGGAAGACTTTGGAGTACGGAAGAGTCGATCGAGGCTTCTGAAAAACCTCTGTTCCGCGTGCAGCCCTTCCGTTCGGCCTCAATCATGGCGAAACCCAGCTGCATGGAGACCACGAGGAACGTGCATAGCAAAAGCCTCGGTGCGACCGGAGGTGGCACGCGGAGACATAAGATCAACCGTTGGTCAACAAATACATGCTGGCGTCCTTGCTCCTAGGAGCGATGCCAGGAGCTACTAGCGTCCTTGCTACTTGTTACTAGCTAGGCCAGGAGCTAGGTGCGACATGTATGGAAGATTTACCATTGACCCCTTTTCAACCACGAGCGTCTGGGATGGCTACGAAGCCCCTGCTATCCAACGCGTTCCTCATCCCTGGTTGACTGTTTGCCAAATAAAGCCACCTGCAGAAATTGTGAGGTTCAATCAATGCTGTTATGGACTGATTTATATAATATTATATAGTATATATCACTTCAAATCCATCTGCCAAAAGATCCATATCGATCCATCGTCTGAAACGGTTGAAGAAAACTTCTCCCAGCACTCACCCACCTAGCCTTTCACCTTTACCCTTGTCTTCCATTGGACCATCAACATGTTGTTCGTTTGAATCAATTCAATTTGGGGTTTAAAACCAAATGAGCTCTACCAGGACCCTCAAGTGGGGTGGTTTTCCTGGACACCCCTTAACAGCTAAGGGCTAAGGGGCTAGACACCCCGATGGTTGAGGGTCCTGGTATAGGGAGTCTAGGATCATCCAGGATCCTTCCCGAACCGACGATCCCATGTGTTCCATCGTCCAGTCGAACGCGCGGAGCCGCGGCGAGTTCGCCGGCGCCCCCACCGGGTCGTGCCGCGTCCCCGTCACGTCCCGTGCCGTGTCCTTTGCCGTGTCCCGGGGCCATGAGGTCTCCAAACTCGCAGGCAGGTCTCGCTCCTTAGGAGCCAGCGGGGCATCCGCGACTCGAACGGAGCGATCGCGCATCGTGACGAACGTCACAAGAAGCTACGAACGAGTCCGCCCAGTTTTCCGCGATGGACCATGGACCATCCACGCAATACCGCGGCACGCGGAACCCCCTTGCATGACCGCAGCACGGAGGTTTCACGACGCCGGCGGGTGGAAAGCACCGTTCGCACCACTGTTCGCAAACGACCCATGACTGCGGAGGTTGGTGGGGCGGATCCCCTTCAGGCGTGGCAGATCGATGGACATGCCTTAGGTGTGGCATCTCTACCGGCCATGCCTTGGGTATATCCGGAACTGTGGGCCCGTGGATGATGGGCCGTTTTGGCCAAAAACCGTGATCCTCTTTACCGAGCTGTTACTATGAGATACACCCTGGCGCCATGCCTTTTTCTTCAGCCCCCATGGGCCTTGGCCCGCATCAAAGAAATAACACAAACGAACAGCTAGGTGCTACAACCTTCCTGTCGGGGTGTCCTGGTTGGAGATCCTGTATACAAATGCGTCCACTCGGTGTCTTCCAGTCGGTGAATCTGAACGGAAGGTGCTGGACTGTACACTCCCGGAAGAATCAGTGGAAAACCACTACAGGAAAATGGTGGTCATCCAAGCGACCGTTTGCCACTTCCATGATTATTTCAAGGAGTGCGAATGTCTGCAATTTGCTCCCACAGCCAAGAAGCTACTAGAAACAATTACTAGTAGCAAGGACGCTATTAGGTTTGAGGCCATCGCAAGTAAGTTGGAGGCCATTACTACTAGTAGCAACAAGCTACTAGGAGCCTGGGCTCCCCAGCTGTGGCTGACGTCGACGCAGAAAAGCCTCGGAGGGACAAATCGGGTCAAAGGCCCCCGCGAGAAACGTCACAGGCGTTCGCTTTCCACACGGATCCGTGTCATTCCTACCCTTCGTTCGTACCCGAGAAGTCGGACATGACCCGAAGAGGTAACGTCCGAGGCACGATCGTGTTTCTACGGAAATACGGGGCCGAGGTTTTCACTGAGACTCCAGGTATATAGGATTCATCATCTGAGAGAAAAGGTTGAACATTAACATGACAAAATTACAAAATGCTTAAATCACTCTCAAACGACCTAGAAGTTCATAGAATACCAGGACCCTCAAGGGGTGGTTAATGGACACCCCTTAACGGCTAAGGCGCTATAAATAGACACCCATTGGAGGGTCCTGGTATGTTGATTCAGAGATTCATACTTCAAGAACCCTAAAGTTTACGCTTCTTACTCTGTTCCAACATGACACTTGCAGTCTACAGCGGACCGGATTGACACGTCCATTTTGCCTGGCGGGTACAGCACGGTCAGACTTCCACACCCGTTTAAATTTATAATACTTATAAGGCTTTCAGGTGTGGAAATCTGACCGCAACTTAGGTTGCACGTAGGATTCTAAGGGGAAAGGGCTTGTCCCGTTTTAGAAG
>CAXAMN010028694.1:1573663-1594208 GCA_963970005.1 Durusdinium trenchii
TTGTCCCGTTTTAGAAGTCAAGAAGCGCAACTTTCGGCACCCCAGTGTATCTACTACAACCACGTCATCAGTGGTGTTGGAATCTATATTTTGTACATCTTATGCCCAAGGATTCCCACTCAACCACCGGATGGACTCCTGAACCTCCATTTGTTCGACTAATAAGGATGTCACACCAGCTGGTTCACCATGTCTCACCAGGTCGAACCTTTTAGTGCACCGGAAGGTCAGGGCATTGGATTGACCAATCGGCGATGGTTGGACCTGCGCGGAAACTGCTGCGCGAGGGAAACTTCAGGACTAGTCAGGCGACTCGCCGTTCATCCACGGTGCTACATCATACGAAGTTCACGCCTTGTATATGGAATGTATATAATTACCTACATTGAGAGTGGTTGGGGGGTCAATGTAGGCATATATGGCATATACATGGAGTGTTTGGGTATGAAGGTCGCACCCACCTGTTACACCTCTAAGATTCCATCCACTGCCCAGGAACGAACGAGGTTTCTAGTCTTCCACTCTTCGACCACACGACCGAAGGTCCTTCCGTTCTGCGGATGAAGAAGCCCCGAAGCTCCGACAAGTGGCTGACTTCAGTGAGGTTCATCTCTCCTGAGGATGGGAGCAGTTTTTGCTTTCTTCACTAAAAACAGCTGAAGTGAAGCTTGAGAGTCAGGTGAAGCGTTCCACAAGAGTCACACGGAAACGATATAAATCGATCTCTGAAAGAAACATGTTAACATGTTGCCATCTACAAATCAGCTGTGAGCAGGTTCCATGATTGATCAAACAGTCTTTGTTTTCGGCGCCAGTCGCTGCCACTGTGGGACATTGACTTGTTTTCGGATCTCGCTTTGGAGCTCTTCACATCGAAACCGAAGCCAAGTCCGGTGGTTGGACACCCCGACTCATGGAACCCCCTTGTCAACCACCCCAAGAAGTAAGCTATGCCCGTCCCATGACCGTGTCGGACTTGATCGATAGAACGGTCCTATCAAATTCACCACCTGATGTGCTCGTAGAAGAGGAAGGCTCTTGCAGAACTTGTTTACCCACGGAAGTGTGCTGATAAGTTGCAATGAAAAAGACAAATTTCTAATATACACCTTTTCAATCTGCTAGCCTTTTGCACAGAAAAAAGTTCAGAAGAAGGAGGAGATTCTGTACATGAAGAGACCTGTTTTTCTTGACTGTGTCCTGATATATAAGACTTCACAATGAAGCTTTGGAAAACTTTGCAAAGGATGACACTTTGAGACACACCTTTCAAATTTATACATATATATATATATGTACAAAACATCAAACAACAAGTATGTTCACATCAGGCCCGAACCTTCGGCCTCTTTTCACCTCCTCGTCGGGAGAAAAACAACACATGAAACCCGCCGAAGTCTGGGGATCTTGGAATCGACCAATGGTCCTCACTGTCAATCGGCCCAGACACTTTGCTCTCTGAACCATGCCAAGACACACGTATTTGTTCGTCGAATGGCCCAGGCCACACAGGCTTCGCATGAGCGGTCCACAGGCTGTTCAGCGGCCAATCGGCTCCGGGCGTGGGAAATCGGTGATGGTTGGGTAGTAGGATGTGGTAAGTTCTCAAGTTAGACCACTTTTCACCAACAATTCTGTGAGATCACCATGGCATCTTTCTGGATGTCATGGATCAATCTTAAGAACCCATATAGCTGGCTGTGGAGATGTTGGAGGCCTGCGGATGTTATTGACACTTTGGGGATCTTCAACAAGCACCCCATGATGCTTTCTCTTGGCCATTCGGAATCGGCCGGAACTGGTTTTCTAGACGCGTGGAAAAAGAATCGGAACGTCTCGTGCGACGTGGATGGCTCGTTCGTCGTCCAAACCCCATGTTGGGGGGGGGTGGAGAAATGTGAGTGATGTCTTGGAGGCCCCTTTTTGGCGGCCTGAAAGCTAAGCTTGCACCGCCTTGACACATCCCGAAAGCCACTGTAAGCCTGTAAGCTGGGTATGTTTTCTGCGGCATGATGCGGCTTGGACACGCACACCAACCCCGACTTGTTCACCCTTTTGTGGGTCCCCGGGTGACTCCCCCCCCGGGAGTTTAAAAAAACAGAGCCGCAGCTCTGTCTGAACCGAAAGAGAGACCACGGCGGAGATGAATGAGTTCACTCGAACCGACAAAAACTGGGCCTCCAAGCATTCCGATAGGACATCCAAAAAGAGAAAACAAATGATGATTACATGATGTTCGAAGATGTTTCATAGATGTTTCATAGGATGTTTAAAACTATGTTGATTAAGGGTTGTTAAAGGTATCGAATACAAGGGTAAGGCTAGTCCAACTCGGACATCGTGGCGCTGGGTGATGTCAACCCACAGCATGTGAAGTCAATGTGAAGGTTCCCAGGACTCGGGGTGGTGCGGAACGTGTGCCAGTTGGCTCTATCTGGCCAATCTAGAAAATGTGAGCCAACACAAAGAAAAATCACAGAATCGACCCTATAGGGTTCTGCAATCAAAAAAAAATAATAACATTACTAACACATCATCTGCCATGGCATTGGTCTTGTCTCAGACGGTCTGTTCTTTCATGCGATACGTCTGGTCTGGTCTCTCCATCGGGCTGTCCAGTCTTTGACCACCAGGGTGACTCATCAGGTTCCCTCGGTCTCTTCGTCTCGTTCCGACCCCTCCAGCGGCAGCGTCCGCGGGTCCGGACCCATTTTCGGGGTCCGCACGGTGTTGTTCAGGGTCCCTTGTGTTACAACATGCAGTTCCAGGGTCCAAGTGTTGCACCAAACGAACGCATGTTTGCAGGAACTGTCCTCTCTCAAACTTTTGGGGGACTGGGTTGGAAGCCGCTATTCGGTTGGGTCGCATGCTGCCATCCCTTCTCCACTCCGCCGTGGTGCCACACGCTGCCGGGCCTGGAGAACCCACCGAGAACCCACTCGGGTGAAGCTCCATCGCACGCACCTGCGCCGCGGCTCGCGACGTCGATGCGGTGGGATCCACCCGTTTCCCCCAGCGTCTTCGGCCTGATCTTCAAACCTTCGAGTGAACATCGACAGCACTCGAGTGGGGTGACAGCACGAAGGGACGGCGTGTGAAAAACGACCTCGTGGTGATAAGAGGGGGTCAATGTACTATAGTATTCCCATGCATATCAAGGCTCACATATGATATGCACCCATATCAATGGGTATACAAGCTAGGGTAGTGTTGTACCTATATGGAGTGGTAGTATCTCCTTATTTTCCCACCAATTCAATTACATTGTACCTTGTCTGGGTTATTGGATTGAACACCTACCCCCTAGCCCCCGTCCTTGAGAAAGCCCATCCGCAGATCGGACGGAAGACATGTTTCTGTGTCCCTTTCGAAGGGTTAGTTTAGTTTCAACTGATTTTAACACCTTTTGAAGATGTTTAATCAACACCACTATCAACACCCTATTGCAGGCAGGGTGATGAGTTGGACGAGTTTTCAATTGGCTCGACTTGGCGAAACACGAAAAGAAACCATTTTTCAGCCGAGAGAAGGGGAACTTCTCTCACCTGCCATTCTGGCGGGAGCAAGCTGATTCCAGACAAAGCGATCACGAACTTGCCTATTGAGTCGGAAGTCATGACAAGCTGTGCCATATCCGGGCACAAAGAATGCCAGGTGCCGCCACAAAAGTGGCCTCAAAGACATGCAGCAGTGGGTCACGCCACATCAATCTATTTTTGGAAGACATTCGATCAATCAAATCTCTCGTCGATGGTTTTAACATCTGAAAGGCTGTTTTGTGTAAAACTCCTTACACGGGGTTTTAGATCAACTCCCATATCATATATATACCTGGACCCTGCAACAGGTGTTTCCTGGTGACATCAGGTCGCTACTACACAGTCGCACCAGATTCCACAAGTTTCAGGGCCAAACAACGTGATACTGTGAAACCTCCATACACCAATCCTCCCAACACGCAGGACTTTTTCAGTCAAAAATCCCCTCTCTCTCTCTCTCTTCATTGGATAGTCCGATGAACCTCCAGGGCCATTGAGCTACATTGGGCTATTCACATCAGAATCTATTGGCTGGTCCATGCTGGTTCTAACCGTGGATTCTAGAAGATGTGACCCCAACAATTGTGAATCCAGGTGTAGGCTTCCCCATGATTCCACCACAGTTGTCATCGGAGCTACGAGAAAAGGGACATCACAAAAAATAATGGCCTTGCAGTCCCAAAAAAACATGTCCTGCAAGTCGTTGTCTGCCGCACCATGCTTTGAGATCACAGGCTCACCAAGCGGAAAACGTCTGGATCATTGAAATTGTTGAAACCTTTTTTTAATAGGGTGCTCTGTCACCCCAAGCGGAGGACGGGCATCAGAAAGAGAAAGATCAGCAAGCTCTGTCTAAGCAACAGCCAAGGAATCAGGTGCAACTCCCAAATGACACACAAATGCAAGATTTTCTCTGCCATCTGCCATCCACATCTCACCATCTTTTCCGCTGCCAATCTTTTCTGCAGATATCCCCATCACCGGCTGTTCCCCACTCCCTCATAAGGTACACGAGTCGACACCAAATGGTGTCTTCTGCGCCAGTGCCTTAAATGGCCCCAAGTGCCACAAAAACACGTCAGTTCCCAAACCAGAAACACTTCAGACTACATCGATCCCCGTTTACTTCAGTAGCGCGGGACGTCTGGGGACGTATGTATCCGACCGACCTGAACTGTCGGATCCACGTGCTATACTAGGTCCCACGCGTGGCTCCGGGGTGGTAGACATGGACACCCTGAATCACCTCCAACGGGCTACGAGATGGGCCTTAGGGTGTCCCTGGTACATGGAGATGAGCGATATTTTTGGGGGGCTGTGAACATCCTCTTTTGGTGGGTCAGACAGGACCCACAACGCCAGACGAATCTCCCTTTCCGTCTCTCTGCCTCTCCGCCATGGTCCGTCTGTGGGCGTTCTACAGTCGATCTACGAAGCGTCCCCTGTTCTCCAGGTTTTGGGGTTGAGCCTTTCCCTCGGAGTTCCCAAAGAGGATCGTTCTGAGCTGACCCCAGGACAGCCTTCTTTTTTCGTTTTCGGGGTGTGGAATGGTGTGGAAGCTGAGCCCAAAGATTGGGAATCCTACACTTGGGTCACGGTCACACACACAAACACCCACGTTGTCTAAGTCTTAGACTTGAGGGTGAACGAATCTTCAGACTTGCTGGTCACGGGTGAACGAATTCTTCATCGTTCGTGCACAAGAGGAACTGAAAGAACCGAGAATCCTGGACCTGTCGAGTGAAAGCAATGACGCCCCCCAAAAGAAGGAGCCGGGTCCCGTCCCCATGTCCAATATCTATATGCGCCCTGTTGGGGAAGTACAAAACTACATTTGACATATATATATATATATACACATGTCATTATAGATCCCCTGAGGTCGAATGAACAGCTGGAATAACGTTTAATTAAGCATCATTTGACCGAAAACTTACAGTAATTTGAGAGTCCCATTTAAGGTACAACCGTTTGACATCATTTGACCAATGAGTCTTCCAGTCCTTGTCTGGCGCAACCGTGTGAGGGGTGGAGAAAGCACCTTGCGCGCTTTCACGTGTCCGTCGCGCAAGCTGCCCAACAAAGCAGCGTGGTTTCTGGGCTGCCTAAGGCCGAGTATAGAAAATACAGCAGAAAGAGTTCCATCCAAAACCCCTAGCTTTGACACACCTTGGCGTCCCTCCACCACGCAGAAATCGGCTTATCTGGTCTAGACGAGGTCGGCCGCGCATCCAGCGACTCAGCCGCCACCGTCCAGATCCAGGCAGCGGACCCGAACGCCCCAGGCCAATGTCTTGGGGCGAAACGGGAAACAACTGCATTTTGAAAAATCATTGAGGGCGCAGCTGGATGAAGGGCAGGGATCATCACCCTTTTCTGCTCGCGATTTTGGGGAAGGTGGTTTCAGGTCGAATCTGTATGGCATGTGGACATGATATCGTGATTTGCTTGAATCCCGAAAGCGGATAAACAATGCTTGTTGAAACATGACACGAGACGAGTCACGGTGTCTCACAAGGTCTATACCCAAAAACTCCATGGGACTGCCATATATGCCGATCAATTGACCCCCCTGGAACCACCCCTGGCCTGATCGGCATATATGGCAATCCCATGGAGTGTCTGGGATAAGGTCCTGGACTCGCTGTCTCCCCACACGTCGAGTCCGCCCAGTCGCTTCGCTTCTCAGACATCGAGTCTTCGAAGGGTCGAAGGTTCGAACGTCGGTGGGGATGGTCGCCCCCGTTGGGCGAACGTTGGAGTCCTTGGTGACGCTGTTTGAGTCCCCCGTTGGGGTTCATGTCCCATGTTCTAAGGTCGGTATGAAGGACCTATAAGGAGGGTATACCGGGTATACCGGTATACCAGGATTCGTTGACAGATAACCAATTAAGAGAACCTTTCAGAACGCAAGCCGAGGAGAAGACCGACGTTTTCTGGGGTACTCAACCACTCCACCTGTGAGCATTAGGCATCGCAAATTAGTGAAAAGCTACGTGTATTCTCCCACGTCGCAGTTGGGATCCTTGAACACCTGCACGTCGTTTTTTTGCGGATACGCAGGGAGATCCATCTCCTTCTTCAAAGAGGGAGGCTTCCCGAAGGACCATCAAGAGGGGCCATCAAGAGGAAACTTAATCCCTCCAAATCAAAGGCCTCGTTTTCCTGGGCTCTATTTTCTGCAAAACTGATAGCAAAATTCGACCTCTAAAAACTTTTCGTGGAAATGGTGGAAAGCCCGACTTTACTCCGTAAAGGACGTCTTTTACTTTGGCACCTATAAGAAGTAAAAGACGTCTTTTACTTGGCAAATGGAAAAAGTAAAAGACGTCTTTTACTTTATGCATATATGGTGCACATATACATGGCACGATGATTGTGATTCAACATGCTGCACCAATGGCTTTCCAGGAGCGTTTTGCTCTACTTTCCGTTTCGCGCGAACATCGCACAAACAAAATATGTGTGGCAACAAGCGCATATATCATATAAGTGGCGCCCAGGCTGCTAGATCTTTGTAATCTGAAGCAAGGTCGATGCGTTACAACACAGACAACGCATGTGGTGGAAATTGGCCGTTTCTGGCCCGGGCATGGGACCGTGACTCTACCGTGACTCTCGCGTGACTCCCACCTAAACCACGAAGTTTTTGACGTCCTTTGCTTAGTAAAGGACGTCAAAAACTTCGCCATGGACATCATTGGGCGTGACTCTAGCGTGACTCTATAGCATGGGACCTGCAAGCTTCTAATGCGATTTGACGATGAACTGTCATCGGCTTGAACAATGCACGCGTGCAATTGCAAGCAGCAAACATGACTCCCACGTAGCCACGTATATCATGGCAATGTAACTGGTAAATTGAGCAAACAACGTGCGCAAAAAAAATACACCAAGAAAAGATTCGCACGCGTGGACTTGCGTAAGGCATGTCGCGGCTAAAAGTGAGCGGATGGGTACCATGTCTCCGGTATGCATGCACATATGTATGTATAAAGACCATCGAACCCCAAAAAATGTTCCATGGAAATGACCTTAATGCCCAAAGAAATTTGTGTGGAAGTGGTGACCTTAATGCCCAAAGAATCTTCCGTGGAGATGGTGACCTGAAAGTTTTTGACGTTCAAAGAAAATGTGACCTCGTAAAACTGGGTCGTTTACAGCAGGACCTCGTAAAACTGGTCCTTTTGAGGTGGAGGGAGTGGATCCCAGACCATCCACGGCATTGGAATAGTCTATCCCTATGGATCCACATACCTTCTCAGAAGGTATGTGGGCTCTCCAAGCCTACATATATAAATAGTCTCCAATCACCTTCTCAGAAGGTATGTGGATCCATAGTCTATAATATATTTACCCATATTTGCCCCCTGTATGACCCATACTGTAAGCATGGATGGTTTGGGGATGGAGGTTCTCCCTATTCTATTGCAACATGATACCCTGATAGCCTTCGGTGCCGCCGATAACTGGTTCCTCCGAAGATACAAACAAAGAACTAAAGAACTGCCCTTCTCTCTCTCACACACATGGGATGAGTCAGAACCCCGACCTGTCCACCATGTAGCGACACCGACCAACACCAGGTAGCCCAGCTATCCTGGCGCCATGACCCACATGACACAGATGGAGACGGGAAGCAAAGCTGCACTCCCATGGGCCATGGAGCTACATTCTTGGGCGTTGATCCGGATCAGAAACCTCACGAGTGGGTTTTGATCATGATCTCCCCTTGTTTATGAGAGCGTTGCCAGTCGAAAATGATTGAAACTGTCTCAACATGCCTCAACCAACAAAAACAACATGTCCCATGCCAACCAGGCATGTAGATATAATTATAGGAATTGATCAGCCCCCCCGGGCCTCTGTTCTAGCACCTGCCCGAAAAGTTGATTTCGCACGCACACATGTACCGAGAGATATCGGAAGTAAAGACTCAAACAAAGGAACTGAAGCAGGCTCCTCCTCAAGACCCAAAACTTGAGGGAAGGCGGGGGGGCATGATTCACCCAGCCACATCACCTACTGTAATCCAATCATGCTTGATCTTGGAAGCTTCTTGCACATTCTTGCACAATTATGTGCTCGCACAACTCTATAACAGTATATAACAGTAGCGTTCAAGCCATCAAGCTTCGAACTATATTGTAAACACCTCTGTTATCATATAGTTTTGAAAGCAGTCTCGGACTCTCTCTCTCTCTCTCTCAAAACTCCGAGCCGAAGTTGAGGGCTCTTTCTCACTGATCCCCCACACTTCTCTCCGGAAAAAGTCCCGGTGCCCAAAAGGCCCGTTGCTGAGCCCTTTGGCCCCGTCCGACGGAACCCCTTCGGCGGTCTCCGCGCTCGGGGATTTCAAAGAGGACGGGGCTGCTGGTGTTGGACTGCGGGACTGGGTGTCTGCGGCCACGGGACGGTTTTGCGGGGTGGCACTTGGACGTCCATAGCGGCTTTCGATAGGTTTATGGTGGATTCATCCCGATATACATTCATGTGTGCTGCAAAGCAGAACTGGTGATGCTGAAGCTATAGCTTTTGTCTTATTTCATCTTAGTTCGTTCGGATTTCCCTTTGAAAGAGATTCTGACACTGGTTCTGATCTTTGATCCATTACGGTCTGAATTCAATGAACAAATCAATAGCTACTAGCGCTGTGCTGACTTCACGAATTCCCCCACAGCCCAAAGACTGGGAGAATCGAGTGAAGTCACATCACATCAAGGGTTTCCTGTGAGATGTTTCATCTTCCCAATCTGTCCCCCATCCAGTGAGACATGGCGTGGTGCATGTCTATAGGGAGAACTCCCAGTTCCACTCCTTGGAAGGACAATAGATCAAAACAGATCTAAACCCGATTGAACATGGGTGTCTCCTGATTACAATACACACCCACATCTCCCACTTGTGCCATTCTCTGGAGCTGGGTTGATGGACTAGATGCCGCTGTTGGCCTTGAAACGTTGCCACGTTGCCACGTCATGAAGTGTGGAACGTGTGTGCCGCCGTTGAAGATCGGCGTCTCTCGACCGAACCCAAAAGGTCCGCCTCACCGGACGGTCCGCACCCCTTCAAACTGGCCGTCTCTTCTCGTGGCTTTTTGATTGGAAGGTATTCACAATGGTCGACCTCATCGTGGGCATCGCTGCGGCGTCCCAAGGCGTCTGTCGGACTCTTCGATCTCTGCAGTTTTTACGCCCTGGAAGAACATGGAACCTGAAAACCACTGGTTTGTATAGAGGAAAACTGTCTTTCCGGGTCCCATTTTCAGTCCATATTAGAGTTTTCGGGAGTGTACCTAGTGCCACCAGTTCCATGGAGGACAGAGTGCTATCCATGGAGGGTGCCGCCGGGGTGCTCACATCCACGGCGCCAGATGGGACGAGCCGCACCACCCAACTGGAGTACCAGGTCTTTAACGGTGAAGAAAGGGCTCGGCTATCGTCGAACCGGTGACCAGACTAGTCTCGGTCCGTCTCTGGAGGTCCCCCAAAAAGGCCGAAAGAACGGAGATCGTTCTGTTGGGATTTGGTGCTGGAAACACCTCCATGGTCCATTCGCTGATCTTCGGGGGACGAGTTCTCACCAACAAAAACCCGTACCCGATCATGGAACCACTGGTACCACGCCGTGGGATCTTCGAACGTCCAACTAGGCGCTTGCGATGTCTACGGAATCAAGAATCCCGGTGTCCCAAACTGCGAGTGTTCAAACATTGAAGGTCACCAGTAAGGGGCCCGGGGACTAAACTCCTGAATGACAACTGATTGAGGTCCGGAAGGTTGGAACCTCATTCTGGTGTTTTCCCCGACGGAATGATGGACGGAATCGCAGGAGATGGAACGATACAAGCTGAATGATGCCCCACGTAATGTGACCATTGCTCGCGGATGCTCGCGGAGAAGGGCAGTAGAGGCTGCGGCCAAACATAGCCAATAGCCTCAAACTGGCTAGATCTTTCCAAAGTGAGGAACACACTGGGTGATGTGAGGGTCTTGCCACCCATGCGTTACTTGGTTGCTGATGCTTTTCGAGTTCTTTCGCCTCCCAACCACAGACCTGTTCATCTCAAACTTGGTTGGTAAACCAACTCACTGCTTGGTTCAGATCTAGACAGGATCCACGGACTTCCTTCCATTCAACCATGGACTTCGTTATGAACACTTCGTCAATGTAGAAGCATCAATCTATCTCCCATGCACTCCACCTATGCACGTATGGAATAGATGCCTACATTGGGCAAAAAAAAGACACCCCAACTGATCGGCATCGCATACACTATGGCAGTCCCATGGATCTGGGAGATCCATCTCTTCCACCCCCTCGCAGTCCACAGAAGAAGTGGGACAATTCCAATTTCCTAGGAACAAGAAGCTACGAACGGGGCTCCTGGCCGTGCTTCTAGGAACAAGCACGCTCGAACGGTTCAATTCCAATTCCTCTCAATGCTTTTACGACCCTCGTCTCCTGGGGTTCACGACTTCGTGTTTTCTCCCGCTCGTGCACCCTTCGCCAAAATCAGGCATGACAAGAGACGGCTACGGCTCATTGGAAACATGTAGCAGTTGGAGGGTCAAAGACTGAGTGTCTGGGAACAGAGGACCAATCAACTCACGTGCAGGTGAAGGTTGAGGGTTTCTATGATCGACATGGACAGACAGATGTCACACCACCCAACATGCACGGGCACATTTATTCACATGGTCACATGGAGTGTTTGGGATAGTGAGATAGATTGGAAACCCAATGAAACCCAAACCCTGCCCTCTGGCTTGAGAATGTCCTGGCGCTTCGGAACAAGCTCCAAACACATGCAGAAACTGGGACTTGCCCTCACTCCAGAAAGATCTAATTAATCTTCAAATACCAAAGCACATCCATGTTTATCGATTCGATTGTTTCGCCCTGATTCTTGGAACGCTGTTGGTCAGAAGAAGGTTACAACGTTGCAAACGTAAGAAACAATTCTTGTCTGCACGAGACATATCGAGACATTACCCTTGATGAAGCCACAGTTCTTCCTGGTAGGGATGTCGAAACGTAGACATTCGAGGGAAACCGTTTTTTCGCACGTGTTCCTCATCAAATGCCTTCGGCAGACTTATTGTTGATTGCTTGGGTCTATTCCCATTAACAGGGCCCAGTGGATGATGATGGTTGGTAAAGACCTTTCTCTAGAATGTTGCTAATTCTGTTATCGACTCTTGTGAGCATTGGCCAAATATTGCCAAATGAGCACACACCGCCAAACCTGACCAGTTGTCACCAGTTTCCAATATATTTTGCAAAAAAAACAACAAGTAGTGACCAAGTCAGTTAGGCTTAATTTGCACACGCATTTGATGCCTGCTTTTCAATCAGAAGCAGGGTCGTTGACATCCTCTGCTTTGGCCATATGTTTTTTCTTGGTTAACATTGTGTAATCCCTGGAAGTCAAAAACGATTTAAACCATGGCCTTTGGAAGATCTGATTGCAGGAACTTCCTTTGCGTCAAGGTGCCAAAAATCGTCGAACTGGACTTCTATAGGTAGTACATGGTAATACTACCACCTCACCGCCAGGTCACTAATTGAAACCTGTTAGGGCCTTTCCCAACTCTCCATTTCGGAGACCTGTTGGTTTCGGTGCTGGTACACATAATACGTCTGCTTCGAGTCTTCTGGCATGGCTAGGCTTTCTTTCAACGAATCGACAGGATCTGCTGAGCTCTAGCTGCGATGTCCAAGGTGCGACCATGAGAAAGAATGGTTTTGGAGTCGAGTCCTTTTTGGTCTGACTATGAAATGAAGTGATTTCGGATTTTCTTCAACTCCGACGAACGTCAAACTGAGACGAAGTGACGGAGTCCGTGACGGTTTCACGAATCCGTCGGCGAACCGAAGTGTGAGTCCCCGAGTCTCCCGACCCAGACTAGAGTGAGTCCCAAAAAACATCAAGAAAACCCATGGCGTAGGCGGATGGTTTTTCACAGCTTTTCATCGGGTTCCGGTACCACAAGTGCCAAACGATCCTACCGAAGGGAGGCGGACTCGGACACCAAGTCCACCCACCCTGTCCGACACCCAGACATGCCCGGGCCCCAGATCCATGGGACTCACTGGACCTCAGTCCCAACCAGAAACAAGTCTGGTTGTTCCTGGCGCCAGCTTGAAATCCTTTACGGAAATGGCTGGGATTGGGGAAACATCCATTTCTTTCTGGTTCTTTGGAGTTCCAGGTATATACCTGGAACCCAACTGACCCCTGCTTTGATAGGAAAAGGCCATACTTTGGGTGGTTGGTGGTCCAAATTTGGTCATAGGTATATATATATATCATTATATATTACTATAATATATATATATATATATGTATTATATTTTTTTAAACCTACCAGCACCCTCACTGCCAGGTCACCAATTGAAACCTGTTAGAGCCCTTCCCAACCCTGCAATCCCGGAGACCTGTTGGAGGGTGCTGGTAGACTTCCGTTCGACCGTTAAAAGGATGGGAACGACCTGGTGTTTGTAGTGTAAAATTCTTGGTTGGTTCAGGATGACCCGCCTATGAATTGAATGGTGGGCCAGGAAGTCTAGGGTATTGACATTGGGGTCATAACTCTTCCCTACCAGGACTGAACCCAAGTCCGTTTCTTGACACCCCAAGTCGAAACCGCAGAAAGAGGCTATAAATTAGACACCCCTGTGTTCGGTTCGTGGAAAAAAGATGCCTGAAAAACATGTCCAGGATCTTCGTCACTCAACTGAATCACTCAACTCGATCCTATTGGGTTGGAGGCCATTGCTACTAAGTTGAAGGCCAATAAGGTTTGAACGGTGTGACGAAAAACGCCGCGCACATCGCGCAGAACATCGATCAAAGCAGAACACAACACGAAGTGAGACAGCTAGCAGCCGCCAAAGCGGGGGCCCAACAACAATGTCTGGCGTCCCTTAAACATCCAATATGCGTTCGAAGATGATCGAATCATTGCCCTAACAATCCATAGGACTGGCATATTTGCATACTACATGGTTGTTACATTGGGGCGAATGGGGCGGTCAATTTTCCATGGATGGTCTGAGATACAAACACCCGTCCAAACGCGACCCTGGGCCCACGTCGTGTACTCTATTGGAGACCCCGAACGGAAGGAATTCAATGTAACATAATGGCAGCCAGTCCCATAAATCGTGTAGGCGACCTGAGGTCTGGTCTTATTATATACATCTCATGTCCACTCTTCAGTGTTCTCTCTTCCGACACCCCGAGGAGTTTTTGGTTCATGCGCCAGCCTGAAGGAGGGATCTTTACACCACTCAACTTAGGATTCATCTTGGGCAGGGGGACTTCAGTCAACATATCCTTATTGAAACATATTGAAACACGAACTCACGTTCGCTTCTCTTCGCTTCGTCGTCCTTGGACATCGGGTCGGTCTGGCCACCATCTTTGATCCGTTGGAGTCAGAGGCGCCTTCGTCTTACCTTCTTAGTCAAACCGAAACCATGCGAACCCGATCATGGACTCCGAGTGGACTCCGAGCCCTTCGGCCAAGTCGTTGAAGCACAAATCGGTGCCCACTCGTGTGGCGGCCCTCTTCGTCCTCACGGATCAGTGCTATGTGCATCCATACTGCATATCACTATGGCCCTCGTTTGCCAACAAGGCTGATGGTTCGAGGCAAGTCGAGACATCTTGAAACGGGGGGCGTCCCAGGCAGAGGATGCGCCCAAAGAATTAGACCCTCCCGCCCGTGGTTTCCGTCTGTCCCGACAGACCGCACGGTGGGGTTTGGTCTTCCAAGGCCCAGCGGAGGTTTGGTCTTCCAAGTGGAGGCGCAAATGGAGTGATTTTTGCACAGAGGGACTTTTCGGTTTGGCACCGGATAGATTGGAGGCAGGTGGGGTTAAAAGGAGTTCTCGCATCATGAACAAGGGATCACACAAAATGGGGTTCATAAGTCACACCTGTTCTTGAGTGGGCGAGCTATGAGGGACATGTCCCGCTTCAGGCCATGTTGCTTGTTGTCCTCAGGTGTGTTGATGTGACTGGGGCACCCAGATCTACAATGGATAGCACCCTGACATAGAACTGCTGGTAATTATACAATATATACAATATAGTACTACTCGATCATTATAGATTATATTGTCCTCAAAATAAAGACTTGCAACATCTTGAACACATGTTAGTATAATGAGTAGTGCAATCTCCGGTGACAAAGGAAACATGAGGACAGCAGGATGGCCTGCGGCCTGCTCATGTGGATGGCATAAACATTTACATACCTGAAAAGGCCTTCTATACACAAGGCCTTGAATAAAATTGCTGGCTTTCCAAGACCATGAACAGCATTGTTTTACCATGAACAGTGTCAACCCCTTAGTCAAAACTTTAAACCAATACCATGGGGGCCCCCAGTGCTACGGTCAATCCTCACTGACATGATCTATCATCACCTCCTCTTTTTGGCCACCCCTCACGACTGTTTCAGAACCACCAGCATCAAATGCCCAGCAGCGTGCAGTGCCGCGAGTATGGGATCATCGCCTGAAGGCAACGAGGGTCCAGCCCTTTTGGTCCATCCCCCAAAAAACCTCGGCTTCACTGCGTCCAGGCGAACAGTCCAGTCTCAGTTGTGCGTCGACCCTGCAGCACGTTTAAACAAAGAGGCATTGGACAATCCCAGAAAAAAGGGACATGCCGGGTTTTCCGGGGCCTTTTTCAGGTCACTTCACCTCTCTTGGTTTGGTGTGGTGGTTGGTGACAGGTCAAAGCGTTGACCTGTCCTTCCGATGGGATGTCAACCATGGAAATTACAATTTTAGATTAGTTTAGAGTACAAAATCAGGTCAACCTCTTCTTTATATGGTCCAGAATTGAGTTTGTTAGTCGTTTTGTTTTTTGGTTTCCCAAGGTTATTGATACGTGCGTAAATTCTTAGTTTGTTGTTCTTTTTTACTTCCTTTCCAAGACAATCTGTACTGTTGCCATCTCGTTCAATCTCCAAGCATTTGAACCTAAGTCTCACCTAAAGCCATCTGTTCTTTCTTCTTGCATTGAAAGCGCCTAAGCCCAACACTCCCTTTGTCCTTGTCCACATCTCTATGTACAAGTCTGTGTGCATTGACTTCTGGTTGGTATCAGTGCTGTTGCAATTTCAATCAGCCTGACATATGAAACTGTAATGAACATGTGGAAGTTGCAGTTGTAATGCATTTCTCGTCAAATTTTAACCAAAATCAGATCCAAATCTGATTTAGTTATAAATTAGTCATTTGAGTTATAACTAATTGTATTTTACATTTAATCTGTTTTAATGGACCGTTGATTCTAATTCAATTTTAGCTAAATTTTCAATTTACTTCTAAATCAAAATGTACTTTGATTCTAATTCAATTCAATGTTAACTCTATAATTCAAGAAATTCAAAATTAATGTAATTCTAGTTCAATCTTAGTGCTTAATAATAATAGAATTCTAAGTTAAGCAATTCTAACTCAATTTTAACTTAATTCAGTTCAATTTATATAGCTCTAATTCTGTGGTGCAAGTTTAATTCAAGTTTAATGCAATTCGAATTTAACTATACTGCAAATTGAATTCTACTTTAATTATCAGATACGGAGGGCAGGCTACCACTTAAAAGAGTTTTAGAAAGCAAATGCTACAAAACCATGTATTTTACAGTGTTTTCTTGTCCTGGGAGTGCTGGGAACTAGGTCTAAACACTGTTTTTGAGTAGATAGCTATACAGTATATATTACTATATTGTTAGGAAAAATAGTTTTTATATTAACAAAACTGTCTATAAACGCCTCGAATAATCATTTCTATATGTCTAAACACCTTATATTTCAATAGCGATCGGCGATCCTCTAGATCTCTGTGAATGATCACTGTTTACAACAAACGCATTATATAATGCTATATATGTGTAAGCTTCTGTTTTAAAGGTTTCCTCTTAATCTCTGGGAATAATATGTTCTATACTTTAAAAACTTTGGTTTTAAAAGCTTTCCTCTAGATCTCTAGCAATGATGACTTCTATATTGAAAAGCTTTATATAAAAGCTTTCATGTTCAAAGCTTTCCTCTGGATCTCGGGACAAGTGAATTTATTAATCTTTGTAATATGTTTCGCAGTATCAGATATGGAGGGCAGGCTACCACTTAAGATGTTAACTAAAACTTATGGAAAACCAAAACACAGGTCCCATGGGGTGCCGCTCTCTTTGGATTAATCTGGTTGAATGTTAGAAAAAGAAAGCTAAATTCAGCCTCCAAAATCATTGCTCTTGGCTTTGTTGTCTTTTTGTGCGTCCGAAATTCCTCTCGCTCCATGGCCAAGAACTCTCAGAAGGGTTCTTGTAGCCTTCTGAGAAGGCGCCCCTCTCCCGATCCCATCGGACCATGCCCACCTGGTCACTCTCATTGCAGCACTCAGGCACTTGCCAATCCACTGGAACCTCTTGTGTTTCCTGGCGAGATCGTTGGCGTAGATTGGACGATCTGGACGGCAGTCAAGGCTTTCACTGCTAGGCCAGTAAAGGCGGGGGGTATCTCCTGGTTTTTGCACAAACCCATAGCCAGACATGCCCAAACACGATGCACGGTACTGGAAGATGTGCTATCCATGGATTAGTCATCATGGGGTAAATCTCTATATATATATATATAACGTTCATTATATAACATTACATGGACATTGTGTGTTTTTCTTCTTTTCGGGGGTCTGGTATGCAACATTTTAACAGGGTTGATTCAGTGGCGTCTTGAGCTGTATTTGGGAGGTCATTCACCGCTGACTGTTTTCCGGCCTTTGTGTTGTTAGGCTCTCACAGGGTCTTTGGCACACCTTCTTTGTCTTTCGTCAGCAAGTGGTTCAAAAATGTTCAAAATCACGTTGGGCCGTTGAGCCTGTTCCACTTGATCAACGCCAATGGCTGAAAAATGCCGAGAAAGACCAAAGGCTACGCAGGTCTGTCGGTCCCAAATCCTGGCGCACAGGCGTGCGCGGCTGCCCTTAGCCAAGATCTCCACAAATCCACTCAAGGTGTGGTCGGGTTTCTCTTTCGCACCTCCTTCTTCTTCTCTTTGCTTGGAACCTGAAGGCCCGGTTACTGTGGTGTTTGACACTGGCTTCAGGGTCAGAAGGACCTAGCTTGGTGCTCTGCCTGTTCCGTGTGAATGTCCATTCACCTCAAGTATTGGGGGACATTGACATGTCGTAGTTCCTCAAATCGCTTCTGATACATTCACTGCAGGTTGGACATGGTGGGACCACGTCCAAGAGCTGAAGAAAAAGAGGTCTTTTTTGAGCGGTCCCTCTTTGTTCCAGTTCCCTTATTTTGAGACGACGCGTGAAGCATCCAGAAGTTGGAGACCATCTGGTCAAAAGGTGCGTGGAAACACGATCTGCGTTGATGTCTCCCTGGAAAAGATGGACAAGGAACGGCAGGCTGCAACAGCTCCAGTCCACTGCTGCTCAGAGGACCCGGGATGTGAAGGTCGAAACCCCTCGTGCTGACGGCTCCGATATCTCTGATCGCTTCGCTGTAACCTGCCAAGGGCCTGAATGGGCTTGAAAGGGCTCATATTGAAGCTCCATGTCGGGGATGCCTATGAAGCTATTTCTTTTTGGAGGGAAAGGATGGCCCTGGCACTGTGGCATTCGATGGGAATGACACCCATTCTCAGAATTCTTCGCTCATCCGGTTTCCAAGTCACAGCGTGCCGAGTCGAAGTCACAGCGGTTTTCCCGTGCGTCCGTCCGAGAAGTCGCGAGCTGACTCGACCCGAGTTGGACCGGACCCCGCCAAAACCCACCCGATCTCGGCGCTCTCGTTGGAGTCTAGCGCGGCCGAGGGCCTTGTCTTTGCTTTTGGCCATGTCGCTTCGCGTCTTGGAGGGCCTGGCCCAAGCTGAAGAGGGGTTTGGGCGGGTAGTGGAGGGGGGGCCGTGCCCTGGCCAAGCCTTGTCCAAAGTGGCGTGTCACGCTGTCAGACTTCCATTCACACTCCATATTACATGCCAGTCCCATGCATTGTCGGGACCAACAAAAACAGAAAGCAATGCACCTAAATGCGCCTATAAGCTATTTTCTCGTGAAAAATACAAGACGGGCTCCCTCCACCCACCACCCCAGCAAAAAAACACCTTCCACCCAGAAACACCCACGACTCGATTCGATGGTCCATGCTTCGCCAAACACATCACCCCCGCACCTTGGAGACGGCTGGGGGGAAGGCCCCTGTGACGGTGCCGGTGAGGAGAGCCCCTGTGACGTCTGTGACATCCGTGAAGGAGTGGGCGACCCCTGGCGGCCGTTGGTGCCGACCGCGCGACGCGGAATGGAAGACATCCATCCCCATCCATTCCCATCCAAGTCGTTCACTGACCCCTGGGAGGTGGGGGGGGGAGAAAGAGAAATGCTCTGCATCCTCTGCGCCAAAAATGGCTCCGGAGGGCGGTTCCACTGGCCAAAACAAGTTGCGCCAAAACATCTTAGAAGTACTCCCCCATACCTGGCAGATGGCCAGGGGCAAACCATGAAAAAACGCTGGGCCCGTCGAAATGGCACCTGAAACATCCAGAGCATCGTAGGACTGATTCGCACGAACGACTGGAATGTGAGGATCAGGACGGCCCCCCTTCGGGGTGTCCATTAGTAGCCCCTTAGAGTTAACATCGCCGGACCCAGGAATCTTGAGCATAACAAACATGCAAAAACAAAATAAAAAATAGAAAAAAACACTGGCACAAAAAGCAAAAACAAACAAAAACACATCCAAAAACCAAAATGAAAATGCAAAACACACAAAACAAATCAAAAAAACAAAACACAACAAATGAAAACACAAAGACCAAAAAAACAATTAAGAGGCAAATAAAAAACAAAAAATGAACAAACAAAAACACAAACAGTGTTCATTTGATTTTTTGGGATTTGTTTATTGTTGTTTGTGTTTGTTTCATTTGGATTTGTTCTTTTTGGTTTACGTGTGTTTTTTGTTGTTGCTTTCGATTTCTCCAGCTGCGATTTGTTGTTTTCGTTTCTTTGTTTTTTTATTCGGCAAAACGATTAGAGATATTGTAAGTGCTTGTGGGTCCTACAGTCCTACAGTTCAGATCTGAGACCTCTTGAACAGGTGAAAATGTAAAAACCATGCTTACCACACCGGTGCTGAGGGGGCCGGCTATGGCTGTGATCATGCTGCTTGGGAAGATCGAAACACAATCTACTAATCTAGTGGAGATTGCAGACCCTCTTCACCATTCAGCTCACAGTCACCAAAAAATTTTCAAAAAATCCAGTCTAGACAAACAGTTTTCCTCTCTCGCAAGAACTGAATGTCAGAGTCGTTTATGATTCTAGGACCCACACGAAAAAACCCTGAAGAGCAAACCCAATTCCTCTGGAGTTGCTGTAAACTTCAATTTTTATTTGTTCACCCATGCTGTAAAACGAGTCTTTTGGCACAGCAACCTGGAACTCCCACAGCACCTTTCCGGCGTTCTTCTTGGCCAGGTCCAAGTGCTGCTTCAGCGACCTAGCAACACGCTGCTCGTGGCTCGCGCGGTCCAGCGGCCGATACGCCCGTGTTTCCCTTCCTCCACCGGACAAAAGGGTAGGAAGGTCCTGGAGTCCTGGAGTGACATATATTGCATGTTCATTGCTGTGATCCATCCATTGTAATTAACTATTCCAGCCCAAGTCCTGCCCAGTCCTACCGTCACGCACCCAAAAAAACATCTCAGAAAACAGTGATGCGACGATTGGACAACATCGTTTGGGTACCCCCTGGTTGGCTTCGAATGGAAAGCGGAAGCGTGCCCTGAATCGAGCACGGCGGACGGATCACTTGCGCCCACAATCTTGGATCACTTGCCCCCGTGGATCACTTGCGCCCCTAACAGAAACCGTTTGCATGACCCTGTCAGATTTTGATTGATATGATTTCAATATGATTGTTTTACGAAATCAATATGACCCAAATCTCAAACCTAGTCATTCACTCTTCAAA
>CAXAMN010028694.1:1599295-1611049 GCA_963970005.1 Durusdinium trenchii
TCGCACTCTCGCCTGCATTTCGCGCACTCAACACGCACGATCTCCGCAGACGGTTGCGCGCGCAGCCGGCAAATCGCACTCTCGCCTGCATTTCGCGCACTCGACGCGCACGATCTCCGCAGAGGGTTGCGCGCGCAGCCGGCAAATCGCACTCTCGCCTGCATTTCGCGCACTCGACGCGCACGATCTCCGCAGAGGGTTGCGCGCGGACCGGACAAATCGCACTCTCGCCTGCATTTCGCGCACTCGACACGCACGATCTCCGCAGAGGGTTGCACTTTCGGTTGACGCTGTTCGTCCCGCCCTCCGCCTTTAAGAGAGAATTTATAAAGTGGGGAAATGTTTTTTCATTAGGACATCTCCCGTGCTAGTTTTCCATACTCACACTTGCCTACTCATTGCATGAGTCATTGCATGCTTGCATACTCACGCTTGCATATCGATCATGCTTGCATACTTACACTTGCATACTTTGACACTGGCATACTTCGCACTTGGATGCTTTCGCTCTTCCAGTGTGTGTGTGTGTAAGTGCGAGTGTCGAAGTGTAAGTGTCGAAGTGTCAGTGTTCAAAGGATTTTCCGGAAGAACCCTTCGCAATGCTTTCGGGAAATATGGTATATATAGGTTTCTTGAAAATCCCTGATCATAACAGAGCGTCCCTGAGGCCGCCTCTTTGTCCTTTTTGTTTACCCCACAAATCATTTGAGGGCGTCCCTTAGAGTTTTTAACATGTGGATGGTTTACATGTTCAAGAGAAAATATGAGAAACTATTTCCTCGGGGAATAGACCACAAGCATAGGAACACCATGAAACACATAAGAAAAACAACTGAAAAATAACATAGCATTTTCTACGTATTTCCAGCTACTTCTCGCTATGTCTAGCTAAATTCTACTTGATGTCTACTTAAGTTCTATAAGCAACTTATGTTATAAGATGTTATAAGTGAAGTTCGCTTGATGTGCCTCAGCTAGCCTCAAGTGCCAAAACATACAGAAAATACGCTCCGAGCGTTAATGGCCTCTGAAGGAGGTGTATAAGAATGGGGAGTGTCATCGCTCTACGAAAGAGCGGTCTGGTCAAACATTTCCAGGTTAGTAGATGAGGGTGCTTTATTTACCAATTATTGAAGTCAAAATCTTTGCCAATGATGGTCAGTTCGTCTTGTTGACAAATGTCCCTGAAATCTGAGTCACCTCCCAAGAGACAGCTGAAACAGTCCCCTCCCCAGGCCCCAGTCAGAAAAACAAGTTGTGAATGTGCACCCGCACATTGCCGACTCGTCAGGTTCGCAAGCATGAAAACCATGCACCTTTTCCACTGGTGCCTCCTTTGGCACAAACCGCCCTTGGAAGATCGGGTGGGCTTCGTCATGACGCCATGAGCACCGGCTGCGCTGGCCGCGAAAAGGGCGCGGCATTCCTCGAGATCCTTTCGTTTGTTTGAAGCACACCTCGTGCGGTGTTTCAAGTTGGTTGCTACCATCAAACTGGTAGCGGAGCCCACGGGCTCGAGCTCCATACGCTACCTGCGCCGACACTTCGAGATCGCCTCCCTCGATTACAAGATCGATGGCTACATCCTCGACGAGCACGACAGATGCTGCCAAGGACAGCTGGGTCCCTCAGTTCTCCAACAGGCCTGCCGACTACCGAGAATGGCGGGCAAGGATCCACCTGTACCAAAAGAAGATGGTGATTCAGAAAAAGCCCTTGGAAGGTGTGATCAACATCGTCACCAACCTCACCGGCATCGCTTGGAAGCAGATCGAACCGATCGCTGAGTCCATCAGCGATGACAAGGACAAAGGCTTCAATCGTCTCATCGAAGCATTGGATCGTACGTTCAAGTACGATGAACGTGTGGAACAACCACGAGCTTTCGAGAAGTTCTTCTACTCCCTCAGCCGACGAGGAGAACAAACGTTGATGTCCTACTGCACGGAACACCGTGAGTGTTTGCGAGAAGTGGAGAAACACAACATCCGCTTGCCAAAAGAAGTCACTGGCTGGGTCCTCCTTCGACGAAGTGGACTGACCCAGGAACAGAAACAATTGGTTCAGTCACAATGTGGCCCAACCCTTGAAGAGGACAAGGTGGAACAAGCCATGTACTACCTGTTCGGCCAGGACTACCGTGGCAGAGTTGGCTACAGCCATCTTCAAAGGCCCACTGGCCGTGGAAAAGGAAACAGCCGCTGGAAGAAACCTCAGACAGCATGCACTGCCTATGACCTCCCGGAAAGCTATGACGACCAGACCGAGGAGCTCTACGAGGCAGCTGAGGATGAAGAGTATGACGGTGCCTACTATGAGGACGATCCTATGGAAGAGGAAGGTCTCTATGCTACCCAAGAAGATGACCTACCAGACATGGATGATCCCGAATGGGAAGAGTGCTACGCCACGTACCTGGACGCCAGGCGACGTTTCGCTGAGCTCAAGACAAATCGTGGCTTCTACCCGACACCAATGCAGCCCACGGCACCAGCTTCCAGCAACCCATTCCGCCCAAGTCCAAAGGAAAAGGGTCCAAGAGCAAGGGCAAAGCTCCACCGCAGAAAGGTGATGCCAAGAGCCGTGGCAAAGCCGCCACCGCCTCAATGGCCAAGCCCGGAACATGCCTTCGATGTGGCCAACCAGGTCACTATGCCGCCCAATGTCCACAGACTGCAAAACGCAGCACGACAACAACGACCACCAGCTCTTCGAAGAAGACCAAAGGTGAAACAGCTATGATGGTTTCCATCGAGATGAAGGACCTCACAGCCAAGCCTACTGGACTGCACGGCACCTTGGACGGTGGAGCAAGCTGCATGGTTCTCGGACACGAGACCCTCATGCACTACATCGAGCACTACCACCAGCTGGGCTTCCCGACCGAGCACTACCACTTCCGCCCGGCATCAAAGATGCTCCAGTTCGGGGGAGACAGAACCCTGGACGCTCAGTGGACCATCCACTTGCCCATCTGCGTCGAAGGCAACCTCGGCAGAGTTCAGACCTATGTGGTCCCTGGCTCAACGCCACTGCTCATCGGAAGGCCGATCCTCAAGGCCCTCAAGATCCACCTCAACTACATCGAGGACATGATGAAATGTGGATGAAGGCGACTGGAAGCCCATCACCATGGGCTCAATGAGAGAACACCCCTGAAGCTGGATGACGGCTTGACAGCCGACAAGATTGCGGGTCCCTACGCCTTTGACTATGTCCTTGAGGAGACCTATGACACATGGACACAACGACAAGACAACACAGCAGAGCCCAATCCTGAGCACTACACTCTCTGGCACTACCTGGAACTCACAGGACAACCACCGCCAGACTTCCAACTGGAGGAAGCACTGCATGGCATGGACCAAGCAGAACCTCAGGAAGCAGCAAGCGACAGCAATGAGACAACAGATCCATGAGACATGGATGATGACGATGACACCACACACCGACGTGCACTGACCGACAAACTGTCCGCACCTTGAGGCTACACCAGCAACAACAAGCCCTGCACCGCAAGGCAACAACAGATGAAGTCCTGGCAGGTCCTAGCAGCACATGTCACCCGGAAGATGCAGTTCTGGGAGATCTACTCTGGCAACGCCAACCTGGCGACCGCCATGGCCAAGAAGGGCTACCAGGTCAAGACATTTGACCTCCTGAATGGCTGGGACTTCACGAAACCCAGTCATCAGCGGGACTTCATCCACCTCTTCTACCATGCAGCACCAGAAGTCATCTGGATAGCACCTCCGTGCACCAAATGGTCTCCCATCCAGCGACTCAACATCAAGACGGAGGCCGACAGAGAGCGACTCGAAGCACAACAAGAACATGAGGAAGGAACCCACCCCAGATTCAGCAAAACCATCCACAACAAGCAACGCAAACAGCAACGTGTCTCACTCTTTGAACACCCCAGGTATGCGCAGTCCTGGGAAACACAGACCCTCCAACAACTTGAGGGACACGATGCACACATTGACCAATGCCAGTACGGAGCCACCATGCCTGACCACGATGGCATTGAGCAATACATCAGGAAGCCAACAAGGCTCCGAATGACCCACGAGCTCCTAGCAGAACACCTGGAGCGCATCTGCACAGATGATCACTACCACCTCCCTTTGGAGGGTAGCTCACCGAACATCGGCAACAGAGCAGCAGCAGCTGGCAGTTACCACCCAATGATGTGTGAACAATGGTCAAACATCTTACATGACTTCATGCAGCACGAATTCTGGCCTGACGCCACAACAGAAGCAATACAAGCAACAGCAGAAGCGGCAGCTGCAGAACAGACCGACACACAGCTGGTCACATTCATCGAACAAGATGACGACCAGATTGGCAACAACACAGGCATTCTCACCAGGCAGCAAGAGACACAGCTCGCAGCAGCACGACGAACAGTACAACGCCTACACCGGAACCTTGGACACCCGACCAACCTGGAACTTGTCAAGGTCCTGAAGACAAAGAATGCCAGTGCCAGCATCCAGCCAAGGAACACACATGCCAGCTATGCGATGCCCACCGAGCACCAGCACAAGTGGCCAAAAGCACCCTTCGCACAGGCGGCAGCTTCAACACCAGAGTCCAAGCGGACACGGTTAGGATTCATCCACCACGACAACATGGCCGGGACAAGCCACCGCCAATCCCAGTTCTGTCCATTGTAGACACGACGACCAAGTTCATGGCCGCTCGAATCCTCTCCAGAGAGCAGTCAGAGCACCTCATCCAAGCCTTTGAACGTGGCTGGACTCGATTCTTTGGTCCTCCAGCCATCCTCCAACTCGATGACCACAGAGGCTGGGCTTCAGAAGCTCCCCGGACATGGGCCAGCGACCATGGAACAGAACTTGAGATCGCCCCAGGCCAAGCACATATACCAGATTGAGCGTAGTCGAAAGACGACACCAAGTCTTGAGACGAGGCATTGAACTTTTCCTAGCACATCAACCCGAGGTCAACATGACCATCCAAGACCAGATTGCCCGCTCTCTCTGCTATGTTGTGCCCCAGATCAACAACACTTCAAATGTGCAAGGCTTCAGTGCCACACAATGGGCCATGGGTATGCAGCCTCGCATACCAGGAGTTCTCATGGACCACGACCTCACGACCGCCCAGTTGACACCAAGTGAAGCCATGGAACAGAAGCTGCACCTCCAGAAGCAAGCGGCTATCGCCGTGATCGAGGCCGACAATGATGCCCGACTGCGACGCGCCTTGCTGCGACAGCATCAGGCCATCCAGTACCACTATATCCACCGGCCAACGCGTCTACTATTGGAGAGACGCACCAGGTGGAGCAGGACCCAAACTTCGATGGAAAGGCCCTGCAGTTGTGGTGATGACAGAACCCGGTCGCACAGGACCAACAACCAACACCTACTGGGTCGCACATGGCACCACACTCCTCAGAGTGTCCAGTGAACACTTGCGACCAGACCTCAACCACAATGACGAGACAGAGCCAACACGAAGAGCCAAGCAAGCATTGGACCAGATTCGTGGCCGCAGCACCACACTATACACGGACCTCACCAAAACAAACAAGCGCAAGCGCGCTGAAGTGGTCACCGAAGATGAAGATGACATCATGGAACCAATGGCTGACGCCATCGCTGACACTCCAGCTCCAGCCGAGCCTGATGATCACTGGGACGTCGATGAAGATGGTCTCACTTGGACACGCGTCCACGTTCGACCACGGCAGACACTTTATGTACCCACAACCGATGAACACGCCCCATGGCGCGACTTCCAAGATTCAAGAACCACCACGATCCGACGCCCAGATCAGCCCTACAGCAACCGCACCGTGATGCGAGATGACTGGCGACTTCCAAACGCCAGCAGAGGCATGCCATTCCACTGGACTGGAACTACAACCTTCATCCTGCGGACAGACCGGCGGCAACCAGCCCCTGCGATGACCACTCCACCGATTGGCGACGCAACAGGTGAGCAACAGCCAATGGATCAAGATCCTATGACAAACGCCCCAGATGCCAGTCAACAAGACGGCACAAACACAACAGGAGCTGACAACAGCGGACAGGCACCTGAATCACCACCAATGGCTGCAGACACAACACGACCTCCGGCATCCAGCATTGGTGAAGAACCAGAGCCACCACCAAGTGTGATCGAACAAGAGATCACTGCACCAGTGCCGGAACACCAACAGGCACTGTACCGTGCACCTGAGACCAGAGAGACATTCCAACAACAGAGGGCACGAGTTGATCGACAAGAAACCTTGTCTTTCTACACCCCAAGCGCCACTGGCCGAATCAGATATCGCCCGAACAGAGAAGTCTTTGAAGACAGAAGGTCAACCTCAAGTCCTTACAACAAGCCTCCAGCACCAGACCCTGAGATGGCACTCCTACAGTCAACCTATGATGCTGACATGGCCAAGGCCGACGTCTCCACACTGCCCCCAGGCTGGCGCCTGGAAAATGGCTACCTCACCCTTGAAGACACGAGGGACGAGTGGATCCTCAAAGATGACAAACTGATTCGACGACACTATTTGCCCAGGAACCACTACTTCGAGCCAACAGAACAAGATGCAGGATGTCCCCTTCCCCTGCACTACCTGAGCAAAGACCGCCACACACTGGGCAGCGATAACCTGAATCAGTACGACAGATGGAAACAAAAGAAGAACACATACAGACAACAAGCCTGGACAGGATCCACGATCTTTAAGATCATGCCTGCCTACCGACATTTAGCACGGCAGATCTTCTACAACATCAGCAACGGACACCAGTCCTACAAGGAGACAGAAGCGGCTGAACAAGCCTACAATGCACAACAACCACCACGACCCAAGAACATGAAGGCCAGAAAAGACCAGCTCAGTGAGCGCAACATGAGCCTTGAAGACAGGCTAGCATTCCTCGCGGCAAAACGCAAAGAGCTGGAAAGCTTCTTCCAAAACGACGTCTGGGAACTGGTCTATGATGATGGCAGCATTCCTCCAGACCGCATCCTCAAGGCACACTTCATTTTGAAGTGGCCCAATGGTGATCCCAGAGCCAAGGCCAGGCTCATCACCCAAGGCTTCAGAGATCCGGATGCCTGGAGCGGACAACTGAGCACTGATGCTCCCACACTCTCTAGAATGGGACGCAACTACATTATGTCCCTAGCTGCCAACACTGGCTGGAGCACCTTTTCAGCAGATGTCTCGACAGCCTTCCTACAAGGAAAGGAGCACCCAAGCCACAGAACCCTGTGGATCAAGCTCCCAACAGATGCAAAGAAGATGCTGGGCATCACCGACCAAGACGTAGACAAAGCCCTGATGAAGCTGAGAAAACCAATGTACGGGCTCTGCGACGCTCCAAGAGCCTGGTACAGCGAGGCTCGTGAACGAGTCACACGACTCGGTGCTGTGGTCCACCCTCTGGACCCCTGCCTGTTCATGGTCTATGACTATGACGCCTCGGAAGACCAGTGGCTGGACCGGCCTGATGACAATGGCAACACTGTCCGACAGCCACCACTCCTGGGACTCTTTGGCCTCCACGTGGATGACATCCTAGGCTGTGGAAACATGGACAACGCCAGCTTCCAAAAGTTTGTCAGCCAGATGAAGCAAACCTTCACCTTCCGGACATGGGAGCAAGACTCTGACATAGAGTATTGCGGCGCCAAGATCCAACGGATCAACCAACACCACTACGAACTGCAGCACACAAGCTACTTGGCAAAGCAAAAGCCCATATCCTTTGAGGACACCAACAACAACGCCAACAGCGACCAACCTGTCACGGAGAAACAGAGAACAATGCTCAGAGGCCTAGTTGGGGCATTGCAATGGCCTGCAACCCAAAGCAGCCCACATCTCCAAGCCTCTGTCAGCCAACTGGCTGGACTCACGAGCAAAGCCACTACATCCACCCTCCGTGAGGCAAACAAATGCCTGAGGTTCGCAAAGCAGCACAGCGATGTTGGCCTCAAGTTCCAAAGGATTGGAAAGCCAGAAGACCTCACTTTGATCGCCTACAGTGATGCAGCCTTCGCCAGCAGACATGACCTGACCTCACAGGGAGGCCAGTTGATCCTCCTCGTGCACCACTCAGTCACGACAGGTCAAGAAGGCGGCTACCACCTCGTGGACTGGAGAAGCTGGAAGCTTCCACGCGTCGCCCGGTCAAGCCTGGCAGCAGAGAGTCAGGCGGCATCAGAAGCCTCAGATGCCCTCCTCTACGCAGCAGTCTTCTGGAAGTTGATTTGGTCACCACACCTTGCCTTGGAAGACAGCCACACACCCAAGTTGGCACACAGTCCACGGCTGATCGTGGACGCAAAGGCATTGTACGACCTGCTCACCAAGCAGGACCTACAGACGGCATCACAGACAGACAAGCAAACAAGCATAGAGGTCTTAGTGACCCGTGACAAGCTAGCATGCACAGGAGCAACAACCTCCTGGGTCTCAAGCGAGCTACAATATGCAGATGGCATGACAAAGAACACAGCAGCGAGCTTACTAGCTCAACGACTACGAACACACGTCACATGCCTGAGGCCAGACCCGAACTTCACAGCATCAAAGAAGAAAACACTGCAGCAGCGAAAGCAGAGCCAGATGAGATATGCCATACCGAAGAAGGCAGCACAAATGGCAATGATGGCTTCAATGACAACAACAACAATGGCACTCCACACAGACAACAACAACACAAGCCACACCGACAACATGAACAACGACAACTTTATGTTCCTCATCCTCTTCACCCTGGCAATTGCTCTAGTGGCCAATTTGATCTGGCACCTCCTGACTACCACCTGGACGAGAAGCAGGTCCTTGCCACCACCTACGGCAACACCGAGCAAGAATGACACCACCGACAACTATGCCCAGACGAACGAGGACAGACCACTCCTCACGCTGGTGCAGCTCTGAAGGCGAGAAAAGATCCTCGAAGAAGAAAATGAACGCCTTCGAAACCAGGTCATCAGAGTCAACAACCTCTGCAAGTCCATCAAGGGCCAAGCAGAAAAGAGACTCAGAGATCAACGACACCTCTACGAGGAGAACGTGATGCGCATCCGCAAGATGTACCTGGGTGAGATCAAGCAAAGAGCAAAGAACATGTTCATGGAGGCCCTGAACGGTGACATGTTCAGGACCGAGCAGGGCGAGTGCTGGCACGCTGACCAAGCATGCGCAAGCAACAGAACTGCAAATGTGGTTCACCGCCTGCGGCCCTGCAAAGTGCGCGCCATGCGCCTTGGACGACTTTTGATGTCCACTCCATCGGACGAAGAAGGTCTGATGGCAGGAAATCTGGAAACTTTTCCAGATGAGGGCAGTGCTTCCGAACCAGCACTCCCTTCCACCGGTGTGAATGTGCACCCGCACATTGCCGACTCGTCAGGTTCGCAAGCATGAAAACCATGCACCTTTTCCACTGGTGCCTCCTTTGGCACAAACCGCCCCTTGGAAGATCGGGTGGGCTTCGTCATGACGCCATGAGCACCGGCTGCGCTGGCCGCGAAAAGGGCGCGGCATTCCTCGAGATCCTTTCGTTTGTTTGAAGCACACCTCGTGCGGTGTTTCAAGTTGGTTGCTACCATCAAACAAGTATTTAGCTCCACCTGGTAGTCATCATCCACGACCATTTCAACTCTATTCGGGTAGAAGAGAGTCAAACCGCTTGTCACCGCTTCGTCCAGGTCACTGGGTGGTTGGACACCCGACACCTGGCCGTCTGCCCAAGGGCGGTGCACAAGGGCCCCAGCCCTCCCTCCGGCTTCGAAGCACTTTGGAGAGCAGTTTGACTCAGACTGTTCCCTTATGGGGATGGGTCAAAACCTGGACCAGTCCACCATTTGCCGGGAACGACCGACACCAGCTAGGTCAACCGGTCGGTCTCCTGGTGTCATGATCCACAGCCATATGTCAAAACGTTTTGTCTCCTCATCAGAGGTGGAATCCGAGGCGTCGTCAAAGCCCGCCAAATCGTCGAAGTCCACTGGGCAGGGTCACCGTGGCGGGGCGGCTTCCGCCGGCGCTTCCGAGTGGCCGTCGTGAGTCGTCAACGTGCAGTTCACGCGTGCCCCACCACTGAAGTCATGGTGAAAGTGGGGGGGAATGGGGAGGACATCTCCAGTAGCCCCAAAGGCTGTTGCCGGTGAATCCACAGGAGTGAATGAAAACAAACGATGGATGGTCACAGGACCATGGCCAATCGACAATCATCTAGGTGTCCAGCACTTGTAGGTTAGATATCAGCCAGGGCCCCTAGAATAGGGGTGCTTCATAAGGCATATAGACATGCACCCGCACCCATTCACCTCTATAGGGCCATGATTGCAATCGACCGCATCGATGCCAATGACACCACCATGCGGCAGTAGGTCTAGACTTGGTACGCGACTGACCTACCTAACTCTGTTGGGTTCGAATGGATTCGAACAACTCTCAAAATCTGAGAACCTTCCCGAACAACCATTGTTTTACTAAATTTACACTCCAAAACCCTGGTCAACCATTCAAAAAGCGGTCATTGAAAGCTAGGGTCCACGTCTATGCCTGAGGTTGAAAGTTTCGAGGCTGTCCGACGACCATTGCCGAGAATCTACATCAGGTCTTGAACAAATGCTTGTGTGGACGTCCCGTTTCACTCTCTTGCACTCTGAAGGGTCCGTTCCAATTCACAATTCACCACATCCCCCAAAAAAATGAGTTCTAAAATGGGGATCAATGGGGGTACCCAAATTTGCAAACGCTCCGTGTTTCACGACGCCCGACTCCGTGAAACCTCCCTCCAAAACGATCGGGATAGGTGCGAAACAGCCCCTGACCCAGTGCGACTGGGTCGGACCTCCTCCAGTCCATTCGGGGGAGACCGCGTGGTGTCTGGATATCCCTTCGACCCCTCCGGGCTGGGCATGTCACGAGGCGATTTCTTCTTGGGCTTTGTGGCCGTTTCCACCACACGTTGCCCTGCCATAAAGTTCCTGAGGCCGTGGGAACCGTTGGCTGAGGTGATGAGTTTGAGTGCTTAGCATGGTTTTTGTAAGTAAGAACAAGAACAAACGGGTGAGGGAGACTATCTTTGGGTTGTCTGGGGATCTAGGATTGACATCGGTAAATGTGGGAAGACTATCTTTCTTCGCCAATTGGGGGTGGAGTGGAGTTGTTGTTGTTGTTGTTGTTGTTGTTGTTGTTGTTGTTGTTGTTGTTGGTGTTGCTGTTGCTGTTGCTGTTGCTGTTGCTGTTGTTGTTGTTGTTGTTGTTGTTGTTGTTCTTTTGGTGGAGTACAATTATGAATCTCAAACAGCTGATGTAGGTTAAAGGAATTTCATGGGAATGGAACTCCCAATCAATCCCAATCATCTTCTGTTGCTACTGGCCTTGCGTACCTCGACCTTCTTCAGACCTAGGATGTCCATCCCTCGGGCCAACAGGGGTCCATCCAAATTCCATCGGCGATCCAAGCCCCTGGGATGGCCCTGATGTTCAAGCCCCTGGCCCATTAGAAACTGACGGATGTCTTCAGCCACCATCACCATCCAATAGCACATCCAAGAAACTCTGCGGATTTCTTCTGGTCTCTGATTTAGTCGGCAAAACTCCTTGAAACTTAGGGAATCATCCGAGTCATCCCAACAAATCCCTTCAGGTTGGAGGCCATCGCTCTTAGGTTGGAGGCCATCCCTCTAAAGATTTTGGAGGATTCAGGACTCATCCCAACAAATCCCCCTAAGAATTGGAGG
>CAXAMN010028694.1:1612662-1622827 GCA_963970005.1 Durusdinium trenchii
CCAACTTGGGGCCAACAGACGCCAACATAGGCCCAACATAGGCCCAACCCAGGCCAACATAGGCCAACATAGGCCTAACATAGGCCAACATAGGCCCAACATAGGCTCAACATGGGCCCACGATGTGCCCAACATACACCACATGGGCCCCACGTGGCCCAACCTAGGGCCAAGATGCGCACCAGATAGCTCAACTTTGCTCAATATAGGCCCCACCAAGGCCAACATAGGCGTGACATACGCCCCACACACCCAAGTGGGCCGGCGCCCGGCTGTTAGGCGTAAGCCTTGAAATATATATATATATATATATATATATACGTTATATACATACCCAATTCTGGGATGGAAACCAGTTGGAAAGAAGTTCCGCTTCAGTATGTATACTGTAGGTGACTAAGTCTTCAAGGATCGTCCCAGGTCTAAGTTGAACTTGACAAGCTGAAACATCACGGAGCCAGCTAGCGAGCTGAATTTGGATCCATCCCTTGTTTGCAAAAGAACACATGGAGAAGATCGAGTTCCTGAAAATCAACAGCAGTTCGACTCTTATTTGCGTCACAGTGACTTTTGAGTCCGTGATTGGACCCAGACCGTCCATGTATATGGAATAGCAATACCTGAAACTGAGATCGGGTCAATTATAGTAAATTGATGTAACTCTTCCCATTTGAATGGATCTTTGAGTGAACCACGGTATGGAGCGAGTTGCGAGGCTCGCTCCACACCGGTGCACGTCGACATGTCGGAAGCCGAGCACGGAGAAAGGCCCGACGTGTGGTCCGGCGACCAAGAATCCAAGAGCACCACCTCCAAGGGATGTTTTTGTGACCTGAACCTGGTATACTTGTATGGGATAGCCGAAAAGTCGGCTCCTTCAACCTATGTTGGCCTGTTGGCTATTCAAACGATAAAGGACGAGTCCGAGGTGGAGCACCCACGATCACAGGGGAACAGAAAGCGGAGGGAAAAGTCGTCCGAGGTAAAGCACCCACGATCACAGGGGAAGAGTAGGCCTAGAAGCAACAATAGTAGTCTCGAGGCTAAGAGTTTGAGAGGCCTGGAGATCTAGAGGTCGAGGTCTAGAGTGCATACATATGAGAGCACAATCATCAGAACACACATCTGAGAGCACGCGTCAGATAGCACAGAGTGCGATCTAGAGGTCTTGAGATCGAGAGCGTCGAGGTGCACAAAGTCACAAAGTGAAGCGCCTGCCATGAAGTCTTTACTTTGAAGTTCACAAAGTGCTGCGCCTGCCACAAAATCTGCACTTCAAGATTCACACTGCCGTAGCCACGGTGTTTCGCCGCAAGAACGCTTCCAAACACAACATCCAAATGCCAAAGCGCAGCTTTCGCGCGAGACTTCCCCCGATTTCTGAAAACGAGCCATATGTAGAAAAGTCACGATTCACTGCACCTGTCACGAAATTAGAGCCCGTCGAAGATCACCATATCCCAAGTGCTGCGCCTGCCACGAAATCTGCATTTCGATTTCACACCGCTGCGATCCCTTGCACCTGTCACGCGAGTCAACTTTGGACCACCAGAACACGAGGTTTCCCTTGCGCCTGCCACGAAAAGTGACTTTCCCATGTCCGAAAATGCGCACGGCACCACAACGAGAGCGCACCTCCGTCAAGCTCCGTCTCACGGCCCGCGTTTCGCAGGAAACGCGCCCAGGACAGAGAGAGCACCCTGATCGAACCTGGGCTCTTACACCTATCATAAGAACCCCTCAGTGTGGACACACTGTTTGAGGAAAAAAAATAACAATTCCTCTTTCCAGAGCAATTCCTCGTTCGATCCTTTTAACACCTTTTAGCCTCCTGTTTGTTTTGCCTAGAGGATTGCATAGCTACATACGTATAGATTCATCCAATAAAGTACCTGGACGCCCGACAGTAGCCCAAAACAACTCACTACTTTTGATGCACAAAAACTCCAAACCCCTCTATATAGGCAAAACAACTCACACCACCATGTCTTTGGGATTTGGAGTTGCCACGATCACCTGCCACGTTCATCTGTCGCTTGTGCCCGACTCCGCCAAGTGACGTAGATCCCACGCAAATGGAAGAGGGGTTGGAAGTCGTCCTGGAGTGCTGGACAGGGAAGTCTAAGTCGATCGAACTAACAAAAAAACTATCAGCACCTTCCAAGAGGTCTCCTCTGGAGGCTTTTGTAGACTTTTTCAAGTCGCAGGTGGTGACCTGTCGGTTTCGGTCCTGGTATCATGAATATATCCAGCCCAGTTCTTTTTTCAGAAGAAACTCGGCGATATCCGTGGACCGCAGGGATGGTGAGGCTTTTCTCCTGTTTCTGGCGTTTGAGTGCGGCTGTTCCTCGAACCAGGTTGCATGAAGCAAAAGAACACCCCGAATCCAGGCCCGGGCCTGGAAAGCTGGGAGATTCCACTGCGAAGCCAGCACGGTTTGGAGGAAATTGTATATCAGTATCACTATAATAGCCTCGAGTCCAAGACGATAAAAGCGAGTGATTGCGGGTCCCGAGTTGAGGCAAAACATCGCCGAGCTGGACATCTAGGGATTATCTGCTTGTCAGGATCTAGGATCAAATCTGCTTTGGCAACTGTCGTGGTCTCGTTTTGAGAACCTGGCCCTAAACCCTGAAACGGTGTTAGAAAAGCAACTGGAAGAAACATCACAGAAATTCTGGAATTCCCTTTGAACTCCTGAAAGGGTTGTGTTTTAATGCTTTTTAGACACACCGACACACTTGAGTATACGCCCCCAAATGGGTGGTGCTAGAGAAAAACAACTTTGTGATTCCACTTGGATGCCTCGCTTCCCCCTCACTTTTCGATCGCGTCCTCCAATTGCTGGCCCATCACGAAAATCTTCACCTAGGGCGGTGCGAAAGGGCCAACCACATCGCCGGGTCTCATCGCATTTGATGAGCTCCAGTGTATGTTTTTCTTCAGTCGGATCAGCTGGTCTTCTTGCTTTTCCGGATTGGACCACCCAAAAGATGAATCTGCATGGAAAAAAGGAAAAGAACCGCCATGACGTCTGTGTTCAGATGGGAGATGACCGATCAAAAGTCTTTGGCACCATTCTATATATATATATACATATCTTAGGCGCTGAAGGCTCATACCAGGAGACCCCGTTTGGGATTCCAATTGGTGGTAAGGGGTGTCCATGAACCACCCCAACAAGGGTACACACGCCACACAATACCCCAAACGGGGTCTCCTGGTAGATGCTCATAGTATGGCTAGCAGCTAGCAGTGGTTCATATTTTTTCGAACGGGTGCCCTGCCTGCAGCCCACTTTGGGTCATCGCGGTGATGGTCTGCCCCAGTGAAGCTGGGGGTTGAAATAACACATTGTGTTCTTCAGCCGCAAAAACGAACTTCCTTCATGAAAAGCTATACCAGGACCTTCAAAGTGACCTTGTGATATCTTAGAATGAGGTCACTTAGTCCCTAAAGAGGTCACAAACAGAGACTCCAATTCGAGGTCATGGACTTCTCGCGTCAAACTGAGTCGGAACCGCGTCAACGCCGGACGCCACGTGTCACCAGGGCGAACCGGCTGTGCGACGGCAGAGCAGCACCGGAAAGCGGCCTCAAAGGCGCCGTGGATGGACGGCGACCGGACTGGGAGCGCCCTGTTCTGTTCTGTGAGGCAAGAGGTACTTGGAGGCCCAAAGTAGTTTCATAAAGTATTCGGAGTGTCCAACGTGTCCATCAAAATATAATCACCTCAAAACACTTGCGCATGCAGTTGTGGGTCCCCACTTCTAGGGTAAGAAACGTGCCTTCGTGTGGATGACAAAAGGATCCCGGATCCAAGCAGCTCTTGTTTTGATTCAATTACTCAGGACAACCGGTGGAACCTGAAGAATCTATAGCAGTAAGGAACTAACATGAAACACAAATAATGTACCGTTCTATACAGGATCTTCCATGTGCTTCTATCCGAAAAAAAACAAGATGGAGCCCACGAACCCGAATGCAAACACATACGTCAAACCACTGCGTATAAAAAGAGACACAGCCGGTCAGAATCTCTTTTTCACTCTCTGGCACGCTGTTGGACATCATGCGCTGGGGACTCCACCACCAAGGCAGCATGCGCTGGGGACTTCACCACCAAGCTCCGTCTTCATCATGAAGGGTCTTTGTTTTGCATTCAAATCAAGCACTGGCGTAAAGGTTCTGGCAGATCCGCGGCACGAAAGAAACAATGGCATTGTCCCAAAATCTCGAAAATAAGCACTTGAAAATGATAACCGTCCACATAATACAGAGAAATCCACAACTGCGGCGTCTGATCTTCTTGTAAATAGGAGTGTAAGACCGTGCGTTGTTGTGGTTCGCCTGCATCGACAAGAAGTATATGAGACACACACAACGGAAGTGAAGAAAACTATCCTATAGGTTATGTCATTAGTCCAACATTCGTATGGATTTATCGCACACGCGTTTGTTAGATGTGTCACCGGGGCCTCGAACAACAGACGTCTGGGTCCAAGTATTTCCAGCAATGATGAAGCCAAGATTGAGCTCCGTGGCCAACGCAACAAAGTCGACGTCTGTTGCCCAATGAGTATTCCCACAAGTTTCGAGAGCAGCACTCACGGCATGCTGCAAAGACACCAGGGCCGCAGTGCCAGAACGCACTCTCTTGCTCCTCGTCACGGAGCTGTCGCCCTCTTTGTAGCGAACTAGCATGGCGTCGTCTACAACTTCTGCTCCGAGGACATCGTTGGCGTCTTTCAAGAAAGCAAAAGGAGAGCCACGCAAGAGTGCGATCATGGACCAGTCGTCCAGCCATGTCCTCGCAGCTTCGCGCACCAAACACCCGACGACGAAGTTCAAGAATGCTTTTGGCGTCTTGGCGCGCATGTGTTGCCCGACAATCTTGCGGAGAGCAGCCGCGACCGTAGTTCGGTCGTCCCAGTCAGTCACTTCATCGGAAGTGAAAAGATTCAAGAGTCGTGGGTGGACCGCTCGCGCCTGCATCAGGACGACCGCAGTGGACAAGAAGAAGCAATCGCCGCCTCCACCAGCTTCGGCGGCAAAGACACGCAGAGCCCCGTGTTCTCGGAAAAAATTGTGCCGTGGGAGTGGCCACCTCTTCCAGCACAAGAGACCAGATGTCGCAGAAATCCGTTCGCAGCTGACGCCACTTGGTGGGGTCGTACTTCCTTTTGGTTCCCCTGAACTCAGTCACTACACTCGCCCTCGTAGCCGCCGTCCAAGCCCCTGGGACGTACTGAAAGCGACCCTCTGGTGTTCTGCGGGTCGGTCGCGGTAGGTGTTCCGCGGCTGGAAAACCAGGCAGATGTCTGCGAGCTTCTTCGATTGCGGAGCGAGACAAAAGCGCAACCTCCTGCAAACAATGATACAAGATCGACACACGCGCGGTTGCGGATGGTATGACTCGTGGCTATTTCATATGTTATCACTCGAGCAGTGTGAATCAGTCCGTGGATATCCAACATATAGCACATTAAACAAGCCAACAAGCACATCAGAGTCCTCCAGTCGATCCAAAAACTCGGCAATATACGCAGGTGGACCAGTCTCAAAGATTGAAAAATCAATATCGCCTTCTGGCGTCTCCGGTAAATTGCGAAATAAGGAATACTCGAGAGCTTGAGCGCGTCCAAGAATCATGTACAAGTGCTGCGTATAATCGTCTGCCGAAAAATAATCTGGTTTCGAAAAATCAATCGGGTGCCCAACTCCTTTGATGGTCTTGCCTTGGGCATTGTTGTAGGTTCCAGCAGCCAGCGGAGCAAGAGGATACTGTATCCGAGTAACATCCAACATCAAGGCTCCTTTGCGATGCAATTGCACGCGGAAAGAATCTTCACTCGGTTCTAAATGCCACACTCCAGGCAGAAGCTGTCCAGTATAATCTTCTTGCTGATCCTGTTGCAAGTCAGGTGTGACTCAGAGATACATGGGTCCTACAGAAGGTTAGATTAAACTGTCTAAAAACCGATGTTCACAAACTATGCAGGACACTTGTCTTCAGCCACATCCGCGTATATCAGACTATATTTAGTTGCACACCCAGGCCTCAATACGCAAGGTAATCGAGGCAGGGAGATAGTCCAGGCGAACATATCCAGTCTCCCAGCACGGATGCGATCCCGCGGGGACTCCACCACCGGCGGGCGCGCCAGGCACGCCAAAGCGTTCGTTGGGATGAAATTGAATGGCGATCACCTCGGCCGGACACTCTTGCACGATTTCTGGTGGCAAGAGTTTCTTCGTCACCTTCACCTTCAAGCCCAAGTGCAGCGGTAGAAACGACATGAGGTTGCCAGTTTTACTTGCCATGTTGGTCAAGCCCAGAATCTCGCGCAGAATGGATTTATCGTTGGTGAACTCACTTTGATGCACCAAATCCACTGCTTGAACGTAGTAGAGCAGACGACCTTTGTCATGTAGCAACGACGTCAAGAAGGATTCCTGCTTGGCGAAGACCGCTCCGAAGCGAGACTGAAAGGACCTCGAAAGATACGTCGGAAAGTGTCGACGAATCAGCTGGGGACGTCCAGTCTGGGTGTTGCGGAAAGCTGCAACACCAAAGCTCGCGCGAGCAGACTCGTATGCGCACAACTGCTGGAGACGAGCCACCTGGTCCCAGTTCACTGCGCTGAAGACACCGCGCGCGAAGAAACCTGGAGGCCCGGTGGGCGCAGTCGCTCCTTCAGAGCCGTAGACAAGGGACGACCCCCGACCACTCGCATCGTCTCCAAGAGCTCGGCCAACGGATCTCCTTTCCGAAAGCGGTGAGAGCCTCTGAACAAGATGACCTGTTTCAGAAAGGCGCGAAAGACTGCAAGTCCATGTTCATCGATGTCGACTTTCTTCCTGCGCTGTTGGTCGTCCATCTTCTCGTATCGCGGCGCCCCCCGGCACTTCAATGCCGAAGGCTTCCATGAGGGATCTGGCTCGCACGGGGTTCAACTGCAAGAAGTCACCAGCCAAAATCTGACACAAGACATTGCCGAAAATGTTGCTCAGAAAATCCCCCGGAGAAAGGTCGAAACGACCATAGCAGGCCGATCCGTGTAGCACTGCCAACAAATTCGGTGCAGTCAAGCTAATCTCATCAACAAACACCAGCGAAAGCCGCCACCACTTACGCTGCAAAGCCTCCTTCTTGGTCTTAGAGGGCTTTTGCAGCAACAGCTCTTGCGCCCGTGTGAGACCAGCCATATGGTGGAACGTGCTTCCTCCTATGAGTCGAGCGGCAGAGTTTTGGGCAGCGACCCCTCGGGTGGTCCCAGGTAGAAACTCGTTGTAGACCGGGAGGATGACTTCTTTCAGCATGAAAGTTTTGCCGCTCCCTCCAGGTCCATGTACAAAAATACGCGCCACCATGTCCTACGTGGGCTCACGAGCAAAAGGAACACGCAACAACCTAATCCAAAATCTATATTTCGCCAACGGGGTGTGATCATTGCGCAAATGAAGTCGTACATTCTCTATGTAAAATACAAAAATCATGTATCCTTGCTACAAGCTATGTTTATGTCATTAATTAGACATTTAGTTCCGCCGATGGAAGCGCGTGGGCACGCGAAATTTTGGACTCCATAATCCTTCTCAACCAAAGCCAACAACGGGTCAAGTCGAGTGCGATCTCCGAAGCAGTGAGCCAGTCCAGCTTCGTTGGCTTTGTTCCACAGGCGCTGCAAGGGCGCGATGGCGAGGATCACAGCATTGTACTGATCTGGAGAGATTGCATACTCTGCTCCGTCTTGGTGAGTGGACTGAAGCACAGGTAGCTTCTGCTGCACCAGCTGCAAAGCTTTCTCAGCCGGAGACAAAGTCAACACCGCTGCCACAGGGGCCAAGCCGGCCTCAACGTCTCGTGTAGAGATGTCAACGCATTCATCGTCTGTGTCATGTGCTTGACCCAGTTCCGCATCCTTGCGAGACTCCTGGAGTGCTTTTTGCTGTTGCAGGCCACTCAACACTTCTTGGGTGGTAGACGTCTTCGAATCGATTTCACGCCCGCGCAGACAAGAGCGTGGCTGCTGCAGTTCCTCATATTTCGTAGCATATTGCTTCACGAACTCAGCCGAACGCTTGGTGCTGGAACTGGTTCTGCCTGGACCGCTGGTTTTCACATTCAATCTGTGCGCCAAGCCCAAGACATCTTTTTGATCCACGCGCAGGCGAGGTTGGTACTGGACTTCAGGTTTGATCGGGCAATCGTCCACATCGAGATCGGATCGGTCTTCCACCTCGCCCACGTCCACAAACTCAGCCCTCGCTCCCAAGTCGTCATCTTCGTCAGGAGCGACTTTGTGCTCTTGCGTCGGTCGGGGTCTCCGACGAGCTTCTGACATCAAATCCAAATTAGCACTCACCTCTCGACTGACGACAGCCACATACTCTCCCGCGCTCAGCTGCTGCGGATGCCACCCGTAGGAGGCGCAGTGCACGGAAGAATGTAGACCAAGAATTTCGATGCAAGCTTTGATGTGCCCTGCAGAGTTTCCAATCACCGTGAGGACGTTGTCTTCGTCCATGACTGCACCGACAAAGTCGAAGATCACACCCAAAACTCGCTCGCTGAGACGAGGTAGTTCATATCCGACGCGCTTGGGGGCAGTCTGTTTCCCTCGACGACGGCGCAACTGCGTTGTCGTGGCCAGAGGTCGTTTCTGCCCAGTAAAACATTCCAACAAAAATTGCAGCGTGCCGCTGGTGTGACCGGCCCCAGGAACTTTGTACTCCCTCACGGCAGTCGTGTCAACTACCTTGCATTGCAAATTCGAACAGAGCATTGACGATTTATACCATCTCGTGGATAATCATATAACCACTAAAGGCGTTTCTAGCGACGACAGAAGTTATTAAACAAAGGATATCAATTTTATATCAAAACAGATTCCCCAAGAGCAAAATCAAAAGTCGCCGCCATATAGGATCAGACCAGGCACAGTGTGACAGCGCTTCTCTTGTGACAGTTTTACCTGCAGTATGCACGATGATTTCGATCACTCGTTAGAATCGTGACACTATAGAGATTATAGAATACGTAGTGATTTATGGGTAAGTAGAAGGGGATGTTCCAGCTATAGGCATTGTCCATCAAATGGAATCGAAACACCGAACAAACATGAAAAGGATCGATCAGCATAACACGTTCCGAGTAAACGTTTCAGCGACGGGTCCTGCAGGACGACATCATGTCCGAGGTACATCAGCACGCGCAGCCAACGTTTGTGTCTCAGCTTCTGTTGCTCGCCATTCTCCCAAGATGCCAGTCTTATCGAGCAAGGCGCACGCATCCCCGCCCTGTACCAAGACCCGCTTGCGCGGAGAGACAGGAATTTTGCGAATATGCTTCACCGCTTGCGCTCTGCCACAATGATGCGCGCTGTCGCAGCGATGTTTGCGCAGGAGTGCGCAGTGGACCGCAGCCCACATCTCTCCGTCTCTCAGTTTGGTCGGCATGCTCACACCGTGTAAGTAGGGGACACGCGGCGCGGCGTGTAAGACTTGTACATACTGCTTGGCTTTCGAGTAGTGCGGCTCAAACTCGAATTCAGCAAAGTCAGTCCCGGAAGTGCGAGAAACGTGCACGCAAGAGACATGCATGCCATAGACGTAGAAATTCATGGCAGCAAGCGGCTCCACATCTCCGCGATGAAGATAGTCCTCGTAAAAAGAAGTGGTTCGCAGTTCCACATTCTCTGCGCTGCTCTGTCCCAGCTTGCGAGCTCCTGATACCTCCGGGACTTCACCACGAGAGCCCAGCTTGCGAGCTCCGGATACCTCCGGGACTTCACCACGAGAGGCGGCGTCCACAGTAAAAGCGACATCGCTCAAACCAACCTGCTGCGTCTCATCCTCTGTGCAGCGTCGCATTTCTTCGAAGATGCCCCAGAGCACGCGCTTCAACATCAGCCTCCAAAACACATGTGTTCGGATAACCTCTCTGCCAGTCAGAAGCTGTATCGCCATCAGACAATGTCCATGCATCACCGCATGGTTCGCGGCCGTCCACAGCCTGCACAGACGTTTGCGAGCTTCCTGCTGCTCCGGCGTCGCCCTAGGTGTTTTGGCCTGGCTCTGCGCTGGAAGCGGATAGGTGTCCAGCAGGCGCTGACACTCTGCCGCCTCCGCCTCCACCTGCATCCGCTCTTCCAAGCGTTGC
>CAXAMN010028694.1:1635510-1653080 GCA_963970005.1 Durusdinium trenchii
TCTACCACAACTCACGACCTCACAATTCCCTGCGCCTGCCACGAATCTTTCTCCATCCACATGTCTAATGCGCACAAAGTACTGCGCCTGCCACGAAATGTCACCTCCGTCACACCTCGCAACCTCACCATTCCCTGCGCCTGCACTTCCACGCCTCAAAACCCACACAAAGTACTGCGCCTGCCACGAAAAGTGACAATATCATCTCATGTCAGCTTCAACAAAATTTGCACCACACCACACGTTTGGAATGATTTCGACGCGTTCTGAGCACACTCCCATCCACCAAAATCGGCATTTCAGCTGAGACTTGTCACGAAAACAGAGCTTCGATGCCACACCCTGAAACGCAAATCCCAATGGCACGGCCATGTCCAACACCCCAAGAACACGACTCTCCAAACGCTAATCCCAATGGAACTGCGCAGCAACCTGCGGATCTCACAAAACGCTGCGCCTGTGCAGCGAAGTGCATCACGCTTCTTGCGCGACGTGTCATTTTCATGCAAATCACAATGGAATAGCGTCGCAAACTGACACGTGACACATCCATGAAAAGTCACTTGCAAAAGCTTCCCCCAATGGCAGCGCCTTAGCGCTCTACTGCGAACGGTTGCGGACGGTTGCGGACGTAGAAACAACGGATCGCGAACAAGGCTCTACCCCCAGACCCCCAAGAGTTAAACGAGAACCCTTCGCTACGCATTCGGGAATAAAAGGGCACAAAAAAAAATAAGAAAGAACATCACCAAACCGATATTGATTCGGTCCTTCGTTTGGAAAAACGGACCACAATTCATGGTTTTGTTCCCTCCAGTGAAAGCGGAAGAAACGCCACCCCCACCGGGTGAGCTCCCGGCGCAGGGTGGCAGCTTTCAGATCCTTCACCGTCACCTGCGGGGCGACCGGGGGCGAAGTCCTGGGGTGGCGACCTGAGGGGTCTAAGGACGGAGCACAAAACCTGAGGAGGCGCTTAAACCAAAAAAAAATGCATCAGGAGCATAGATCAGTCATGAAAACGTATCATATATGTCATAGATATAGATGATTCTAGATGATCGAATCGATCCTCTCCCCAACAGAGCGACACTTCAAGAGCGAGACCGAGTCTTCTTGAACTGCACCGCTTCCATGACTCATGAGAGTCCACCAAACAAAAGAAAAGCCAACAATATACCAACAGAAAAACATGTTTTACAATGTATATATGTGTATTCAAAATATGACAGATCATATTATGATATATTATGAATCAATCACCAACTGAAGTTGTGAGGTGTTCCAAGACAGTCGAGTCGACTGGCGACACATTCTGCTCAGAATGTTGGACTGGATCTCCCTTCCATCTCTGCAGAGCCCAGAACCCTGTTCCCTTCAGGTCCAGCTTTGGCTGGTAATCCAACCCCAAACTTGGCAAATAGTGCGACTCGTAGACAAATGAGGGTGAGCACTCACTAGGGGGAGCTGGATCCTTTCAGACCTATAGAGCTCATTCCCTCATTCCCTGTCATCGCCATCCATCCTCCATCCTCCATCCCCTGTCATCGTCCCGCCCCTATCCGACCTCTCCGGCAGTCTCAAAGTACAAGGGACGTTCTGCGCCCGATTTCATATCCCTCAAGTGGAGCCTGGGCGGAGTGATGTTGCTGCGTTTGCGATGTTGGCAATGGGGACACTCTGCATCCAAAGAAGAGGTCCTGAAGAAGGTTGGAAGACACCAGGTTCTCTAACTGTCCAAAATGGTGTCTGAACACGGGCAGTAAATGATAGCAAAAGCATCCATTGCAACAACTGGCTTAAGGATAAGAAGGTGTCTCTGCATCATATTGCTGGTATTTGCTGGTATATATTTGTCATTTCTTTTCTCATCTGGCAAGAGAAGCAAGGTGTTTTTTGAAGGGAACCACAAGTGCATCCAGAGATCTTTAAGGGAGTAAGATTGAAGCGAATACATACTAACAGAGGTTGAAGGACCCTATAGACTATCCCATAGGTACCCCAGTAGGGTCCTATCAGGTCACCTGGAATGATGGAATTAATGAATGGAATGTGATTGAGGCCGTGAACAGTAAGGACGTTGGTAGAAATGTTTTTGCGAACATCCCCTAGCTCAGTAGGCCATAGGCGAGTGACGAGTGATTGTTCGCTTGGAGGATAAGCCTTATAAACTATAGATCTCAGTATTCAGCAGAGAAAGCTCTGCTGGATGCCTCAACAACCTTTATTCATTAACTTGTCAGGTGCTAACAATGGAGTTGAAAAGAGATTCTGAATAGCTCCTACCCAGAGCCCCCCACCTGAAGGCTCCCCATCACTAAAAGCTTCAGCGACAAGGGGCGTTAAGGACAACTTGGGGTCGAAAAAGCCGCTCGAGCGGGTATTTCGCTCGATGGCCACGGGCAAATTCGAGACCAGGTGCGGAGCCTCGATGCAGCGAGATGCCAGAGCGTGCGTGAGACGCGAGACGCTGGCGGAATCGGGGCGGATCGGGGTGGGAGAACGAGGGGGTTGGTGTTTGGGTCCGGATCGGTCCCTGTCCCTTTCCAAGAGCCATTTGGCACATCCTGGTTGTGTCTTAGGGTCGACAGAGAGGAGTTGGTGGCAAAGCACACAAGCAGCCGCGGTCTTTTTTCGAGCGAATGGGAGTGACCGGGGACGACGGTCGGGCAATGCCCGGCATACCAAGCAGAAGACGAAAACAACCAAGAAGAACACGAAAAGCTGCAGCACCCCCCCCCTTTGGGCAGTTGATTTTTTTGGTCACCCAAGAAGCTCCAGGTTGGGACCGCCTGGGATCCAACCAGGCACCCGTTTGATCACGGACCGGTGAGCAGGAAGGTTGGTCGTCCACCCTGTTGGTAGGTGGGGTCCAGGGTCGGGTCCAGCAAGCGAAAGCTGAGAAGGTCATGATGTGGATCCCTAGGGTGGAAAGGATCTGTAAAAACAACACATATCAAAAGATGAGTTCAGTTGGCAAGTGACAGAATCAGGTCCAATGAGTGATTGGTGCAAACCTAAGAATCAGGAGTGCGGACGTGGTTTTCCGGAGACCATTGCAACCCTGATACACAAAGTATCCAGATCAGTTCACCAGATCAGTTTCTGTGCCAAGAGACCATTTTCTCCATGAACTGCTCCTCTGTGACGTGGTCGCATTCCCTGCCAATCCACGGTTGGAAGGACTGTTCGTCATTCGCAACGCGAAGGAAGCGGTGGATTACCCATCAATCACACCAATCACATGCCTGTCAACTCCATCCGTGGTCGCATCAGATTACAGGGAAAAACTACACAATAAGACCGATCTGAACAAATAGATACAAACACGGACACCTCCCAAAAAATACACAAAAAAAAAAAAACAAAAAAACAGCTTGCCTTCCAACACTTCTGAAGCTCCGCCCAACAAAACATGGAAGATCCACCTTTTCGACGGCCGTTCCCTCCCGCCTCAAGCCCATCTCGGTGCAGAAGGATTGTGCGATCGCCGCCTGGCGCGCGCGGAAAGGGTTGTAGAGGCGTGGGTCCAAACAAAAGAAGAACGACGATCCAACGATGGAGGTCAACCTGTTAGATCCAACGAGGTGGTTTTGGGGGTGAATGTAGGCATATATGGCATACATGGAGTGTCTGGGTGTTAGATCAAGTTCTTCGCCTTTTTGTTCCACTCTTCCTATACGACCAGAAGCATGGTACGATGGCTTAGCCTGGTCGGATTTCAGAGACGGGCTGTGAAATGATCATGAATCGAACTCTGGAAACATTGTGCAACTTTCAGCAATTGATTTAAACATGTTTTCACCAAACCAACGCGTGTTTACTAACGATTTCACACTAGTCTTGAAACATGCACCGTGTCGAAAAGGCTGTCCACCATGGCTCTTCTTTCGTTGTCTCGCCTTGGTGGCCGCGTCTGCCGTCTTGGCCAAGGCTGTGTGGAAGGTCGCAACCACCGCCAGTTGTAGCGTGGAAGTATCGAGGCGGCCTGTGCGCGCGGTCCCGCGGTCCCGCGTGCGTGGGACTACGGTCGACACACCAGTGGATGGACAACTGTTCAGTCAATCTGTTCATGGAATGTGTCGACATAGATGTCTACTACGTATGATATCACCTTCTCACGGGGGTCGAAGTGATGACCTCGAAGTCTCTAGTTGTCTTGCTGAGGATATCTGCTGTTAATGATCTCTGATCCATATGCTTCAGGGGCTGTTCTCTGATCCATACCGACACCTGGAACCTGCCATAAGCACCATGGCAAACTGTGACCTCACCGATATGAAAAGACTATGGAACTGGCAGAACTGGTATATACCAGGACCATTCAAGGGGTGCCCTGTCTGGAAGCCATCCTAGGTAGTGTGGGGTCCAGCCAGAACACCCCGACAGGATGGTCTTGGTTATAGTTTATGATTGATTATTCATGTTCTTCCCTATTGCTGCCCACCCTCCTTTTGTAGACAAAGTCCCTACAACCCTCCATTCCAAAAACGCACACACACACAAAAGCATCAAAAACACCCACGAGGCTCCAAACCTCGCAGAAGAAAACATCACCTCTTTGAACCCCAAAGCGCTTCTCTGATCTTCTTCGCCTTCCTTCTTGGAGTCCCAAAAGCGGAACCATGCGAGGAGCTCCTCCTGCCAGACGGAGCTCTCGCCGAGGCAACGCACATGATGAGACAATACTGAAGAGTCGGAAGAAACATGCTCACACTCCTCACACTCCGTTTTTTTGTAGGTGGTGAAACATGGAATTTCATGGTTCATGGTCTCTGGTACTATAGGGTTTGCTTCAAGATATTACATTACCGCTGCTTGGATATGGTCAAGGACGGCATGTTTTTCGCTGGGTCCAAAAACACTCTCTGGACCAGGTGTTCAGGACCGTACTCTCTGTCCGACCGGGAACCGGGCAGGTTTTGCTTGGCACGCTCCGAGATCGGACCGAGGAGAACACCGAGCCGGCACCGCATCGCCGGCCAGGGTGATTGGAGGAGTGACCAAACTTACATCCACACGGTGACCGAAAGACGCGGATGGTTCGGGGTGAGAAGAGTGACCGAACGAACGAAAGATTTGAAACCACCTGTGACTTGATGTCACTCCTAGGTTGGAGGCCATCGCTTCTAGGTTGGAGGCCATTGCTTGTAGGGCTTGTACGTTGAAAGCCATTGCTATTAGGTTGAAGGCCATTGCTAATAGAAACAAAGATAATAACAGGTTCTAGACATACGTACTCTCAGTACTACGACATGTAGGCAAAAGATCCACCTTCGGATTTCACACATGCACCAATCTCAAAAAAGACAACTCAAAACCGAATCACTAATATCCAAAGGACAACTCAAAAAGACAACAGTTTCCAAAGGATCCATGTAAGCAAATATATGGCCTGCGTGTGGTGATTCTTGGTAGTGAATGTTGGTCCTACTTGCCTACATGAAGCGTCTGGCATTCCCGCAGGTGTTGTTCCGACCCGACCAGAGTTTTCTGGACACCAAGCTTAATTTATGATTACATACCTCAAAGGGTGGCAATATAGGAAACTAACATATGAAACTTAAGCAGTTTAAAAAGAGCGCCGACTTTCTCCGCCTATCCACCACTTCCTTCCGCCTCACCCGTTCCGCCCCCCCCCGCTCCCTGCCTTCTCCGAGTTGCGGCAGATCTCGGGTGGCCGCGGCCGTGGCGTCTTCACCAGGCGCCGCAGCTGCCGTCGGATCTGCGGAAGCAGAGTCTGGATCACCTGCCGTCGCTTTCCATGTCGGATCACCGGTTTCCGCCTCGTTTGCTTTGAAAACGACTAAGTGGGTCTGACAGGTGTCTGACATCAATCCATGCTCTGACCCCCCCCATCACTCCGTGCAATCTGACCAGGATGGTGGGACTTCGTAGACAGTAGACAGTCTTTAACTAAGCACGAGTGAGAAAACCGCCCAAACCCGCGGTGGCCAGGTGGTGGTGGACTTGAACAAGTCTTTCCGCAAACACGCTGGGTATACGTCGAAATATGATGAAATATGACTTAAAGCATTATAAAGCTAAGGGAACACACCAATATGTATATCATTGTATATTATATATTCCCCCTTCTTGGCACCCAAAACCGCCCTTGTCCACCCCCCATGTTGCTCCTTCGCCCCACGTTCCGACCGGCCTCCTGTTGGCTCACTTCGTGGGCCTCCTCTGAGTCTTCAGGCAGGTTCATGACCTGGACGCACAGTGGAGGCCACGCCGGTGGGGTCGTGAATCACGGGTGACCAATGGTTACCACTGACATTCTTTTTGCAGTACTGTGCCTGGATGTGGATCTGGATGCGGTGCTTTACAGGTCTCTTCTTGGGACCCAAGACATTCATACGGCAAGATCAAGTGAATATCTTGATGATCTTGATGCTTGACCCAATGATATTGTTTTTTTCGACCACGGAACACAGGAGATGACATCACGCAGTGTGCCTGCAAAACGAACCTTCTCGCATACGCGTCATCCACCTCAGTGCTGCTGGAGCACAAAGAGGAAGCTTGTCAGAACATGTCAGACACACGGTCTTTTGTTCCACCACGTCGAAATGTCCCGTACTCACACAAAGGAAAGCTGCGAGGAAACTAGTGAAAGGAAATTATGAGGTTTTTAGGACCAGGTTTGGATCTGGGCTCACTATAGGGGCCTAAAAAGATCTAAACATCATCTTTGGGGGAACTCCTTTGATCAAGCAGCACAAAACGCCTTGCTTGATGTTCCAACACCTGAGCTGTGCTGGAAACCTTGATAGATTGAAAGGTCGTATGGGAAGTCTTACGCTGAGACTTACGCTTTCCTTGCGCGCGCACAGTTTTAGCTTACGCGGCTGGTTTGTGGTAGAAAGGGCTTACGCCAGAGCACTGCACTCAAATTTCCACACCCCTCCAAGAGAAAAGCTTACGCGAAGATGAGTTCATAGCAGGATAGATACACACGCACACAAGGCAGGCGACCATTTTCACGCAGCACTACTTGCAGAGTGACTAGATGATATGCTTGATGAGGACGATGTAGATTCTGCATCAAACACCTGGTCAGTCTTCATGGCCTCACTCTGGCGCTTGCGCTTTCTTGCTTGCCTGCTCAAAGTCTGAGCTGGCGCCATGCGTGGGCAACTGATTAGAAATCGAAGTTGTCTTTACGCAGTGCTTACGCGGACCTTACGCCATGTCTGATCATTCCTTGGTTCATAAAAACAACTTGTTTTCATTGATTGGCCCTTACGCCACTGGTTATGTTGAAAAAACCTTACGCAACCTTACGCGCAGCAGACTTTTGCTTACGCCAACCCTCCTTATGACCAGGCTTAACAAAAATGTAAAGGGAGGTTTACGGCGCTGCTCACCTGAATGATTGCCGTTGTAGTCCGAGGTGACCTGGGTCTGCCACTAGGTCTGCTCCGTCTCTCGTCGCCAGACGAGGCAGGTCACCTTCCTTGGTTGCTTTCTTGCCTTCCGATGCACACAGAAAAAAAACGCCTTGCCTTTTTGGCAGGTCGAATCTGGTCTGGTGCGCTATTCTTTTTTGGATGGCCCTTACATCGATGTCATACACTTTGGAAACCAAGGGCTTGAGTAAGATGGATTTGGATAAAGGTTGCCTCTCAGTTGCCTCACATGCTGATGGATTTGGAGTCTCTCTTTGCAATTGTTGCATGTATAGATTGATCATAGATTGGATATGTATGTTTGTTTTGCTTCTTGGTTCAAGTTAAAAAGGCACACATCCATGACTTTTCAGGACAGCGGGTGAGGAGGACGCGGCGTCCTCCTAAACGCCCGGCGAACCCGGCAGAACGGTCGGCAGAACGGTCGGGCTGCTCCCGGAACGGTCGTCTCGACGGGTCCTTTTTTCGGACTCTCAGGACCCTGAAGTGTTGACATTGCCGGGGAAAAAAAGGATGAAACAGGCATTGAAGTGTTTTGACATGTTTTGAAGTGTTTTGACCTTCTGTTTGAATACATCAAGTTTCATATGAAGTCATGTGATGTCTTTTCACTGAAAAGTGCCTCCAATAATTGAGGCCTCGAAGATCCTAGGCACTTTTGGGTGATTTCCCTCAAAAACGATGAGTTTTGGGATGCAGCTTCCTCATCGGTCGTCGTTTGACCGGTGAACAGCCTGATGTTAGGAGATGTTCGATGAACATCGAGCTTTTCATTCATGTTTCCCGGTGACAGGTCTCCAGAAACCACCGATATGGGGTCCAGAATAACCACCGGACTTGGAAGGTCCGAGTTCGACGATCACCAAACGGAATTCCTGCCCGTAAAGACCCATACTTTGCCTAGCAGCACATGTACAAACTATCATAAAATCAAAGAACTTCAAAGAACAGGTACATGAGTGAGAATCTTCAGTCGCAGGTTTTAGGATTTCACAGGGATTCTGAGTGTGGAGAAGCGTGCCGCGCCTCGAAGCAAACCATGGAGGCTTCTGGTCAAACATGGAAATATGGAAGAACGTGTCCAAGGACCCCTCCGAAAAGAATCCTTCTTTGTGGACTTCACGGATGACTCGTCCGAAAGAAAAGAGGATCGAGTCATCTGACGAACAGAAAAAAACATGGTGATGTGGTTTTCACGCAAATGACTCGTTCATGACCCTGAAAAATGCAGGGCGCCCGGTGGTGAACTCACTTTCCGATTCCAGAAACCACTCCACTTCCGTGTCGATCTCGGGGTCTACCCCCTGAATTTCTCGATCGGGACCCGGTCTGCGGTCTCACATCCGGTTGTTTTTTAGGGGCTATGAAGGGCTGTGAAGGGCTGGGTACACATCCAGATGAGTGTCACAGGGTCACTGAAGGGACCCGGCTGCGACACAACTGCCGGTCCATTCCTTCCAACGCCTGTGGAAGGAGTCGAACTGTTCAAATTTGCCTATAGATTAGGGTGGTTTGTTCGGATGTGTTTTGGGTTCATGATGGGTCAAAAATACTCCACACATGGAATGCTGGGCAAAAATCAAGGCGTTTAGAGGATGGAGTATGATAGGGGCCCCTATATGTAGCAAGGCACCATCGAAGAGCGTTACGCAGTGTGATTTGAGGGTGCATGATGATTCCAATGATTTCCACATCATGTATGATGTACTGTGGATTCAAATATGGATTCCTGGATTCCCATAGATTCAAGGATTCAACATGGATTCCATCCCTGCAAAACGACCTTCCTTGTTCGGTTCCATCCTCCCAACCTCTCCGCTCGGCAAAACGGATTCCGACGCAGATTCTGCGACCCCCGGCCGGAAGCAAAGCTGCGACCGCGAAACACACCTGGAGCCACGCAGCCGTGCGAAGTGCTTCGCACGGCGGGGTGGTTTTCCCCGTTGTCACGTGGTCGACGGGCAGACCTGACGATGCCAGGGGTGGGTTACCTGCAATATGGAGCGTCAACGGAGGAAGAAAAGTAACTTAATATGTGTTTATCCCTGACCAACTTGCAAGTCTTGCGGCGCATCGTGCACGGCGTGAGCGGTGCAGCACATGCGCCAGGTCCGGTCTTCTCAAAGCTAACTAAAGACCAAGGGGTGAGGAAGGTCTTGACGAGACCTCGCTGGCCTTCTCTTCAGAAAATTCCCCATGAGTTCCCTAGCTCTCGTGACTAGGTTTCGGGGAAGACCACACTGAGTGGCCCCCAAGCCGTGATGCAATCCGAGTTCAGGCTTCTTGAAAGAGGCCCTGCGAAAAGAACACAAATCAAACCTATGCAAAACAACGTCCAAAACCGTCGAAACAGGCTGAAGAACTTAATATGTAGTTTTAAAAAACAATCAGTAAACAATCACCCTAAGAAGAACTCGCCATAGTATGGAGATGTAAAACCTGCCCTGGTAGGGGTACGGGAGGGTTGATTCCTCTTGTACCCTAGCCTTTAAAGACAATTGTAGAAGAATTGTTGACCTGGCTCCGTAATTTCGTGGGTTCTTGGGTCAAGACCATTGAAATAATGGTAGGAATCCCAGGGTTCATGTAAAACAAACAAAATGACCCTTTCAAATGACACGATTATTGGACATCATTTCGTTTCAGACCAATACACTTCAATACACCAAAAGCAAGGAACCATGAGGAATCTCTTCATGTCGCCTTTTTGGGCACTCAGACTTAGAGAGGCTCAAAGAGGCTCAGCCGGGAACCTGCCCAAGTCCCCCATCCAAAAAGAGCCCAAAAGTGGCTCCTATCGTCGCGACAAAGTGGCGGGGACACCCGGGGACACCCAGAGCACTCGTTTGCTCATTGAGCACTCAAAATCTTCGAAGGTCTCGTTCAACAAGAATCCACCTCAACAAGAATCCACCAATGATTTGACCGGTTAGAGCCCAAGCTTCTAGGAGACTTGGCAGTGAGGATGCTGGTGTAGATTAACAAGTCTGTCGTTTCACTTCCATGTCTTGAAGGCAAAGGGAATGTTGGTCCAAAGCGATCTTCGAACGAAGGTTTTCCGGTCCTCCTTGCAGGTCCGGGTCCCCGGGTCCATGGCGGGTCCGTGGTCCGGCCATTCCCACGCCTTCTGAAGGTCCAGGTGGCCCGTTCGGTTCCAATCCAAGAAGCTGACCCACTCCTGTGAAGATCCGACCGGCGTGACCGGGGCAACAAAGGGATCAAAAGGGAGAAGAAAACACGCACAGTAATATACCTAGTGGTATATAGTTACCTAAGTATACCTATACCAGCACCCTCCAACAGGTCTCCTTTGGAGGATTTTGAAGGGTTGTTAGGCTCTAACAGGTTTCAATTGGTGACCTGTTGGAGGGTGCTGGTATAGGGGCCATGAACAGGGCATTTCGGATCATTTCGGTGTTTTCCTTTTAGGGTTTTGAGAAACCCATCCCGAGGAGTTTTGGAAGACTTGTGGACATCTGACCCCAAACACAACCGGTGGGACTGCAATGGAAAGCCGATGAAAATCGAAATATATACCGTATACCGTCTTGAATCTGTATATGCCAGGACCCTGACCTCTTTGCCTTTCTAAGTGACCTTATACAGACCCAAGTGACCTCATCCTGGGATATCAAAGGGTCACGTACTGAAAGTCTTGGTGCGTACGCCTACATGCACCCATTCCGACTTCCTTCCCGCCACGATCCCGATGGGGCACCTCAGAGTCGGTCAGGGCAGGCATCACCTTGAAGTTATCCACCTCGCGAGCTACCAAAACGCTCCGTTTTCGGCCGTCCACGAAGGGTCGGCGGCCCCCCCAAAGGTCAGCCGAAAGCGGCGAAGCGGCCCACGGAAAAGCCGCGGCCCTGTTTCGGTGGGTTTCGGATCGGTGTTCCGGCGTGTTCTTCGCTTTGCTTGCGGGACTTGGCCCCAGAGTCAAAGGGGAGCTCGGTGCCCACAACGGCACCCCCCACGAGCGCGCGAGGTCCGGGCTGGTGGGGCGGTGAGTAGGTCGTGCACTTGGAGGTGAAGCCTGAGAAGGTTAAGGTGGCAAACAAGGGGGTGCTTCAGCATGCTTCAACCCCTTAATCTCATAAGGGGCCATTAATAGACACCCCCCTAGACACCCCAGTGGTAGACCAGTCCCCTCACTGCCATGCAGGTCTCAGAAACTTGAGTGGAAGGGTGCTCAGGGTGCTCTCCTGGCATGTCCTGGCCGTACATGATGTAAACCTTTGGGGTGAAGCTGAAGACGTACTCAGCGCTTCAGACGCTTGGAATTCCCGCGCGTCGGCTAAACGGCTAAACGCGCTCCCGGCCTGGCGTCGGGTGAGCGGACTGACTGCTTTGCCCGTCTCAGAGGCGAAGACCAGGCGGTTAGTAGCATGGTTGTGCACCTCGGGTGGTGGGCGTCGCGGATAACCTCGAAACCGTCGGTTTCACCATGAGCGCCCGCTTTCGAGGAATGACTTCTGGTTGGAGTAGATGCTCCCAAATCCGGGGTGTTCCACTGTTGGTATGGAGGGCGCCGCATCTAGAAACTGTGCCAGGACCTACAAGGGGTGGTTGATGGAGACCACCTTACTCAGCCTCGAAAAGGCCATGCCTTCAAAGACGCACTGCCTCAACATCGCCCAACATCCTCCTTTAAACATTGTTTTGATTGCGGTCAAGACGGGAACATCTTCGTCCCGACCGGTTCGCAGCAACCGCTGGGTTGGCCCTCCAACCGCTGTCTTCGTTGGTCAACGGTGGCAGGAGTGGGTCCTCATGGCATCCTCGCGGCATCACTATCACAGTCTACCGCCCGCACCAAGTGGCCCTCCAGTCGTCTGTCAGCTACGAACGTAACAAAGGGCAAGAAGTAAGCTACACTTTTAGCTCCTGGCATTACTATATAGTAACAAGAAGCTACTAGTAACAGAACAGGGGACCACCAGAGTGCGTATTTTATGTGTTTTTGCTGCCTACTTCACCTACTTCCATCTGTGTGCTATAAACTTTCCACTATGGCCTGCATTCATGCTATGTGTCTGTGAAAGCTGCCTCAATGTCCTTTGCACTGGAAAACAAACACAAACAGTCTCGAGAAAATATAGAGAAAACAACAAAACACATTGAAAACAAACAAAAAACAAAAAGAAAATCATACAAAACAACATTTAAAAAAACAAAAAACAACTTGGGAAAACAAAAAAACAATTCTCAGAGACCCCCCCCTTTCCTCAAGACTTCCCCAGAATTGCGTGGTGTTTTCCCAAGTTTTTGTTGTTTTTTTGGCTTTTCCTAGGTTGTTATTGGTTTTCTCAAGGTTTTTTTTGTTTTTTGTTTTCCTATTTAGGTCAATATGTGTTCTTACTATTTTGTTCAACCTTCAAGTATGTGAGCCTAAGTCTCACCTAAACGCATATGCTCTTTGCTCTTACAATGAAAGCGTCTGAGCCCACCACTCCCTTTGTCCTTGTCGAAATCTCCATGTACAAGTCTGTGCATTCACTTCTGATTGGTATCAATGTGGTTGCCAATTGCATGTCCAATCAGCTTAACATGAAACTGTAACGAGACCTTCCAATTTACATGAAATTGTTATAATCTGTGTAAGCTGTAGTTCTAATTCAATGCTTGTTGCTTTTGCTTCGGCTTTGTAATTTCGAAGCATCCCCGACTTGTGCATCTTGAAGCTCAAGCGTTTTACAGATTATTCTGGCGAACTTATTATTTTAATTCCAGTTCCTTTCTAATTCAACTCGCATTTATTTTTAAATAGGTTACAGTTATAGTTCAGTACAAGTTTAGTTGAAATTCGGTTTTAATTCAATTCTATCTTAGCTCTAACTCAAATCAAATTTAATTCTACCTAATTCTATTCTAGATCTAGTCTATTTAGCTTAAGAAAACACATGCTACAAAACCCCGTGTTTTACAATACTTTTTTGCCCCGGGAGTGCTGGGAACAAGACTAAAACTCTTTATTGAAGTAAATAGTTAGATTTTGCTTATTTACAGTAATCACTGGAAATTATATAGACCTATTGAACTTGTTTTATGTACAAGCTTCTAATTCAAGAGCTTCCCTCTAGATCTCTGGGATAATCATTTCTACAATCACAATATATAAAAGCTTTCATTTCAAAAGCTTTCCTCTGGATCTCTGGAAATGGTCATGTTAATTTAAACATGCTATATATATAATATGTTGTTCTTTCAAGAGCTTTCATTTCATGAAAACACACATATAAGGGATATCTACTTTCCCAGAGATCCAAAGGAAAACTTTGAAAATGCAAGCTCTTATCCGCAGAAATCTAGAATAGAGCTTTTAACATACAAGGTTTCTATATAGTTGTTTAAATCTAGAAATGATTATCTGCAGAGATCTACAGAGAATCTCTTGTAACATAAAAGCGTCTATACAAAATATTTCCAAATCTAAACATAATTATAAGCAGAGATCTAGAGACACTTTTATGGCCTGCTTCTTTCCTAATTATTTTGTTCAAAACCATCTGAATGACTGGTTGCTGCTTCCAAAACAATAAAATGACCCTCATTCAGGAATACATAATATATTTGTTCATATAGAGAGAGCAGGAATAGATTATGTATATGTGTTTATATGGAGAGGGGCTACCACTGAAGCATTTACCTAAAATTTTGGGAAAACCAACACCCAGGCCCCATGTTAGAGTAGAGTGGTATCTTCTGCCCTAGGGTGAAACCAGCATCTTTGCATATCTTTAGCATCGAATGATACCAAACACTTTTTAAGAAAAAAACTGCACTCTCACAGTCCCCCGCTCTCTATCAGTCTTACAATTTCAGTGATGAGACTCCTGCGCCCAACGCCCAACTCCCGCTCCCAGATGTGGGACGCAGCAGACGAGTCGTGCTCGTGCGTCAAGCTGCACAGTCGTGGTGGTAGAGCGCACTTTCGACTCGCTTGCCTTCAAAAGTGAGAGCTCCAACCTGTGCGAGAGCGAGCTCTCGCGGGTGCGGCTCGCGCAAATTTCGACGCGCAAAAAGGAAAGCTTGTTCTTGATTGGTTCCTGGCAGCAAATGAAGCGGAGACCTCAAGACCAAGACATCACCAGGTGGGTGAAACGAGGATGAAAAAGCCAGCATCAGAGTATAACTGATGAAACTCAGGATAGCAACATGACATCGTATAACAACAGTGTCACACAACTATATATATATACTGTTGTTTTTCAAGTCCTGTGAAAGACCTCAAGGTTGTCGTCGGGGAGTCAGTCTGGGCCCCGGCTCCGCCACTCCGAGGATTCTCTCAACATGGGACTGCTGGAATCAGCTGGCTGTGGGTTAAAACCAGGATACTTTGGGCACGACCTACCGGCGATACGCCGGCGAGAAGACCTACGCGGCGCATCCCACGGCCCTTCGATCTACCTGAATGTGTCCCTAAGAGAAGAACAACATCTGCATGGAATGATGAATTCACGGATTCATGCCACCACCAGGTCCGGCACAAAGCCAAACTGCTTACATGTTTCGTATCGTCAATTGTCATCTGTGGACTATACCGAACTTTACAATGGGTCATGGGCACTGTGACCAGACCGTCGGGATGGTACGGCGGCTTGAACTTCAAAGGTACGTTGTGTAAGATGCCAATGTCGGACATCGTAGAGTCGGGAAGACAATCTGAATCTGGCGAGAGGGGAATCCTCGATGGACATGGACATATGTTCGCCCCCAACATCCCCCAACCGATTTGAACAAGAAAACTCAGGTACCGCATACGATTTGAAAACTCATGTACCAATGGTTCACCGTTAAGCCCCGTAGAAAAAAAACATGATTCGAAACGCTTCAGCTTGCATGCGAAGTGAGCGTTGCTTTGAGGGTAAACACTTTCGGATCTTGATAATGATATATGGTTGCGCCCGATCGGAGCAAGCTACATGGTGTTGGGGCATGAGATTAGCTGTGAAGAAGGACAAGAAGGACCAGGAGTCACAAGGACCAGGAACTGGCGCCGGTCCTTGGTCGACAACCCTTGTTGGAACGGAATTGGCCCATGGCCCACGTTTCCAGAAGTGTTGGCTTGTGAAGAGCCTTCTATCTAGGGCATGGTTGCTTTCATGTCATAATACTTGAGGAGGACTTCTTTTTTTGTGGGAGCTTGATACTAGAGAGCAGTCCCTCATATTTGCAATGAGATAGCGATTTAAAGGGTTCAAAGCACTTCTTGAGGGCAGCCACCTCCTATACTATGTTAAAGTATGTTGAAGTCATTTCTTCGAAAGCATCACACATGTACATACACACGTTTGCACTTTGCCTATCGGATCCAACAAATTGCGTAGGCCGGCCATTGGTTCTCCATGGTTCTCCCATTGCACCAATTCTTCACCCCGCGGCACCTGGTTCGGGAGGTCGCTGAGTGCTTCGAAACCTGGAACGCGCGAGGACTACGGGGCCGAGTACCGAAGCGGTCGAGTCTGAGCTTGTTCGTCCCCGGGATAGGTTGAAAAAACATGCACACCAGGGCCCTCACACTGGAAAACGTGCAGTTACAAGATGCTACAAGTATACGATGCTTGTTCCAGTTTCTGGGGCCCGGTGCTGTTTCAGGTCACCTGGAGAAGCCAGCCTTCGTCGGGTCACCCGAGGCCGGATCCCAAACGAAGTGGGTTTCGGCATGGATTCAAGGCGCCAGCAAGTTCATCAGCTGCACGGCACGCAGTTGGACCAAAATAGGAAGGCCGGCCTGTTTCTTTCCCCCCCAACAAACCAGCCATCAACCAGCCATCCAGCCCTCTTGGATCTATTCATGTTTATTCACACGTCTTTGAAGCGAATTCTGCTTTCACATGTATCTCCAACAGGTCGTCGCAGGTACCGTCACCGAGTGCCAGTGCCTACAGCGGTACGTTCTCTCGCGTCCAAACCCGTCGACCGGACGTCGTCCGGACCGAGTGGCAAATGGGGCACACCACCTTCTCCACCGCGCATTCCCGAGCCTGGCCCGATCAACACGCGTCCCACGCGTTCAAAAGGTCGTTGCGGTTCCGGTCGCGGCGAGGAGGGGTTCGAAGAGGCGAACAGGACGAGGATCGTGTTTTGATTTCTGTTGGGAATGAGGCAGATCTCTCTCCGGTCGACTTTTCTGACGACGTCCTTTTTAGATCACGTTATAGGAAGGATTCTGTATAGGTTTGAACCAGCCCCAAGATTTGTGGGTGTGTGGCTGTGGTTATCTTCAGAACAATGAAGTGCCTTACATTGCCTTACATTGCCTTACACTCTGACTCACCAACATGGAAGTGGATGGCATGGTCCTGAAAGGAAGACCACTTTCCTTTACAGTGGGGATCTTCACTCACTCCAATTCCGTGGTGATGTGCTCGTCAGAGTATGTCAGAGTGTAAGTCTCACCTCTCATTCCATGGCCAATGGGAGGCTGAGATGCAACTACAGGTGAGACTTACACTGACACTATGTTCTTGTACGTAACTATATACAGGTGAGACTGTGGGTGGACGTTTCTCTGTTCTCACCCCTGCTTTGAGTTGCAACTTCCCAATGTTCGATGTCAATGTGGCATAGCCGCAGCTATGCTACACACCCTCCGCCCCCACAAACAACACGCCCCTACAAGCAAGACACCTCGAAGTTCTATTGTGCGCACGTGTCTTTCTGGTCATAGGCCTGGTCTTGCCAACAGCAAAACTATATGTATAACTGACGCCCTTTAAACCAAAATATGCCTTCCTCATGATCCTCATGTCACTAACATAGCTCGTGCTCAAGAAAATGACCCATTTGAGACACGTAGTATAACGGCACCCCGAAAGGATGGCTATTCGACGAATACCAAACAGGTCGGTGGTGGGCCACGACGTATTCGCTCCCTCGCTCCCTCGCTTCTGTCCACCGCTGCCCCCGCCTGGTCCAACACTTGGGTCACCGAATCGTCCATCCCGACTTCACTTAGCGCGCTTAGGCTGCTTAGGCTCTCATCCTGACACTTTCTCCGAAAGCGGCGCCCGGGGCGTTTGGGCGCTTCCGGCGCGCCAGCGACCATTTTTCGGAGTCCAATTGATTTGTATGTGTTTTTGGTACGTGTTTTTTTTCAGCTGAAGACTCCATTCGTGCGAATCCCACCGTTTGGGTGACGCGTCTGGGGCGGGGGGG
>CAXAMN010028694.1:1657436-1679294 GCA_963970005.1 Durusdinium trenchii
AGTGCACACGTAACAATGAAAGTCGTTTCGCTTCTGAACCTTGCGACAAAAAATCCTTAAGTTGTGCTCATCCAGTGGACGTGTCGCCCTCGATCGATGCGGCTCTCCCTGGCGTTTCGCCCATGCGACTCTCCCTGCGGTTGAAACACTCGTGGTAGTCCAACACATCATGCATGACGTCGCAGTAGAGGATCGGGACCTTCTGGGCGGATGGGGCAGGTAGTGACCTCCTGTTTCCCAAGGACAGGGGTTAGTTACCGTAGTTGCAGGCACAGGTATGCACAGCATTTCGGTTGGCAAAGAGTTTTCTGCGCAAAAGCAAAGAAATCACATGAACAGCACTGCCTTGACGTCAGGTGCATAAGGCTTCGCAGAAATCCGCTGGGCTGTGATCTTGATGTCCTGCAAATCAGTCCCAGCTATGAGGATTCAGAATTAGAAGAGAAGTCTTCGGCGCCGCAAAGTCTCAGCGTTTAACGCCGCGACCGTCTCCTGGCTCTTCAATTGGCCCGACTTCCTCAGCGTTTCGGTGTCAAAGTGAGGGGTGATGGGCCGAAATTCATAACGGAAAGGGACACCCAGGGACCCGGAGTCACATTGATGCTCGAGCGACCTCTCTCATTAGCCGCTATACATTGTAGTTTGGTACATGCAGCCTCGATAACACAAAGCCAATGCATGCCAATTGCATCTGCAAAGTTGCAATACCGGTTCGTCGTGATGTGTCTGCCAAATCCACGACCCAATTCCGCATTTGTCTGCCCTTCCCCCGACTGGACTACCACAACGTACACCCCCAAAAAGCAGCACCATGAAAAGGTCGATGCATCAGCACCTTAAAAACAGCTGCATACAAAAGGAAGAGGTGCGGCAGCTGAACCGACAGTGTGGTTAACTGTGACATGTCTCGCTGGCTACATGAAAAGGAGGGCTTGACTATTTTGACTGATCCCCTGTGCCGAGGGGTCCATTTCCATTGGTTTCGGACCACTCAGCCGTCAGGTCATACATCTGATTCATCAGACGTCGGTTTCCCAACCGTTCCCCCCAAAGCGGACAAAAAGAACACTTTACTTCGAGATACTTCGAGTGATCCCCACCCTGAAAGGCGACTTGTGCGGCTTGACATGATGTTCTGACGCTTGCTCTGGCATCCTCTGTCACATCATCTATCATAGAGGCTGCGAAACGTTCTTGACTGTGTTCTGACATCTTTGTTGGTGTGTTCTGACATGTTTCCTGTCTGACATGTGCTGTGACATGTGGACCGACTTCAGTCCTGGTATGTGTTCTGACATGTACTCCGGCATTTGTTCTGCCATCAAAGATAACCTGGCATTCTATCTGGCATAAAATCAGACATTCTATCTGGCATATACTCTGAGTTCTATCTGGCAAAGTTGCTGGCATTGATCTGCCATAAGGCCATAACTGCTTGCATGTTATCTGGCATCATTGCCGGCACTCTATCTGGCATATACTCTGGCACTCTACTTGGCACATGGTCTGGCGTTCTATCTTACATTCTGACATTCTATCTGGCATACATACTTACCATGTATTCTGCCATTCTTTTTTGGCAAGTATTACTGCCATCTGGCGCTTGCTGTTGAAGTCCGGTAGTGCCCACTGCGATCCGGCACTTGCAGTTGAGGTCGGGCAGCGCCCACTGTGATCTGGCGCTTGCTGTTGAGGTATAGCCCATTGCGATCTGGAATCTGGAGCTGGTGGTTGAGGTGCGGCAGTAAAAGCGACGAGGAGAGAAGAGAAGAAGAGAAGAAGAGGAGAGGAGAAGAAGAGGAGAAGAGGAGGAGAAGAGCTCCGATGAAAATCTAACAACCCTCTGGCAGGTGGGGAACAAGTGCCGTCTTGGAAAGACACCGCCGCAAAAAGGAAAACAAGAAACCCCCAAAAAATCAATTAAATATATATATATATATACCTAGAGCCTGAGTGACCTCTATTTTGGAGGATCAACTATCCAACATATGGTCTTTTCCAAAAAAAACAGATCACTCAGGCTCTATATACAATATTTGCCGATCAGTTGGGGTGGTTTGGAGGGTCAACTGATCGGCAGTCCCATGGAATCTCTGGGAAAAACAAGTCAGTCGAGGGTCTCGTAGGAGGCCTGCTTCTCGGCAAAAGCTTTGTTCAGCAGCTTCACGTTGCCCAGGCCGAACCTCGGTTCACGACAGGAGCAACAGTGGCCCGTGCGTGAAGTCTCTCAGCGGCTTCCACTGGAGTTGAAACATGGTGGAGAACAGGATGGTTGAATTCGAAGCTTGAAATGAAAATAATTCTGGTTTCCGCAAACCCTTCTGGACCAAAGCAAGTGAGAGAATTTCCCATCCGCTCGAGATTGCTTGAATTGTAGGATTCCCGGCCATTTTCCGCTGTATTTGGAGACACTATACCCTAGCCTTCCAAGACCGTCAAAAAAAAGGTTGACCTGGTGTCGTAGTCTAACGATGTTGTTTGGTAAACACCCATTAAATCAATGGTGGTTGGAATCCTATAGGCTATATAGATGCATGGCTATAGGCTATAGGCATTATCTTCCTTTGATTCGCAAATTGGCAGCACATACGGACCACCTGCTGACTAAGGAGCATATACGGCCGGTTGGACATGATCGTGGGGCCATGGAAGATGTTCGTGGTTGCCCAAGCCACCACGTTCTTGAACTTCTCCTCGGCTTCCGAGCCACCACGTCCGAACGCTGGGAGGGGCCGAGCCGAGCCCTGGTCGACGTTGGTGGGGAAAGGGACATGGGAAAAAAACCTTCAAGAAGACCGAACTCTTGCAAAAAAAGACGGGAAACCCTAAACAATACGCAGTCCTTTAAAGAACAAGTGGGCTTCCAGGCACTTCCTAAAGTAATCATGGAAGCGGAAAATACATGTACCGCCTATAGTTATAAACTCCTGAAGCGGCCGTGAGTGATTCTGGACCTGCCATGCACATCTGGACCTGCGGGAAGGTGGGCCGAACAGGCCCAAAGGGCCCTCGTCCTGCCAGCCCAAACCCTCACAACCACCAAGCGCTCTGCTGAGAAAGCGGCAGGGTGAAGGGTGTTGGCCTTCATGAACGCCACTCCCGAGACGCAGAAGGGCAACAAGCAAACCTGGAATGATCCTATCTTTCTCAAGCACATGGTTCGCCAAGAATAGAAACACGGGAGATGTTCAGTGGATTGGTTCTACCGATCGCTTGATGAGTGGGAGTTCAGGGTCATGATCTTTTATTCGCCTGCTTTGAATGCTCCAGAGAGAGGTTCTTTAACAAATTCAAGGAGCTCTTCATAGACCAACATCAAGCCAACAGTTCTCTCGTGTTTTGCAGCTCCCGTGCCTTGCAGGTCTTCAGCACTGGGTGGCTGTTCACGTAGTTCATCACACCAACAGCATCCATATATTCCTCGAGGCCATGAGCCCGCTACGGCCACTTAGGCACCATCGCTTTCAACGACTACATACGGTGGGACCCTGGTTGACCATGCAAAATGAACAAAATAGACTACTTAAGGAGGTCCACCTACCAGAGTGAAACGGGCTCCTGGCTATGACCCACAGCCATGGCCATATAGGCAAAGCTATACCTGGGGAGGACCAGTGCGCTGACCTGTCTGTTGTGCAGTACTCTTTTTGTAGAAGTTTGTTGATTGGTTGGGGTTGCACTGTGCTGGCACTTCGCCGCAACCCATGAGTATAGGGGAATGGGGAATTGCACATTCTAGCTGAGGTTGGAACCTGAAAGCCTTTCGTCTGCAAAGAACAAGGTCTAGTTTCCAGCGGTTTCTCCATGAATCGTCTCCTCCATTCTTGCACAAAACAAAAAAAGCAAACATGAGCAAACCTTCCCTCCAAATCATATCCAGACCATACATGTACGGAATAGTTATACCCTACATTAGGGTCATAAATGGTGTACTGTAAATGTGTGTCACTATTCAACTAGCCCCACGTACGGTCTGGGATAAGACTAAAAACGGCACCCAAGTTGTCCAAAGTCGGAACCATTGTTCGGGGAATTCACCTGGCAAAGTCTTGTTGCTAGCTGCTAGTCGATGGACACCGATGGCCTTGACTCACTCCTGGATGGGGAGTCCTTTCAGCGGTGAGTCTGTTCCCTAGCCTTCCACCTAGACCATTTTATACATAGTGTTCGTTCTTGTGACCTGGCTTTGGTCGTGTAACATCAGCAATAATGGTTGTTGGATGGTTGTTAGTTTAGGGTTCAGGGCTTTGTGGTTCTTTTCTCGCTTCAAAAACACCGGCGACCGGGTCGCCCGTTTCACTCTACTGGTTCCCGGGCGAACGGTCCGGGTCTGGTTGGAAGGCATGTGCTTTGAGGTCGAAGTGAAACTCTGGAGAACAGCAACAGCATGCAACAGCCATACCAATCCCAGAGTTCTCAATCCGCGGTATTCGTTCTGGCTTGGAGAACAGGAATTCTTCTCAAAGCCAGGGCCATCGAGAATCCCCAGGTCCCTCCGCCTTGAGGCACCTCCCCTGCAGTGCCAAAGGGTCAATTTCTCCAAAGCCGCTGGGGAGCTTCTTCTCGGACTCTCCGTGGTTGCGCAGGTCGTATGCGAGGACGTGGAAGCCAGCATCATGCAGCACCTGCTGCGAAACCAGAGCTCCTTCCGCCAAGGTAGTGAGTCGGTGGGGTCATTAAAGTGAGGCCTGGCGCCCGGAAAACGGGCGATTCCGAAGTTTTGTACATCGCCGCTGGTTCGCGAAGCAGCAGAGGCCACAAGGTCCGCCCCCAAACCCAACGCCAGCCACTCCCTGCGGTTCCAACTCACCTTCTGAAGCTTCACGTAGTCGATGGCCTCTACGGTGACCCAGCCATGCCTCATAAACCAGACCGAAGTGAACTGGACGAGGGGCAACTCGAAGAAGTGCAGGGCAATTGTTGCTTTTCTGGAATGCGAAGAATAGAAAACAGACATTCTTCCCTAGAAGGAGGATATGAAGGGGATGGATTCCCTCAGCTACCTTGAGCCAAGCAAAGCTTCATGGAAGTGAGACCCCAGGACAAGCACTTGAGAGGATACAAATCCCTCAGTCGAACTGGTTGTCGTTCCCCAAGTCTGCGATGCAAGCAGTTGATCAGTGGATCGCAAGCTTTGGTTGATCTCTCTTCCATCCTCCACATCTTGAGCATCCTGAGACGTGGGTTGCTGTCCATGTGAAGTGGTCCTTTCAAAGGGAAGCACGACATGGCGATGACCATCGCTCTCTCGACCTGTCACCCCTACTAGCGAATCGATCTCTCGGTGTCGTCGATCGACCTACGGACCACCTGGCCATGTTCCAAGAGCCGGAAGAGGTCAAGCGCGTCGAAAGGAGTGTGAACCAAAACATGAAGCTTTGATGCTTGGAACATGGAACATCAATAGGTGTGGTTCCCCAAACTCGTTTTTGGGAGGGAATGGTTATGAATGGTTCCTTGATGTTACGACAGGTCTTCAAAACTGGTTTGGAGAAGCAACGCCACGAACTGGATTGAGAATCCTTGAAGCCCGCTAGTAGTAACAGGTGCCTTACTAGTAGTAACAAGAAGCTACTAGGGCTCCTGGCCTTACTACTAGGAGCAAGGACGCTAGTAGTAACAAGTGCCACGCTAGTAGTAACAGGTGCTCCCGGACGTGTCCAGGCAGAATCCCGCACAGACTTCGGCAGCACGGACGACGTTCGATGGCCCTCCCGCGTTTCGCCTCTGGTGCGTCTCGCAGCCGGATTTGTTGGCACAAGCCCAGGACCTGAAGGACTCAACGAGAAATCTTGGCTCGTTTGGGGCTCCAGTTGTAGCTTCGGTTCGGTATGACCCTGGCACCCGGGCCTCCAGTCCCACCGAACCGAAGCTACCACTGGAGTCCTATATATAGGGTGGGTGAACGACCGGTGAAAGTCATGGCGACCGACACCCCGACCAAACGGTGGATCCCAGCGATAGCTCGTGAACCGCGAACTGCGAAGCAGCGACGTATTTGACCCCCAATATATAGACGAACTCGTCCGTCCCAAAAAATATCGCCTGCCTGGTATGCTGAGGAAGGGTTTTGGGATGTCTTGGGCGACTGATGGCGACTGGTTGGTGGGATACTGTGAAATTCCAAAGCTTCTCCACATGCCCAGTCTTTGCATGAGGAATCCCTGCGCACTAAGGGCGCACTGACGCAACACCCAAACGTACCCAAGTCCCTGCACAAACCAGAAAACAAAGGCTGCACCATCTACATCCAAAAAAGAGACATGCCCGCCTGGGTCCTCCACCATCTTGCACTCTTTGTTCATCAAAGCTGGAACAAATCAGCGCTGTCAAAATGGATCGGATTTATATTCTCCCTGGAACTCACATGGAAGTGGAAAACTCTGTGTGTAGCGGAAAGGGATCTTCCATGGAGCCATGTCTAGTTGCTAGTTCCAGGCTAGAGTATCAATCCGAGGACCCCCAAAAGAAACTCTTAGGTTCTCCACACCAACTGTGCCAAGTGTCTGATGGCCCACAATCGCCAGCTTCTTCGAGCTTTTGTCCTGCCATCTTCACATCGATCCAAACGTACCAAGGATCTGTTTGCTTCAGCGAGGTGCCATCGCCTCACCATGAGGAGCCCTTCACCATCCTGAAAACCTTATACTGAAGATGGCGGCATGCATTGATATGTTGTGTTTTTTTGAATTCATGACACTTTGTCAACAATAAGACAACAAGTGTATCTTCCCAAAGAAGCGCATCTACTAGAAAATGGTATACAGTCTCGTTATGATTGTGAATTTTTGTGAGTGCATATTTTCCCTTCGTATATACACCGTTTCTCACCACGAGTGATCGTGAGGGCGTTTCTCTTTTGTACGCACACGCATTCGCGGCCGCTACATCTCCTGCGCCAAAGTCTTCTACACATCAAAGTCCCCTTTTCATATTGGTTCTCTCCTTGGAACAGTGTTAAGAAGCTGAAGACAATTATTTTCTTGTGTTCTTGTTTCAAACAGTTCATTCCCCCATTCTCTGCCAATAATGGCATGATTAGTTTTTGCTGCATCGTCCAAACGCGTTGTGCCTCTATGAGCTAGTTTCTTCTCTTGACTGTGTTGTTCGTGTTGTTTTCCTTGAGTGCCCTCTTATTCATGAGAGCATGTCTGCTCCGAAGCTGGTTTCTTGCTCGTGAGCGTATCACTTGCCTTGAGCGCGATTCTAGTGGTGAGTGCGTGCATGGGTGCGTGGGTGCGTGCCAGCACGTTTCTTGTCCAGTCTGTGTTGTTTTTTTGTGGGTGTGGGTGCAATGCCTGCCCTCCTAACCTTTGTTGAACATAAACACAAGTTGTAAAGTTCACGCTGTGCACTTGTGTTTCGGCAGTTCGAACTGTTTTCGACCTTTACTTACCATCGTTCCCTCTCAAGACTGGGAGGGCAGTTGCCTTGCAAAAGGTGCGGCCGCGGCGCTTCAGTGCGCCCTCTTGTTTTCGTGTTTGCGGACTTCGGGTGCCGCTGCTACCTTTTTCGCATTGGTAGCGGAGCCTCCTCCGGGGGGCTCCGAGTCCTTTGCGCGAAGAAGAACGAGGTTCTGCATAAGTCCTTTGTCACGAACCCTTGGCCGAGCTCTTTTGTTTCCTCGTTGAAGAGCCCTTTCGGTCTTGGCTACTTGTTTGAGAATGCCACCAACGACATCGGCTGCAGAAGGTTCCAAGGATGGTGACTACCTCAACCTGCGCGACTCCTTCGTTCCACTGTTCAGTGGACAACCCCAGGACTACAAAGAGTACAGAAAGAGGCTGATGCTCTACCACCACAAGATGAAGATCAGCAAGCGCTCAGCCGAGTCCGTCCTGAACATCCTGGGAAGTTTTCAGGGTGTGACGTGGCGGTTGTTCGAGGACTTCTCAATTGAAGAGGCTGAGAAAGAGGATGGCTTCAGCAAGATCATCACCAAGCTCGACAAGAACTTCGAGTATGACGATCGTGTGCTCCTTCCGAATGACTTTGAGGAGTACTTCAACTTGTTGCAAAGGAGCCACAGCAAAGCCTCCTGTCCTTCGTCACCGACCATGACACCGCCTATCGTCGTTTGACTGCCCACAATGTGACTCTTCCAGTCCAGGTTCAAGGATGGCATCTACTCCGACGTGCTGCTTTGTCAAAGGAGCAACGCCAAATGGTGACGCTGAAGGCTCCTACGTTGGAAAAGAATCCTGTCATCGAAGCCCTGTACCTGCTGTTCGGTCAGGACTACAAAGCAGGCGGCTGGAATGCTGAACGTGATCGAAAGTTCAACCGCTGGAAGGGCCGCGGCTACGCCGCATTCGATGAAGAAGATGCCTACTGGTCCGAGCAACCCTGGACAGAAGACACCTACTATGAGGCCGACGACTGGTATGATGACACTGCCCCTGACGATGAGGCTGACTTTGACTATGACGCCATCTACTACGGCGAAGAGGATGAACCTGGAGAACACCATGACCTGTCCGAAGATCCTCAAGAGTTGGCCGAAGAGTATGACCACGCCTATGCCACCTACTTGGATGCCCGGCAAAGATTCCAGCAGCTCAAGTTGGCTCGTGGCTACCTGCCGATCGTCGCCCTCACTGATGGCCAGAACGCTTCGCCCGCCTCTGGATCCTCTTCACCTTCGAAGGGCGCCGGCAAGAACAAAGGAAAGGGTAAGAGCAAAAGCAAAGGAAAAGGAAAGAATGTGGTGCGCTATCCACCCTCCTCAGGTGGAAAGGCTGATCCAAAAGGTCGTGCAAAGGCAACTACATGCCTTCGTTGTGGCCAACCAGGTCATTGGGCAGCGCAATGTCCACAAGGTGCGAAATCACCCTCATCGTCCAACAAGAGACCTGCACCCACTGAGGGTATGGCCTTGCAGAATGAGACCGCCTTGGTCCTGTTCCAGGATGAGATGGGCACCGACCGACCGGATGCCACCATGCTTGACCCAGGTGCATCTGCCTTCCTGTGCGGATATGGTCCATTCGGCCGCTATTTGAGCCACTTGCACTCCATGAACTACCCCATCAACACCATCCGCTTTGCTCGATGTGACCGCCAGTTCCATTTTGGTGGCGATGCATCCTCACGAGCTTCATGGACAGTGGATCTCCCGGTGATGATCGATGGCCAGTTCGGCACGATCCAATGCTACCTGGTTCCTGGCAACACGCCAATGTTGATGGGCCGACCTGTGATTGAGGCTCTGCACATGGGCATCGACTTCAGCCAGAAGCGCATTCGCTTTGGGCAATCGCCTTGGACCTCAGCGCTTGTGGGCCGCCATGGCGAGTACTTGTTGAGCCTCACCACTGGCATGGAGGAAGTACCTGATCCCACGAAAACCCTATTCAGCCTTCGCATTGTTGAGGAAACACCTGGCAGCCATCTCCACTTCGAGGACTTTAACAAGCTCGAACATGTGTTTCAGGCTGAAGATGTGGCTCTAGCAGGTGGCGAATTGCAATCCACTCGCCTTCATCGACATGCCCTTCGAACCATGGAGACTCAGTTGGTCACTACCTCAAACTCCACCGAAGCCTATATCACTCAGGAGCTTCACAATCCTCCCGACCATCGACGAGTTCTCTGGGAAATCTACTGTGGCAAAGCTCGCACTGGCCACATCGCAGAGGAGCTTGGCATGAAGGTGGAAAGATTTTCTTTGGACAATGGCTGGGACTTCAACCTCATCAGCCATCAACAACAGCTACTCCAACGACTTGATGAAGAAGAACCTGATGAAGTGCTGGTGGCACCAGAATGCCGCCTGTGGTCAAGAATGCAAACCTTGGCTTGTCGCACCCCTGCACAGTAAGAAGCCTTGAAGGCTCGACGTGAGCACCACCATCGTCGCCATCTCTGCTTTGCCAAGCGCATCTACCTACGACAGGTGACCAATGCACGGCATGCCCACTTGGAGCAGCCCCGACGTGCCTTGAGCTGGAACACGATGGCTCTCCGAGATCTTCCTGGTTACTATGCCGACTTCGACCAATGCCGCTATGGAGCAATGTGCATGGACACCGACGGCATCTGGCGACCTGTCCAAAAGAGCACTCGCCTGTTGACCACAAAGCAGGCTGTTTTAGAGGCCTTCCAGCTGAAGTGTGACCATGACCACTACCACTGCCCCTTGGAAGGCTCTGCTCCTGGCTATGGCCGCCGGACCACCTACTTGGAAGACTACCAACCTGGCTTTGCAGCGACACTGGCTGCTGCCTTGGCTCGTCCTGAGACCGCTCAACTGTGGGACACCGCCTATGTGGTCGATGAAACTGGCAAGAAAGAGACCGGACACCTCCTCAAGCTCAAGTCTGAACACCGACAAGATGCTCTTCGAACGGTGCAACGGCTACACCGAAACCTTGGCCATCCGGCACCTGATGCTCTGGCTGATCTGTTGACCGCCAGAGGAGCTCATCCCACTGTGATCGCCGCTGCCAAGGAGTACAAGTGTGTGGCATGTCTGAAGCACAAGAAGCCCAACCAGGTTGCTCCATCATCCATGCCACAGCCCAAGACCTTCAACGAAGTGATTCAGGCTGACGTTTTCTACCTCAAGCCAGCAGACCGCAAGTTTGCAGTGCTGAGCATAGTTGATGTTGGCACCAAGTTCATGGCAGCCTACCTGCTTCATGAGGAGACCTCCAAGTCTTACATCACCGCTCTGGAAAAGATGTGGGTTCGCCATTTTGGCCCTCCCAAGAAGCTGATCTCCGATGAAGGCCGACCTTGGCTTGGTGCACCGTTTGAATCTTGGACAAGCTCACTTGGCATTGACCATCAAGTAGCACCAGGAGAAGCTCATGAGCGCCTTTCGTTGGTTGAGCGCCGTCATGCAGTGCTGCGCCGTGCCTGTGAGGTCTACATGGATGACCGCAAGCTCAACGACGCTGCTGGCATCAAGGAAGCACTTTGCTATGTGATCCCACAGCAGAACGCCACACCTGCAGTTGCTGGCTTCTCGCCCAGTCAATGGGTTCTTGGCTTCCAACCTGAGCTGTCCCACCTCATGGACTCCAACCTCAATGCAGCTCAACTTGCTGGCAACAACAGCTCATTTGAGGAGAACCTTGAGCGGCGAACTGCTGCAAAGATGGCACTGGCATCTGCTGATGCTGACTCCAAGCTGCGACGAGCTCTCAGTCGCAAGTACCAGGGCCAGAATCGAGTTTTCCAGTTGGGAGAAAGAGTATGGTTTTGGCGTGATGCTCGCCAAGGAGCACTGAACAAGATCAGATGGCTTGGTCCTGCCCACGTGGTTCTTCGTGAAGAAGATGCTGAAGCTGATACTGCAGCTCCAAAGGTCAAGACCTACTGGCTCGCCTACAAAACACAGTTGATTCGTGCTGCGCCTCACCATGTCCGTGCAGACATCCTCGGACCTCAGCACGTGCTCGAAGACCTGCAATCAGCCCTCAACAAAGTGAGACAGCTGAAATCCCGTGGAGTCACTAGATTCTACGACTTGAGACGGGTGAACCGCCAACAGCTGGATGATGTCGAGGAAGATGAACAACACACTGACCCTGATGGTCCTCTGCTGGAAGAAGATGATGATGAGCCTCCCAGGCATCGCTTTCGCCTGGAGCCACCCGTGCCGACTGCAGAAGCACCACCACAGATCATCGTGCCCGATGATGAATATGAGCCTACCTCACCTGCTCATTCCAGCTTTGCACCGACGTCTCCCAGAGCACCACCAACACCAGTGATGGCAGAACCAAACATGTTGCTGCCCATGGCCCCAGCCGAGATCACTGTACCAGGTTCACCAGCCACCACTAGGTCCCGCTCACGGGCTCCTACTGTGGTCGAACCCAGCGAAGAGCCAACCATACCATCTGCAGCACCCACACCACATGCTGCATCACCACAGGCCATTGCAACAGCACCTCAAGCATCAATGTCAGGGCCTTCACTGGACCCTGACACTGCAGCATTGTATGAACCAGTCGATGCTGAAACCTTTCAACAACGACGAGTTCGCTTCAACAGACAGGAGACACTTAGTTTTGGCCCCCTGCGAAGACAGCGCATTGGGTCACCACAGCCATACAACACGACGTCACAAACAACAACACCAGAAGCAGAACACAACAGTGCAGAGCACAACACACAAGCAACAGCGGCAGCCGCAGAAGCGCCAGCCCAAGTATCGGCAGCTCCAGCTGCTTCGGATGATCCTGCTCTCTATGCAAGTCAGAAGGCACCTGATCACGCCTTGCTGAATCATGCCTTCCAAGTCTCCGGCATTGAAGCCAACTGCCTGCCAAAAGGTTGGACCTATGAGAATGGCTACTTCCAGCTCGACAAGAGAGACCGCGACTTCTGGGAAGTCAAAGCCGGATGTTTGATCAGACACCATGTGATCCCTCGACGATCCAAGATGTGCCTGCACCAATTGCCAAAAGACAGCCCCTTCACCTCAGATCAGCTTGATCTGGTTCGGGTGACCATTATGTATGACAACAACGGCAAAAGCATCCAACAGACCGACGATGGCTACACGGCTTCCACTCCCTTGGATCGCTCATGGACTGGAGTCACGATCTTCCAGATCAAAGGCGACCTTCGTCGAGAGATGGCCATGTTCGCTAAGGCCCCACTTCAAGGAGCACGACAGCTTGGCAAGGAGACCAAACTCCGGCACGCCAAAAGCTTCAAGAAAGACAAGAACAAGAACAACCTCTCGGAGCGCCACATGACTCCTGATGAGCGAGCAGCCTTCAAAGCTGCAAAGGTCAAAGAGTTGCAATCCTTCTTTGACAACCACGTCTGGCAGTTCGAGACCACCAGAGAAGCTGAGCCCAGTCGGACGCTGACCAGTCGCATGCTGCTGAAGTGGTCAAAGAATCCTGATGGCAGCCCCCGTGCCAAAGCCAGGCTCATTGTCAGAGGCTTCATGGACCCAGACGCTTGGGAAGGAACTGTTCCAACCTCATCGCCCACAACCACGAGACTGTCGAGATCCATGTTGTTGAGTTTGGCCTCCACCATGCAGTGGCCAATCTGGACTTCAGACATAGCAACCGCCTTCCTGCAGGGTCGACCTCAGACACGCAAGTTGTGGGTGCAGCTTCCTCAAGAGTGTTTGCAGTTGCTTGGAGCTACAGCTGACACCCGTATGTTGCTTCTCAAGCCCTGCTACGGCCAGATCGATGCCCCGAGATCTTGGTTCATGGCTGCAGTTGATAAGCTGAGCGCTATGGGCCTCCGACAGCATCCTCAAGACCCTTGCTGCTTCTTGATCTATGAAGGTGACCTCAACCCTGAGTATGACACCACAGCTGAGCACTCCAACCTGCTTGGACCTCATGGCCTATGTGGTATGGTCATCATGCACGTCGATGACATGCTTGGTTGCGGTTCGCCATCCTCCCAGTGCTACAACGACACCATCACCAAGCTGAAGAGCACCTTCAACTTCCGTGAATGGAAAACTGGTGATGATGGAAAGCCCTTGACCTATTGTGGTTGTGACATTCAAGTCAAGGATGATGGTCTCCTCCTCAACCAGACCAGCTACATGGGAAAGGTGAAACCGATCACCTACGACAAGAAGCGCAGCCTCACCGATGCGCTCAATCAGCGTGAGTTGACACAGCTGAGAGGACTTCTTGGTTCACTTCAATGGCCCGCAGTTCAAAGCAGTCCTCACTTGCAGAGCAGCACCTCGATCCTGAGCGGTCATGTCACCAAGGCCACGCTTCAGACAGTGGCCGACACAAATCGCCTGCTGCGTTTTGCAAAAGAAAATGCTGATGTTGGCCTACAGTACAGCCACCTGGGCGAAGTTTCAGAACTTTGTTTGGTATGTTTTTTTGATGCTGCCTTTGCCACCCGCAGTGACGGAGCCTCACAAGCTGGCTATGTGATCCTGATGGTCAACAAAGCTTTGCTTCAGGCCAATGGTCCCGAAGGAGCCTACCACGTGTTGGATTGGCGCAGTTTGAAAACGCCAAGAGTTGCACGCTCTTCCTTGGGCGCCGAAGCACAAAGCGGTGGTCAAGCTTGCGATGCCTTGGAGCATGCCAGCATCTACTGGAGCTTGTTGGTTGACCCTCGCCAGCGACTCCAAGAGCTCTTGGACGCTCCATCCTTGTTGTCGCCCACCATGATCACGGACGCCAAAGCCCTTTACGACTCCTATCACCGAGAAGGAGTCGGAAGCTCTGTGGTTGACAAGCGAGTTTCGCTTGAGATCCGTGTGATGAAGGATCGCCTGTCTTCACTGGGCGGTTCTTTGAGGTGGATGTCATCGGAGCGCCAACTGGCTGACGGTTTGACAAAAGAGTCGGCCAGAGCACTTCTTGCACAACGGCTACGTCACGGTCGTTTGAAGCTTGTTTGGGACCCCTCATACAAAGCTGCCAAGAAAAAGACAAAAGCTGAGCTCCAACAGAGTCTTGCTGAAAGCATCCATGTGGTACCACCACATGTGATCAATGAGGAACCTGAAAGCATCCATGTGGTACCACCACATGTGATCAATGAGGAACCCGAAAGCATCCATGTGGTACCACCACATGTGATCAATGAGGAACCCAACCTCCACGAGGAGCACCAGCAGCCCATCGACGAGAATCCTGCGGAGAATGACGTGAATGTCGATGAGCAGGTGTTTTGGAATGAAGAGATTTTTCGGAATTCCAAGGTTCCTGTGAATGTCATGTTTGCCAGGACCGACCGGAAGCTTGAGTATGTCTCCGACAGTCCGAGCCATGTCGGAAGCCGCCCGCTCGAGTCCTACCGCGGTCGTAAGACGAATTTCATGTTTTGGTTTTTGCTTTTGTTCATGGCCCCGCAGCTGGTCACGGCCGATTCGGCCAATGTGGAACCTGAAGCTGGAATGGATTGGTTTGGAACTGTTTTGTGCACCCTCCTTCTACTTTTTTTGAGCACAGCCTGCATGGTTGGTCGATGGAGCCATGATGCACACCACCGAGTACCACCCCAGGTCACTGAGGCTGCAGTCCAAAAGGATGAAGCGATCATCCCAGCTCGCCTTAGAGAAGAAGTCAAACGCCTGAAGCAGGAAGTCCTGCGCTGGAGTTCCAAAGCCGAGGAGTCCCGCCTTGCTGCTGTCGAAGCCACGACAGCGATGAATCTGGTTCTGAGAAACCAGAATGCTGCTGAGACCCTTGCACAGGAAGCCTCCCAGATCCTGAAGATCGCCCTGAGGCAGATGGATGAGCATGGAAATGAATGCCCCTTCTACAATGGCATGATCATCAGCCGGCATGGCGCCAGATGGCACACGACCTTGAACTGTTCAAGCCTGGCCGGAAGAGATGAAAGCCTGCAGCGGCGAGTAGATTTCTGCCGCCTTTGTAGTTTGAGGGTGATTCCACCTGACCTTGTCGATGATCGGTCAGGCTCATCTGTGCGGACCTTGGTCTACCAATGGCTGGACCGGTTCGAACAGCGGAACTGGGGTGATGACGAAGGACTCTCCCCCATGTAAAGTTCACGCTGTGCACTTGTGTTTCGGCAGTTCGAACTGTTTTCGACCTTTACTTACCATCGTTCCCTCTCAAGACTGGGAGGGCAGTTGCCTTGCAAAAGGTGCGGCCGCGGCGCTTCAGTGCGCCCTCTTGTTTTCGTGTTTGCGGACTTCGGGTGCCGCTGCTACCTTTTTCGCACAAGTAATTAAGCAGATCTGCTGAGCTACCAGATCTACAACATTGGACAAATGGCATGCGTTTGCAACTCTAAAGGCAAAGCCCAGGGCGCTGGAATTCATGAGCCCAGCGCCGGAACTGATCCGGTCTTTCGATTCATGTCCGACGGTTTCGAAATGTTTCGAACCTTTGATGTCGATCACCATCTTGTCTACCGGACCTTGGGGAGAGTTTCATTTGAGGGACTACCTGGACCCGACTTCAAGTACCTTACCCCATAAAAACAGGTACTTGTACCATCTTGTACCCATTTTCCGAGGTACTTTGAGACTCCAGGTATGAAGAGCAAAGCAGGCTTCCCCTCCTCCTCGCCTACTCGTCCACCAACCGTTTCACCGTCGGAGTGTCGTTCACGGCGGTGTCGTGGCCGCGCGGTGCGGGCGGTGTCGTTCGTGGCTTCGTACGGTGGGACGTGCAACAACTTCGATTTCGAGGCACTTGTTGGTGATTTGGGTGGAAAGAAGATCAGTTAAATCACACAAATCTGGACCTGTAGCTATGACATGCTATGACTAGCTTACCAGATCTTACCTAAATCTCGACCCTGCTTGCTGTTGTCCTCTCAGCTACCTTTAACCAGGTTTTCTGGTCAATTCGACAGCCCACAGCGTGGAAGGTATATGAACCTGCACCCTCTGATTTCTGGCATATCATGGCATGCTCTCCAACATGTTCTACATGGTCTGGGATGTCTTCCAAACAGAAGGCAGAAACTGTCTCCTGCCCAGGTTCCGTAACGGGTCTTTAGGGCGTCCCCTTGCCTTAGAAAAAAAAATAACAGATATTTGAACAGCTTCCCAAAAGAGCCAAAAAACCGTGTCATTCTCACAAGCAAAAGATATGCATAAAGGCTGGAATTATAGATCCTATAGCAACTGTCAACAAACCCCATCATGAGTTCTTTTTCAGACTCCACAAACCCTCTCCAACCCCTTTAGGCGGAGGAGAGATCAAACGGCATCGTCCTGGGCGGGGATATGCCACGCCGCCAGGGTGCAGCCGTCGAGCGCCTCGATCCGCACGTCCTGGCGGGCGCGGACCAAAACGTGGGGACTCCCATCGTTTAGGGGCTCATGGTGCCATGGAGTGCGATGGGGTGCCATGGCATGTCCTGGTTCCTTTTCGGAAACTTGAAGAAGTACCACCCCAGCTGGGCCCTTAGTGTTTTTATCAACCCATGCTGATACCACCCCAGCTGGGCCCGACCAGAGGATCCGGTTTCGTGCGTCCAGCCGGCCCTGCGTCGACGTCGCCCGTCGTTTGGGTCGTCCTCGTAGGCCATGCCATAGGCCGCCGGCGTGCGGACCATGGTATCACAGAGTTTGGAGATCCAAGAGGCGTCCATGATGACGTAGGCCTTGTGGTTTCGAAGCACCCCCCCAATTGGAGCCTAAGCTGGAACCAAGGGGGAACTCGTTGTTTTCGTGTTTTCCGTTGGGAAAAGGAGTCGATTCATAGTCGACCAGCTGCCTGCTTCTTCAGCAAAAGGTGCAAATGTCAACTGAGAACTGACATGGAATCAATAGACACAAAATGACACACATTCCCAGAGTCTTTTTACCGTTCTAATCTGAGTTTTCTTAATTGAAATGTGGTGTGGCTTGGATTCCTCCAACTCGCGGCGAATCCAGAATCAACCCATATCAGTGAGCCTATGGCATGAATCAGTGCCTGCCAAAGGCAGGAACAAGCAACACCTACCAAGGCAGGAACCGCCCAAAACTTCGGGCGCACGGGCGAACCACTGAGCTTCAACCCTTGGCGAGAGGCAGAGAACTTGTAGAGCCCCAAATATCCGGCCAGCCTGAGTGCGATCCAGGTCATGTCAATCACCCTCTTTCACCTGGTTACCGCAAGATCCACGATCAGATCGATACAAAAAATACATCCACCGCATCTGCTGCTTTTCTACGGATCCTGGGTTTGAAATGCAACGGAACTAGAGAGTGGCCACCTCTGATGAAATCCATAAGGGAAACTCCAATGCCTCCGGCAGTTGTGAGACACGAATCTTCTGACTGAGGGTCTAAGGTGCCTACATCTGCCGCCACCGCTTGCCTCTTGCTGGACCCTCCACTCATCACAACAGCATCCTAATTTTTGAGGAAGTGGCCATATGAGTAATCGACCAAATCTATGGCAAAAGGGATGCTCCTGGTCGCCCCCCCCCCTGTTCAAGCCCCTTTTTACAGAGGCTCAAGCTAGGAACCAGCAGTTCGGCCGGCCGCCACCATAGATGTTGTCCAATTCACATGTTGCAAAGAATCCCTCCAAATGAAGCCTGGTGCTCCGAGCCACTTCTGCACCGCATTGGGCTCCAACTTTTCTGGGTTAGCCTGGCCCGGGTGTTCATCTTGGCAAAGATGGGAATCGGGACTCTGAGATACCAAGGTTTTCTGTTCTTGAGATCAATGAATGCTCCAATCCTTCCAAGCTTGCTGACCTGTATGATACAATCATCTTCAAAACTGATTCCTGTCAACCACGGAATCTTTGGGGGTGGTGGGTACTCCATGATCAACCACTCGGAATGGTCGTCTTCCCAACCTGCCAACTGAGCAAGAAACCAGTCCCCTCTGTGTCACGTCAAGCGGTGGTCAGTGGTGTTGAACCGAAATGGCTCTGGCGCCTGCAGGCCCTCTCCGCAGCAAGTTAGCACGCAGAGAACCACAAGGAGAACCCCAACCACTCCCGACAAAAGAAAGGGAACAACAAAACTTTGTGCAACGCAGAGCGCGCAGTCATCCAGGCCTTCTGTGGGAAGCAGCTCTTAAAAACCCCTTCAAAGCAGCAGGGGGGAGCCATGGGTCGAAAAAGGCGAGGTGATGGGGCACTACCAAGCTGAAAAAGGCGCAGCTGGCTCTTCGGCCGCGCGGGTCCACGTGCAGACAGCTGGCATTGCATGCTTAGCTGAAACACGGTATGCTTCAGATGTGTCAAGATGCAAAGCTACCGGATGTTCTGAATTTGGATGTGTGTGGTGATATCACTTATAATAGATGAAATTTTAAAAAATATGATATATCGGCGGAGATATGTATGGATTTGATTGGATTTGTATGGATTTATGGGGTTCCGAGCCTTTCGTATAGGACAACACCATCAGTGGACAGCTGGAATGAATTGGGAACTTGTGAGAACTCATAGTAGGACGATGGGACGTAGCGAAGCATCAGTCTGTTCAGCACACGAATTCACCAGGAATGCCCATCTGATGTTCATGAATCCTGCGTCTTTCATTCGTGCATGTGCGAAGAGAAATCACAACACCGAGGTCACTCCTCGTAGATCAATGTGAGGCTTGGTAACGCCGACCTGAAGTACCTTTGAACATCTTTGAACATGGGACATGGTCTTAAACAGGTACTTGTACCCATTTTCCGAGACTTGTATCTGTATCATTCTGTATCTGATCTCCCGATTCCTCAACTCACTAAGCCAGCCATGATCAAGCGCATAGGGAAGTCCTGAGGTCACATTTATGGCAACCACCCCGACCAGACGACCTTCCCCCTCCTACTCTAGGGCCTTGTTCCTGCCACACGAGTGCCACATGCGTGGCAGGGGCAGTATAGCAGGGGGATGGTTTGGATGAAACCCCTCCATCATCATGACGCATCACGACCGCCACTGAAAGGCTAGTTCCCACTGAGGTCACCCACCGGTCTTCAGACCGATCGCAGATCGCCTGGTGGGACAAAAATCCAGCAAGTCATTCAAATGAGTCAGCTGGACACGGGTCTTTGGGTTCCAAGTGCAAATCAATCAGCCCATGTTTGGTGGAAGAACCAACCAACCCCATCTAACGCCGGTGAAAGGACCGAAGCACCAAACTCGCGTGGCACATCGCTCGATGAATTGGTTGCAAACGCTCAGATCTCACCACCCACACCGGGTCCGACCCCCTCAGAGGAGTCCGCGCTCCCACCCACCCCACGCGGTCCCGGTCGGTTCCCCCCGCCACGACCTCCATCTGCACCCGACGGCGCCAGACGGTCCGTCCCGCGACGCGCGGAGGGGTTCAAGCTGAGCCAATGGCTGGGGCGGAACGGTGCGGACTGGCATGTGCGGATCTGCCCCTCAGTGCGCGGACCGCGCGGAACATGGGTAGAACATGGGTACCTTCTCAGAAGGCACTTGGACCCTCCAAACCCACCCCAAACACCTTCTGAGAAGGTACTTGGATCCCTAGGGCCTGTATGGGGTCAGAGCCCATGTTCCAAGGTACTTGAAGTCGGGTTCCAGGTGCTTTGAAGAAGTCGAGTGCTTTGTTCCAGGTGCTCGGAAAGCAGCCTCAGGGTTGCTGAATTGGGATTGACAGGCATTCTGACACTCCCAGCAAGTTCTCTTCATGGATCCCCTCAAAAAGACTTTGGCGACACGTGGCATCCGCGGGGTTGTGATCTTGTGAGCCACTGGATCTATAACCCACGGGAGCAACATATGATTGTTCGTAATCAGTTGCACAATGAACAAACTCCCTGGAATCGCCTGGAAGTGGAAAAGCACCACCGCGGTTAGAGGATTTCATGATCAAACGACATCGGAGACATTTTCCCATCCCATCCCATCCACCATACATTCCACCGGTGATTTCCAGAGAGTGTATATTACAATCCCCCAAAAAAGAATCCGGAATCGACCACAAAAAACAGGCCGATTCGACGTCGATTCGACATGTTTCAACAAGAGCCCCGTTTCTACCCTGGAAGACTCTGTCCTCTACAAACAGGGTCCTTTCCACTTCCATGTTAGGGAGTAGGTTTCCACTTCCAGAGAGTCGAAGTGTACCTACTTGGCACCACTTCGTCACACGTCGAAGGCCACGTGATTCGCTTCCCGAAGCCGCATGAGCCGAATCACGAGCCGAAAGAGCAAGAAGACGTCTGAACATGTCTGAACATCAAAGCTCTCTGGTTTAACGGAAACGTGAATCAACCAACAGTTGTCTGAGCTTTCAAAGAGTTTAACGGAAAGGACCGCCTTCCACTCTCCAGCCGTCGAATCGTCCATCCCAGCCCACCCCGTCCCATGGAATGAGACCCAGGAGACAACGGCCTCATGTTCAAAGGAAGGATGACCATCGAAGCACATGGTTTTCTGAAAAAATGCTCGAAGACTCGAAGTATCTCGAAGTCGAAAGCCTGAGATGTTCAGATGATTCACCATTTGTTGGGGGATGTTGGGGGTCGTACTCCTTGGTGATCTGTCCAAAAAGGGTCGTACTCCTTGGATCATGAAAATGTGATTCCATGGCGGAGGGAACTAGGGACACTCACTACCAATGGTTTAACGGTCTGCATGGAGAACAGAACCACAGATGTGCTGAGAAAAACACCTGAGGGCCTTGATCACGAAAAAGAGCTTCACCAGCTCACTAGGTCCTCTAGATTTTGCATATGATACTCAAGTCTTTGATGCTCAATCATTCTCAGAGGGTCAAACAGGACTTCAGATGATCTAATCGAGACCGCCCACGGGTCTCGCTTTGACCGGTGGATACCGGTTCTTCGTGTTGGATGACTTGTTCAGCTTTTCGCATCCCGCGCCCTGGAGCCAATGCGGAATGAGCCGACCGCAGTGAATGGTCATTCATGGGCTTTTTCCAAATCTACTAGGTAGCGATCATTTGTTCAAAGGCAGCTTGAGCAGCTTGAACAGGATTGGAATCCAGGATCACTTCTGTATTCATGGCGGAACCCAAGCATTTCGCTCAACTCTCCTGAAGAAAGGCATTATGCAACATGGGAAACACACTGCTAAGACTAAGGACGAATGGATGAGTCCACGCGATGGTGGGTCCGTCGGCGGACCGCGCCGGAATGGAGGGTGCAAAAGATTGTGCGATGGAATCTGATGATGCACTGATGGGTGTCCTGACTGGCTGCAAAACATCAATTCGGGTGATTGCATTTGTTTTGGGATTCCTGCATGAGTCCTGCAGCTGCAGTTCTTGCTAAGTACGTACTCCCGGCCCTACAGGCTAGCTCAGTCCCTTGAGGTCGTCGTCAATTCAGGATGCCATGGGTGGAATATACCCAAATGCTGCGTGAAGGCCGCCCGAGCCCGGTTTTCACCGATGGGGATGGGTTTGGAACCGTCGACCGGGCCCAACCCGTCCGGCCCCATAGACGGGGGTCGCGTTAACACAGGCGCCCCGGCACTCCAC
>CAXAMN010028694.1:1684294-1729328 GCA_963970005.1 Durusdinium trenchii
CGATAATCAAAAAAACATAGATGGCGAATGATGGCGAACTAACCTCAGAGCAAATCACATAGCCTTGGGCGTTGGGATTTCGATTTGTCACCCACCTAAGTGTAACCACCAACAATGAGCGTTACACGTGTTCAAAGGTAGAAGTTGGTCTTAAACATGAACACCAGGTCCACGTCCCCACCTTCGGAAGTGTTCTCTTTGGCATAGAATGATCCAAGGTGTGACAGCTTCTGTTTGGATTTAAGACCGATGTAGCACTGAGTGGCCTTCTGCTTAGACACCCCTCGTCATTCAAACACCCCTGCCCTCATTGTGGCACGCGCCTTCGTCCTCGCACGCGAGGACGAACGCCTTCGTCCCGCCGCGCTGGATGATCGGTATCGGTCCTGGTTTTCGCACATCACCGAGAAGTTTCCGGGGCATCTGAGGCGCCCCCCATGACTTTGGCAACAGGTCCTCATCACGTCGAGCGGCGGTCGCGGCGGTCGTGGACCTGCAAGGGATCTGAGGAAGACCGCTCGTGGAGGATGTCGGATAGAGCACGGTTGTTCTGTTTGTGAAGGCTGGTTCGGTGGAAGAAGAGAAAACTGTGCAGTGTCTGTAAGGAACATGCGAGAGGACCCATGGGGTCTGTTCATGAACCATATCAACTGCCCAAATTCATTGAAAGTATTCTGTGGACCCCCTGCCAAGATATGTGAACCAAACCAATTGATAGGATAATTTGGCATGGACACCGGGTGTGGTTGAGTACCACGTGAGAAGGAGGACTTTAAGCTTAAGATCTCCATTGAACACTCTGATTGATTTTTCGGAGAGCGCCGTGATAGAACATAGATGAACGTAGGATAACATATATAGGCATATTCCAAATCAACAATTTGCTTATTTGCTGGCCTCTGTATTGAAAATATGGAACTCATGTACATATTCATAATTATTCTACCAGTGTTTCCAGCAACTATACCGAAAGTGAGGATGGATCGAATCGAAAGGAGACCCGTTGCAAGAAATGCTTATAATGATAATAGCTTAATATTACAGTCATAACTTGATAAATGTTGCAATTTTCCACTCTATACAGTGAAGAACCCGAAATGTCAAGGCAGCTCTTACAAAGAAAGACCCTCCAGAATCTGGAAGCCGAGCCCACCTTCTTCCCAGCCGCTGGAATTGGCCAAGCGGCTCGTCGGCGATATCGCAGAAGGTCTTGTCCACACATTCCAGCCTCAGGAGACGGACTAGGACACCAGCCAAGAGCATCGCGACTCGAACGGAGCGATCGGACGCGAAACGAACGTAGCTCCTGGCCGTACTACTAGTAACAAGCGTAACAAGGATGCTACCAGTGACGCTCCTTCCAGTCTCAGGAGACGGACTAGGAGCGACTGAGACGCGGGGCTCACTCGACGTGCTGTGATGTTTGGTACGGCGCTCCTTCCAGCCCGCTCTCTTCAGGGGTATCTATAAACATCTATATAAACCACCATTTGGGTGGTGCTGGTTGAGAGTGCTTCTACAACGGCCGCAGCCTGGAGTCAACGGCCGAACTCCTTTTGCGATGGATTTTTGGTACAGAATTGGGTCTAGTCTTTGGAATCCTGTAGAACCTCTCTCTCTCTCTCAGGTGGAGTGTGGGCACTTCTTAGTCATGCAAAACCAACTCCAAATCTCTCCATCTCCCATGCTGAATGCTGAACCTTCTGGGCCACTTGGCCACTCTTCGACTTCTCCCATGCCACCAGGGTGCTGATTCACGTCTGCACCCTGAATGCTCGAGTCAAAGGTCCACGTGCAACCCTCGGGCGAACGCATGGCTCGGGCGAACGCATGACCCGGCGGGTAAACGGGTGTGGTGAATGGGTGTGGAAATCTGTTACCGTTTAATAGCAGAACAATATCAACACCAAGTGAACCTACACCCCTCCCCCCATGGCCCGTACCCAAACCTTTACCGATTCTGCAAGACAAGCAAACGCTTTTGGGCAAGTCTCCTTGTCCACTTTACCTGCAGAACAAATCCACTTGGCTCCTATCTTCCAAGTCTCCCCGCATCCCCTCTTCTCCCCACCTTTAACCAGTTAAGATCCAAGAGTGAAGACTCTTTTTTCACGGTCCGTTCAAAGCAACAACCATCACCTCTTCACTTACTCAAAACAAAAACCCTCAAGACCATTCAAAAACACTTCCCCCAAGACCGGTCCTCCTCGGTCCTCTGTCTTTTTTCCCCCTCCCGCGACTCCACGTGTTGCGCCCAAAACACCGGTCGTGTGATCACGTCCACCGTCTGCGACCAGTTGCCTCGACCGGTAAGAGAGACACGTGACGTGAACGCGGTGGCCGTCGTGGCCATGGCGATGGGTCAGGAAGCCGAGCAGCCGAAGCATCCGTAAAGCCTATATGGGACACAAACTCGGACACAATACGAGTCGCTACTGGTATCTATATAGCTATACTAGTATAGTACTAGTAATGCCCTTGTTACTAGTAGCGATGCCCTTGTTACTAGTAGCTTCTTGCTACTATAGTAGATTTAGGGATGTGTGTGTGTGTGTGTTGTGAAGCTGTGCCTGTGTGGTGAGGTGTTGGTCTAAATCTCTGCTGAGTGTTTGGTGAGGTCTGCCAAGCCATCATCATCAAAGTGGTGCACAGTGGTACCGGGTAGCATGAAGGTCTGCGAACAGTAGTATCACCTCACAGCATCATCAGAAACTTAGTCCTCTACCCCTTTTTGCAGGGTCTTTGCCCTATCATCGTTGCAGCTTCCGAAGATTCCTCCCACAATCTCTAGCTGGCCCAGCTAGCCCCTCCGAAACTGGTGACGCGCATCAACTCCTCCCCAAGAAGGTCCCTGAGCATCACCCTGAAGTATTCCAAGTTCTTTCCAACACAACAGAAAATAATGATGACACCGACTGACAGTTCTTACACTTGGCAGAACTGTTGGCAGTTCCACACAGCAAAATGATGAGCAACTCCAGCGTTTTGGGAGCACAGAAAGCCCCCAGCCAAATCCTGTGCTGCTTCGCCACGCCCAAAACGCATCATGGGCCCGGGCTGTTCATCGACTCATCCAGGCATGTCGTCTGAGCAAAAAACATGGATCAGTGGAGGCAACGTGGGTGCGAAAGTTGGACTTGCTGTCCAGGAAAGCCGGTGAAAAGTAAAAATACATTCTATTTCCAGAAGAGGAGCCACAAAACCCATGGCATGTACGGGGGGAAAAGTAAGAAGCTCATCTCCCATTGGGCGCAAAAAAGGGAGCATCGACTCCAGAATCGACGCATGTGAAAAAACGATCAGTGGATCGTTCAAGACTCATCTGAAAGCCAGGAATCTCCAAGATGGCTGGTCTTTCGACCCTCAAACATGGCGGTGGGTTGACACCGTGGGTGTTTCCCGACCGGCTGTGGGTCGAACCTGCAGGGCTTTTCGGCTCCGGGGTGTTTCTGGGCACTCCCCAATCGGAAACAGACCATCGGTGACTCAGCTTGAGAATCCAAGTCATAGACCTGAGCTTCAGCTATGGTCCCTGAGCTTCAACTCCAGTTCTTGACTATTTTTGGCGGACTTCGAAATGCACGCCACCCCCAGATTGCAGGAATTGTTTTTTGAGGAACATCTACAGTCTTCCCCCAAAAAAACAGCTTGCCCGCCAATGAACCATCAGACCTTCCCAATTCTGAAACATCAGACCTTCCCCACCTCTTCCCACCTTTCCGGCCACTGGCCACCGCCCAACCTGTAGGCGGCTATAGATCCGGGCGTTGGGCACCTGCAGGTCACGCGGCGTCCGAGACGGCCCGGATGGCGCGGAAGACGAAAGGAAGACGGGTTTACATGGGTTTACTGGTTACATCTGCTTACCATGCTATATTTTAATGACCTCCCTTGAGAGATATGGGTTATCAGTAATCATGGAATCATGGCTTAGCCAGGAATCATTCTGGAAGTGCCATGGCATGGGCCATTTGGAAGACGACGGTTGCGAATACCAATGATGGCTGTGGCGTTCACTCCACTTCCATGGTGTGTTCGTCGGAGTGTACGAGGTTTGATATGGTTTCATCGCCCAGCCTGCGACCCTGCGTGGCTGTTGATCGTAAAAACTTGGAATTCCCAGACCGGCCATGGGACTGGAACAGCCACCTACATTTACCTCGGTTGTGACCCCAATGTATAAGTATATCAATTAATAGTATATTCCAGTCCCATGGATGGTCTGGGATTAGTAGTGATGACTGGTTTGGACCTGAATCCTAATTGCATTCACAATCAAACTACGGGTTCCAGCGGTGCGTTTCAGGCGTTCGAGCCAATGCCTTGGATGCTTTTCATGGCCATAGAAGATCAAAAAAGGTGGAATCATCTTCCAGTCTGGGGTGGGCATTTTGCCCGAAGAAGTACTTCAGGCAGCAAGACGATCGACATCCACAACTTTGTCACAGCTATCTGCGACCACAGAATTCAGTTAACTGGTTCTCCCAAACACAGAGAACAGCACACCAGGTGCTAGACTACCCTACCCCACTTCCAGGTCTCCATGTCTCCATTTCACCCGGAACCGAGTGACGGAGTGACGGTGTGACCGGCATGGCAACGTTCGTCCACCGAGCGGCCAAGTCTTGCACCGAGCAGCCGCGCAAATCTGGGACCAAGCCTCGGTGCGTCGAAGGTGCACGGTCGAAGGACCGCAACGAAACGAAGGACCGTGGCGTGTTCCGATGTCCCGGAGGGTGACGTGAGTTTGCTGGGATGTCACAGAATGGGCGAAGCTAAATAGCCAACATGTGTGATGTCATTTTTGTGTTGTTGTTTCACTTTATAATACTCTGAACGCTTTGTTGCGTTTGTCTGATTTCTCAGAACTGCTCACATCACCAACGCCTTCTGCCGTCGTCCATCTTCACCTCCCCTCCCGCCCTCTCGTCGTCGTCGGCTTCCCGACAGTCGCCGCCTTCCGTCCTCCACGTGGAGGAACCTGCGAGACGTTGGATCGACCCGGAGGTGATCTGATGGTTCAATCTGAAAGGGAAAGTCGCTGAAGCTGGTTGAAGAACTATCAGTGCTCTGAACACGGTGGTTGAGCACGTGGTTGGCATGCCAAGAACCAAGGCAGTCGCTTGCTCTTGGCATCTGTTGGTCAAATATATGGTGCAGAAATGTACTTTGCCACGTGTATGAAAGAGATCGATATGTTGCATCAATCCTTTAGTCATACCCTATGCAAGTCTTGAAGCCACCAAACGCCTAGGGGTGGCATAAAGTTGGCCAGATCAAAGGTCGAGGTACTTTTATAGTTTACTAAGGACTTGGCTTATATAGTTATCAGAGGTTGCTTTTTGCACCACTGAGAAGAGTAATGACCTGGGGATCGTGAAAAATGATCGTCATCCAATCAGGAACACCGGTCGTCTATCCATCAGTGATGTTCAGTGTTCTGACTCTGGCTAATGTAGACTCTTGATTATTACACCCCCCATACTAAGAGGATGTTCAATTCAAATGGCTGGGGTTATTACTCAAGAGTCTACATTATTAGTGGAACCGAGGGATCAACTCCGATCAAGTTCTCGAATTCAGTGACTTCCACCACCCTGTTCGGATGGAAGTAGGGCAAACACATGTGGGTCCGGGGGTGTCTCTAAACCACCCAGTTTACTGGGTGGTGGTTATAGATGATCGGTTCACTTCCCCCACCCTCAGAAGTCGGACTGTAAAACCTGGTCCGGTTGGACCCTCCTTCTGGCAGTGTTGGCATCGACCTCCGACTCCGCGCGAGGTCTCCGCGGTCTCCGCACCACGGCGCCGCACCTTCCGGGCGAGTTTGGAGCCGGTGGCTGGCACACTGACAGCCGCCTGACAGCCGCCGGTGCCGAGACAGGAGACATGGCAAAGATTTCGGATGAGGGAGACGGAGGGCTGTGGTTTTGGAATGGAAGTGGATGGCATGGCCCCTGAAAAACAATATAAACACAATATATTCGTCTACAAACAGGGGATCCTCCACTTTCGTCACTCAGAGTTCAACTCAGACTTCGGTCTGGGCTTTTCCGGGTGTTCGGTGAGCGACTTCATCCACCTGGACGACACAGGTCACCCTTCATCCACTATAGGATAGACCCAGACGCTCCATGTACATGGAATATATTATGCCTACATTGACCCCCCTGGCAGCATCTACGGCATACATGGAGCATTTGGGCAATGAATGAACAGCGATGAAACCCTGATGAAACCATGACATGAAGCTCAAGCGGCACGGGCCAGCTACGCTTCGCTTCTCCATCATCGAGTGGATGATTCCAAATGGAACCAGAGAAGAAACCAATGATGATTTGAGGTTTGTTTTTTTGAGATTTGGACAAAATCTTAGTTGGGAACCCGATGTGTCGGCGACGCCATGCTCTCGTTTCCATGATGGATTGCTGTGGGGAGGTCTCAGCTTAAGGTTTATATCAAAGTTATGGATTGGTGTGGTGACCGATCCAAACCGAGAGTTGTTACTTTGGATTGGTGTGTTGCAGATCCAAACCAATCCCGATGTGATCCCCCCAGTTGGGACCCCAAGTCGGACCTGCGGGACCTGCGTCTTTCTTCGCTCGCTGGACCGCTGCTGCGCCCGGGAGGCGAGGAGAACGCGACCGCGAGAGGCGTTGAGCGACAGCAGAAAACCCCGTCGCTGGGTTGGTGGTTTCAACTCGACCAATAGTCAGGTGGGTTCAATCATCCCAGGTATACCTGGAGTCGGCCCGTTCGTACCTCTGAAAATGCCTACGAGTACCTGCTTTTTTTTTTTTCTTTTTAATGGGGTCATGTCCGTACTTGAAGTCGGGTCCAGGTAAAGGATGGTAAAGGTATAGAAGAATAGAAATAAGAGAATACGATCAAATCTCTGAAACCACGCAAGTCAGTGGCGCGTCGAGACCGGGGCGACCGGATGTTCGCCGGGTGGGTTCGGCGTGGCCCCGTCGACACAGACATGGCTCAATGATGGGCCCGTGAGGAATGGAGCTGATCCCTTCAATCCAATCATCCGCGGATGATCAATGTGCATGTCAGTTTGATTGCGCAAGTTGAGCCGCATCCATTCAACCTCTGACCGGTCGCCCTGAACTTAAAAGAGAAGCTGAAACAGCTGGTGTTTCAGCAACCAGCGTACTCATTCGAAGGGACCCAGAATGGCACAGAAAAGTGAGCGCGGAGAGAGTAGCCTTCACATCGCCTAAAGAAGGGAAGTTGCAGCAGTTTCAACTCAGACGCAAAATAAGAACCTTTATGCAAGACAATGTCGGTGACGTTCAACATGGATGAAATCAATGGCTCCCAATGTTGTGCTGGAGCCTTTATCATGATTAGAGTATATCAATCATGATCTCTTTTGAGTATTTTTAAGTGCCACACAACTGTTCAAATGTCTCTCCCACCCTCAACGATGCGAAGCCAAGCCATGCACGGATCGCGAGTTCCTGCGTCCGCGATCGGCATCTTCCGCCCTCCGGACACACGGCATCACCGAGAGTCTAAAAATGGAGGGGTCCTGCGCTCTGGGCCTTCAAGTCTAAAAACCCTGAAAGTGAGACCCAACATTGCCGGAGGTCAAAGCAGCATGATATCCTGAGCAACATGCAAAGTTCCTGCCCGTTCCTGCTGCTTATGGCTGTTTAAACCAGGATGGATGGAGATGTCAAATGTCACTATGACTAGTAAATAATCATGCATGAGTCATTCATAGTCCATCCAGTGCACCTGGTGCTAGATTGAAGGTGGGCCGCCTTCCCACAGCATCTAATTGCCGAAGTCAAAAGAGTGGAACCCCAAAAACAAGTGCTTCTCATGGCCTGGGACCAGCGATTATGCTACATCTCTTCTTGATAGTTGTTGCTTTTTGATTGCAAATAATGAATATGTGTGAAAGTGTGAACCGCAACTGAAGATCCTGATCATGATTTCATGATCGCGGGCAATGTTGGTGAGACCATCACGGTGCTCAATTCAAACCAACTTGGAGCATCGCTGAACGCCCGGGCGGAAACCCCATCACGAACGCGAGTTCGTCGCCAGGCATTCAGGGTTCTAATGAAGTCAAAAAGGGTCCCATCTATTAAGTCTCTTAGTAGTAACAAGTGCCACGCTAGTAGTAACAGGTGCCTTACTAGTAGTAACAAGAAGCTATTAGAAACAAGTGCCTTAGTATATGTCAATTTCCTCACACACTTCGTCCGCGCTGCTCCCAATTTGTGCAGAATCTGATGCCTCAAATAGCAGGGGAGGAGCTGCAACCTGACGAGCCTCGGGTGGCAGCTGTAGTGGAGGGCTCCGAGCAGAAAACTCCGTGCATGTCCACGAGACGCCCACGCCCAACGCCCAATCCTTCGCCGGTCCTTTTCGGTAACGATCGTCCAGGGTTTCTTGACGGGGCAGTGGGCAGCTCAGTCCCACGGCCGGTCTGGTTCGGCAGGGGCTATAGTATAGTCGCTCCCAAGCCCTGCCGCAGCTGTTCAACGAAAACCCTAAACCCTTCGACCCCCCAGCCGGAACTAGAGGTGGTTCATGGACGCCCCCGGACACCCGGTAGTCGTACTGCTGGTTTAGATCGATTTAGTACTTTGCTGCAGTCCTTTCAACCAAATACAGACCATCATTGACCATCCAGATCTGAACCACAGCTGGATGAAACGTCGAAGGAGGTTCTTCTCCGGCGAACGAAAGTGCGATATAAATAGCACGAGTTGTGGCGCTGCGCTGGTCCAGTCGTTGCTGAAATCCATAGACGTTCAGCTATAATGTACTTAAAAAAGGTATAGATCACTCAAGGCAAAGAGACAGAAAGGTGACAAGTAGTTCAGTTGAAGGTCTTCTTCGTCTCCACAATCCTTCCCACCCGCGTCCGAAGACATCCGGCGAAGCGATCCGAGCCGACTCAAGACTCAGGAGAAGCACACTGAACCTGAGATCCTCGTGGTCATTCCAAAACCTCCAGACGCACATACCAAACGTTTAAAGCTCTAGGGGTGTAATGATCAAAGCTGCTTCGGATCAGTTCTAGAATTCAAGAAGTGAGTCGACTGCTTGCGCCTGGCGCTAAACTAAACCCCCCAAACACGCTCCGAGCAGCGCTTGCTGGATTCAAACTTCGTCTTCAAAACGTCCACTCGCTTCTCGGCGACCAGGGACGCTTTGGCCGCGTGCAATCCTGGGCGTCGAAGCGGACCCCGGAAGGGAATGGGTACAAAGGGAATCCACAGGGTCCGTTTGGCCATGCAGGGGGCACCACTCCTGGTGCAATCTATGAGAGAGCATTTCTTTGCGTGGAAATCAAGCAAATGGGGTGTAACTGGTTTAGTCAGTCATAGTGGAAGAGTCTTTTTCAGAAACCGTGGATCACTGATGATGTCCCTCACATCCCTTTTTCAAGTCTACCTATAGGCGAGATGTTTGCCCAATACCAGGTCTTAAGGTATCCCAAACCAACTAGATGTCCCCTGGCTCCACCTCCCCCCCTCCTCCCATCAAAATGCAAAACCCTCTTGGGCTTCTTTCATCCCTGTCAACAGACCATCTGGCTCCGACTGGAAGAGTTGTTGATCTTGTTGCGTCGTCCGACTGGAAGAGTTGTTGATCCTAAAGAAGGAACTCTTCGAACTTCTGAGGACCGGAGCAAATTCGAGTCACAAGACGGGGTGCTATCCATGGAGGAAGTCGGGGTGCGGGCGAGCCAAACCACTCCTGTTATAGGGAGGCCATCGCACTTAGGTTTGGAGGCCATCGCTATTAGGTTGGAGGCCATCGCTAGTAGGTTGGAGGCTAGCGCTACTAGTGTTCTTCAACCCCTCTTGGGAGCCAGGTGCGTCCGAGGTGCCCAGGCCCATGAAGACCTTCGACGCGAAGCTGTTCGGGTCGCTGGGCGACACCGGCGTCTCCTGAAAAAAAGACGAAACGGACGCAGCCGGGCCGTCCCGGCGCCGGAAAAGCGATGTGCTTGATTGACAGGTTCTCTTTTTGGTCTGGGGCAGCAGAGTGCCCTATTGTACCACCCAGTGCAACGATCGAAGATCGTCAGTCCACTCTCCCCGGTTTGGGGTGGGGGTGGGGATGGGTGGGGTATCATCTCGTTCTCCTCTTCACCTTCGCTGCGATACTTCCGCAAGCGGTGCGCGCTGTCGTTATGTGGTGCCGGCGGAGGTAGGGCCAGCTTGCCTTGGGAGTCACAGGCTGCATTGTCGTGTATCTTGCTGGCAAGTGTGTGTGAGCTTTTTGGAAGATGTGATTGATTGTGGGTCGGACTCCTCTGAGATTGCCACCAATAGAAAAACTTCAAACAAGATCTGCCTCAGCGAACCTTGCCCTCCTTTTTGAATCAGAAACAGTGACAAACCAACCATCAGCGTGACAAAACATCGGACATAACATCAAGAGGCAGTGCTCCAAAGTCCGCTTCAGATAATCATTCTTCAAAGTCCACGGTTCCCCCAACTTCACCCATCCTGTCTTCGATGATCGTTGGACCATCCCGATCTTGAGTCACCTGGCTGGAGATCCTCCAGACTCCAGACCATTACTTTTTTGGGGGGGATCCACATACCCTCTGTTTTCAGGTGAGCAGGGAGACACTGTTATGTGGGTTTGGAGGGTCCAGTCGTACCGAACCTGAGGAGGTACGACTGGATCCCTAGGGTTTGGGATCTCCAGGACACCCAGACCGAACGGCATCTCGACGAGTTGACGAGCCGCCACGCCCGGGGGAGGGGCAGCTGTTGGCACGTTGGATCTGAAGCCTCGGTGCCGGCACCCGAGACCCACAGATGGTGGGTGCCGCTGTTGGATCCGAAAAGGAGTGGATCTCCCTTTCCCATGCTATGGGGCTGCCGATCAGTTGGGGTGGTGCCAGGGAAGGTGGACTGCCGACCCATTGACGCACAACAAGAGCCATGGCCTATGGCAGTCCCGTCGACGGGTCGTGTCTGGATTTGCCTGGTCACCCGATTTTGAAGGGTGACAGCAATCCCATGAACGGTGGGGACAATACCAATAGAGCGGGGCCACCTGTCGATTATGACAGGGGGAAGGAATGGCTGACAGGCTACAGTTGATGGCACCTGAAAAGCGGTGTCTGTAGTTCGTGACATATTGCATGAACACATGTGAACTATGTGAACGTCCTGAAAACACCAGATCGCTTTATTGACAATCCCCCATGGGCAGTCGTTGGATGCCATGTATGGGAAAGTGATTCGGGTCGACTTGGCTCCATCTACACCCCAGACACTCCATGGGACTGCCATGCATGCCGATCAGTTGGGGTGGTGCCAGGGGGGTCAATTTAGGCATATCTATATATATTCCATACATGGAGCGTCTGGGTACCCCACATTCGGAAATCTGGCAGTTAGCTCCACACTCCAAGAAAGATCATTGTGTAACATCTTCACGGCGTTTTGCCGGCACATGGTGCCGGCTCGTTCGCCCCTGGGCGGTCGAAAAGGTTCAGAGATGCCAGCCCCCGTCTCACGTAGCGTCCGATCGCTCCGTTTGGGTTCGATGCCAAGCCCCGTTCGTAGCTTCTTGTTACTAGTCATGGTGTCACAGGAATCTTTCCCAATAATTCATGCCCAGAAGGATTCCATGTTGAATCTTCCACGGACTCCATCTCAATTCATCAGTACTCGCAAAGTCCAAAAGGAGCGCCACCTTGAGATTTGGCTCACCACTCTTTTCACGCAGGATTCTCTTCCCAGCACCCGTCCTTAAACCCCGGTCCTGTCCATAAACCTGATTATCCTACTTCTATCTCGTTGCTTGGAGATCGCGTTCTGCCCAACCAACTGGACATCTCTTGACGTCACCATCCCTTGCTGCTTCCCCGTGGCTTGGGGATATGTGGCCTCGGCAACGATTTCGTTGAGCTTTCACACGAGGACGTCTTCGGCACTGGCACTGCCCTGCAGAGGGACGAGGGGCCGGCAAGGAGGGCAGCAAAAGTCTGGCAATTCGGATGTCAACACTTGTGCAATTTCAACATCTCTCTCTCTCTCTTTCTCTCTCTGTCTCTCTCTCTCTCTCTCTCGAACGAACGAAGGCATTCCGAATGGGCCCAACGAAGGCTTTCCAAGGTCGCCCTTGATTGGTCAACAGCTGGCCGATGTCGCCAACACCCACCACCCGGGCCCCAATGGGCGATCCTTGAAATGTCTCACGTGGGGTCTGAAACACCCATAGCTGTGGGCCATGGCACCCTGGGCACGACATGGCAAAATGATGCAAAATGAACAGATTCCTTCCTAGCACTTCCTGTCCGGGTGCCCTGTCTGGAGACCTGTTGACGTACGGTAGGGTAGTCTATTGGACACCCATTGGATGACCCTGGTTCGAACTGTTTGGGATGTCAAACTACAGCCATACTTCGACTCTTCCGGTGGAACATGATGGTAGCGAAACCATGGATTGGGTGAATTGGACAGGACTGATCAGGAAGCCGCCCAAAGAATTGACTCGTTCGCCTGTCATCCGCCCCCTTTGGGGGATCTCAAAAGGCCGCCCTGCTTGAGATAGACTAGATAGACCTCATTGACACCCCCATGTCCCCCCCCTCCACCATCCTCCGCGTGCCGCACGCCACCGCCGAATCCGCGCGGAAATGGGTGCCTGGGACCGGGGATGAACTCGCGCACCTCGTCGTGCAAGTCGTGACCCGATGCGCAGGGAGACAAGGTGTACATCGGTACCTTGGACAAACGACCGGGGCGGCAGTAGGTGGAAGACATGGTGAAATAGGTGAAAGCAATTTGGTTGAGAGGTAAAGAAAAATTAAGGGCCGCAGTACGTGTTTGTTTGAAAGATTGTAAAGCTGTGATGTTGTGCGTTGCGGGCATGTTTTTTGAAGTTTCAAGTTGTGTGTGTGGTGTAAAGACTAGGTGCCCCCATCTCTTCCAAGAGTACCCACCCAGCCATCATCCTCCAGCTGGATACCATGAAAACCAACATCACCGGCGGTGGGAAGCACCGTGCGAGGTTTAATGTATGACTCTTGATGACAACCCTGAAATCCGCGGAAATCTGGGGGCGAAGGGGTTATTTTAAGATTATTCATCAAGAGTCTACATGAAGTAGATCTCGAGGGCATCATCCTCCTTTCATCGCTTCCTTTGACCGAGGCCCAGGGTCGTTGTAGTCTTGCGTAGCCCAGCAATGTCAATCCCAAAGATTCTCCATGTATGCCATTTGTGCCTACATTGGGGTGGTTTGGGGGGTCAATGTAAGCATACATGGCAGTCCCATGGAGTGTATGGGAATGGGTGAAAAGGTTCGTGCACGAACCTCCAGGAGATTCAGCTACACATCTGTTCATCCCCATGTCATCCCATGTCTTAAAAGCTTTAGACACGGCAAAATGGGTGTGGACTGACATGGTTCCATGGTCCAAGTGGTGTTGTACCTACTCTGAATCTACCAATCTGCCAGTGAGTTAAACATTTAGGTTCACAAAGGAGCCTATCTTCAATATAGTTCGCTGCCATCATAGCGGATTGTCTGCTCAGTCTGCTTCCAACATCTTACTGAACGCTCCTATTTGTTCCCGAACCATACATAACATTGACATGCCAATGGCAAGCATCACAAAGAGCTTCTTCCAAAATGTTCTCATGATAGCTCTTCCAACATCCTTCGCCCCAGATTTCAAGTTTCACAAATCTCCCCAACCTCCAACGGCTCCCCCCAACAGCTCCCCAACATCCGAACGTCACCACTCCAAGGAACTCCCTTCGGCACCGCCAACCTGGCCCGCAGCGCCGCCTGCGCCTCCGGCGCCGCCTTCGGCGCCGGGGCGGAGCGATCGCTGCTGAAGGTGGTGCTGCTGAGGCACTCGCGGAGTTCTTTGGCCTCGCACTCGAGGCACAGAAGTTTGAGCTGATGAAACGGAATTGTCTGTGAGAGATGGGACGCTGAAGTAGCGCCGACGTTTATTCGAGTGAAAAAGAATGAAAAAGAACTGAGGTCACGGGACGCGTGGATGTTTGACCTTCGTTGACCACAAGTCAACGAAAAGCCCTTCAAGGACCGTGAGAATTTTTTGGTGAATTGTGGCAATGCCCCTTTTCTTGAACTAGTCTCATTAGCTAAGGACTGTGGTTTCCCACCAGTAGTAGCTGAGGCTGTTGTCCAGAGAATTGAGCCGGTTGTACTGTACGCTTGTGAACTGCTGCCTCTTAAGCGCGACATTTTCCCCAAATTGAATGCCTTGCAAGGTTTTTGGGCGAAGACAATTCTGAATGCACAGTCGGTTTTAGATTTCAGAGCAGCTTTGGCGGTTGCTATGTGTGGGTGGAAATTCCGACTTGCGTCCAAAGCAATTGGCCGTGCGATCCTTTATTTGACCAAGGTGTCACTTCTACCGGCCCACCCAACGGCAATTATGGTCCGGATATCTAAGGGTGTCTATGACACGTGGACTCAGGCCGTCCTCAGCTTAATGAGCCAGTTTCCGGTACCTATACCGACCATTGAGGAGTCAGGGCTTCTAGACGGAATTGAGCGCTGTGACACTGTGCTGTTATGGACCCCGAAATCCGTAAAATGTGTTCTTCGTAAGTACCAGTTTGCCTTCATCCTACCAGCGGTAGGAGAAGAGTGACGAGGAGGAGGCTCGACCGTGCAGCCGGCCAACACTTGACAGTCGGAACTCTTGCGGGACGACACCGCTTAGGTCATTCGCGCTGGCGCGCTGCTCCCCGAACTTGATGTGAGTGATTGGAAGTTTGCTCTAGTATGGGCCTTTGTGAAGCTTACGGGTCTGTGGCCGCGTGGTCAGCACAGTTCAGCCACGTTACCACTTTGTCCGCTTTGCCAGATGTCTGACATCTTTGTTGCCCATGTGTTATGTCAGTGCCCAGGCACAAGGGTGAGTCGCCCACTCAGTCGCCCCTTGTTGACCTTATCTTCCGATCACGGGATGAGAGGAGGTTCCTGCTCCATCTTTTTCAGTGTGGTGTGGACCTTGAACTTGATGCTGCCAGAGCCACGGATTGGTCGCCTTCTTTTGCAAACACTGGCGAAGTTGGAAGTTGAGAGGCGGCCACTTGAAAAGGAACTGGCGCTCGGGTTGCTTGGGGAGAGTCCGGCTACAGCCATGTAATGCGTCATGACGACCCCCTCGTCGGGGTATTGGGTGACCCATTTTACCCTTTCACGCGGGGGGCATTTGTCCCAGTGAATCTGAACTGGCCCCTGTCCTATGCCCTATGTCCTATATATGCCCTAATGCTTCCTGCTTTAAGTAGAACGAAGAATTCTTCGTCACGGTCGTCCTCCCCAAACCTTCGGTGGACACTCCGCCTGATCGGCCAATTTCCACATGTCTCTCCTCAGCCAAGCGTCGGAGGCACCGGGAGTACCGGACGGACGAACATGGGACGAAAATGGACGGAACGAGGTCGGAGGTCAACCTAGATACCTGGACCTGACTGACCCAGTACCTTAGAAAATGGGACATGACCCCATTTAAAAAACAGGTACTTGTATCCATTTTCCGAGGTACGAACGGGTCGACTCCAGGTATACCCTGGTTGAAAGGGGGCGCTCCGGTTTTGCCGAGTACAGGACCGGAGTGACCGGAGTGAGGGCTCGTCTTGGCCGAAAGAAAGTGGCCAAAGTTGATACTCCAGGAGTCACATCATGGGGTGCTGACTGGGGTGCTGTTTAGTCCCATCATGTCCCATCCAGGGGTCGTGACAGGGGCACCCCGACTTCCTCCATGGATGGAACCCCTTTGGACCTGCTAGCTGAAACCTTGAGGATATCCTTCAGGCCGCCTTGTACTCGAGCTCCAAGCCGTGAAGAAAGCAGTCGTGAAAACTGACACACACGTTCTCAAACGTCCCTACGATCTGGTTTGGAACCCAAACGCTGTTCTTTTTCGCCCACACCCAATTAGTTCTTCACACTGGGAAAAACACCAAACATCTGGCGAATTCGAGTGAAATGATTGGACACCATCCGAGTCCAGCCTCCACGAACCCGAGAGAGGCAGCCATCGCGACTGCCGAACACGCCCCATGCACGGCTTTGTGCCCCGAATTTTGACAGAGGATGAAGGACCCTAGTTCGACTATCCCAGCTGTGTACCTCAGGTCTTCCGGGTCCTACGTCAGGTCACTTATCTCTTGGATCAAGGCTCTTCATCTGCGCGCGCTCAGCCACCTCCGATGCAAAGCTCAGCGCCTCTTCTGCGCTGGTGAAGCAAAGCCTGGTCTCCATGCGGAGTTGGGCGCGAACTTCACACTGGGCGGTGAAGTTGGGTCATAGGCTAGGATTGGATGGATTCACTATAGACAGCAAATTAGGCACCGAACCAAGAATCAAGAGCTGTCTTTCCTAAAAAGAAAAACAGTTGCAACGAAACAAGACACAGCCCGCACAGAAAGTACGTGGCAGCTACAGCGTGCTTGAGGTCCTTCGGGAAAGATCACAAATAAACTGAATCTCCATGCACCACCCTGCAGCCTTCCACCCTGATGCTCAAAACTACGAAAACAACTTCACCGTGCCAACAACCCCATCGGCTCGAATTGGCCTCTTCCAAACAAGAATGAACCGATGGACCTGGTTTTGACGATCACCAGGCCTGTCAAGAGATCGAGAGGCCCTCATTTGCATCGAGCCGAGCGAGTTCTCGAAGGCACTCTTGGATTTGCTTGAGAAACCGAAACAAAACACCAAGTATGAACAGGATTTACCATGGTTTACCCGTCGAGTGTACCCGTATAGGGAAACCATGGGAAACCAATCACCGTATAAACACCAGGACCAGGGCACTGTAGTGGGTCGCAGTGATCGAGCGCCACCGAAGCATAGGTGCCGTCCTGATGGATCCGGGAGTGCCACGCGCTTCGCCACGGTACGACGACGACTGCGGAGGGGTCGAGTCGGTGGAGAGTAGTGGATCGGATACGGTGGCGACTCAAGGTACCATGGGACGATGACCTATAGGACCCCACCATCCTGGGCATGGGTGTACTGTCGATCCGGGAGAGTGGTGTTGGGTAGTCCGGTGACCCAAACAGCGTCGCTGGTAGAGTATGATGCCAGAGGCGCCCCGAGACCGGCACCGGATCCTTGGCTTTAGAGGGGGGGGGGATCGAACTCACGAATCGGGCTTGACCCCCTGAGGATCGGAAGTTCCCAGGTGGCACTGAGGATCGAGAAGGTTGGAGTAGATGGGATGGATAGATGGGATGGACGGTGGATGAATGGAGTTGTTGGGCCTCAAGTGCACAAAGATCGCAACAAGGTCGGTTTGGAGTGCAGTCCACGGGGAGGGAAGTGTCTCTGATGGGTGTAGGGTCCAAAAATGCCAAACCAGTGGACAGGCGGTTGCTGAATAGTCCTTGGATGAACTTTGTTTAGGAGAGTACCTGGTCAAAGTACCTCGGAAAATTGGTACAAGTACCTGTTTTTATGGGGGCATGTCCCATTTTCTAAGGTACTTTGGAGGGTCCAGGTATAGAGGTTCTGTGCATGGGGACTTCGCTTCGTGGTTGGACAATTTCAGTGAGTCTGAAGTTGGGTATGAATTACAGCGTCCGGGCATGACTTCCTCGATACATTGGTTGTCCTTGCAGTTAAACAAAAGCACAATCAGGCTGGGGTTGATACCTGGATCTGCCTGGAGCTAAGTGTCATGGATGCTTCAGAGACACTTCCACATCATCTTTCTTAGCCAGTCTTAGCCCTTAGACACTCCATATATGCCGTCCCATCGACCCCCCCCAGCCCCAACTGATCGGCAGTCCCTGATCGCCATCTTCGGACTCCGCCCAAGACCCGAAGATGACTCCGCTCTTTGGACATCGACTCGCCCAAGACGGATTAGTATAAAGTGCTGCAGCGGCAAAAGGTGAACCCTCCATGGCCCATACCAAATCACAGCAACCCACCAGCCATCCGCGCACGCGTCCGCGCGGGCTGAAATCCTGCGCGTGTTGGCGAACACCTCGACGCACTCTCGCCTGAACAGAGACCTTGGCGTTCTCCATGAGCCGTGCCTCCTCGACGAGGCGACTGCTGAGCATCAACCTCAAATGACGGTGCTGACGCGGTTTCACAGCGCTGGTGTAGTGGTTGGAGTGCTGGCGTTATCTACGAAGATGTGAACGTTTCTGGAAAGGTGAACAGGCTTGGGGAACCCTATCAGTGCCAATGGATGCATCGATGCATCTCTGGCTTCATTCATTGGAATGTCAAAAGCCAAATGGTTGCCACAATGGTTGCACATGGCTGCAGAGTCCAGCTCCAGCGTTTTACCAGATCTTTTCCCTTTCCGCTGGCCGGCCATGTTTTTTTGTTGGGCCTCCACGCACTTGACGGGGGTTCGTGGACCTACAAACAGCGGCACTCCAGGTGTTTTCAGACAGCCAAGTGGCAAATCTCCAGACATCCCCACCACACAGGGCCGCCAAGCGCAACCACTCCACAGCTGACCTCGGCGTTCGCCGGTGTGATAGTGCCACGACCGGTCGGCTTCAAGGAGAAAGGACGCAAAGGACACGGTTAGGACAACGACTTGATTGGGAAAAAAAGAAACACTCCATGGAAAATAATGGAACAATATCTTGCATGATATCCTGCTGTCGAAGTTCCTTGTATTCAAAGCGTGCAGTGTTTTTGCCCCCCCACCAGCTGGAGACAAAGATCATACACATAAAATGCTGCATACCTGCTACACACAAAGGTTGCCAAGCTCGCCCACTTTCACCTGGCCGGGCTGAATTGAAAGGAAGGGAAACACGCTTGGGAACACATGTTATTGCTCGTCTGAGTTAATCTTTGCATCATTGCAGGAGAGAATCTCGTCATACAGCCCAAACATCTTGGATCCTGGCACTGAGAAATTATGGGGGATTTGATGCGGTTGGACAAGCTTACCTTTCTCAGTCTTCTCAGTCTCATATTCTCTCTCCCCCTTCGTATTCTACCCGAAGCACAACCCCCAGCCTGTCTCCCCCCAAAAAATTGAACACTTTTCTAGAGTCTCCATAACGCTAGGGGCTCCTGGCCTTACTACTAGGAGCAAGGACGCTACTAGGGGCCAAAGGGCATCGCTACTAGGAACAAGAACGCTACTAGAGTCTCCATATCTTCTCATCTTTTTCATCCCACCTCCATCTTCCCCGCTCCAACCCCCCACACCATCCCAAGTGGCAGTGGAACGTCCTCTCCGCCGAGCGGAGCAGCGAGAGCCGGCGCCCCAGACCCAAGAAGTCCTCGCCGGACTCGGTCGTCCCGTCGACGTCCCAACGAACGTGGAGGGACACCTTTGGAGAGCCCTCGCGAGATCCGGCGCGCGAGATCCGCGGTTTCAGTTGAAAGCGGGTGACAAGACAAGGGGCCCGGGCGATTGGATTAGATGGCACTGTCAACAAGGGCCCCCCAAGATGGGTGGAGCCAACCAATGGAAGCATGGAACGGTCATCTTGCGGTGCCAGTGCCATCCAACGCGGGTGTTGACCAAAGAAGCCAGACTACACCGACGACACTAGGTCAACCTGTACATCCAACGGAAGGAGGGGTCAGACTTGTGCAGACCCTCAATGAAGGGTCATGTGAAATATGAAGAAATGGCTCTACAGTATACATATAGATCATGTTTTAGTGTGTGGCTCCTCGAAACGGCTAGAGCGAAAATTCCAAACCCCTCAATGCCGCAAGAGAGCAATCCCAAAGTTGGGTTTTGCCTGGCAATCCCAATGCCAATTGAAAGGCAATGATGCTGCTTCTGGTTCTCCCAGGTTGCATCTGCTTCGGCTACAATCAAGCGGTCAAATACAAAGATTACAGAGTCGAGAGTGTTTCTTTTCCTCCAATCTTCGACCAATTTGCTGGAAGCGAAGGCAATGTCGTTCGAAATGTCTCACGACCCTTCAAAGCATCAGAGTTTGCACCTTCACCCCACTTTGGGCTGGACCAAAAAAGAACCATCCCCTATCTCGCCCGGATGTCGCCGGTCTTCCCCCGCTCCAACACGGAGCGACCGCCGCGGCCGCCCAGCTCGGCGGCGGTGGCCGCGCCCGCGAGGAGCGCGGCGCAGGTGTAGCCCGCGGAGACCGTGAGGAAGACCATGGCGAAAGGACCGCAGCGAGCAGGAAGAGGGAGAGGGAGAGGGAGAGGATGAGACCCTGATGGTTTTCTTGAATGACTCATAATCTGTATTATTTTGCAAGTATAGTAGGAGTGTGGCATCAAATGTGTCCAGCGGTGGCCTTTTCCTCCAATCCGTACCACTGTTCCATCATCGAAATGTGCTTTGGGGATTTTCGACTGATGTCTGTCTTCATCGCAAGCTCCCAATTTGCTTGGGAGCAGGGCAGCCAAAGCGGGAAGCCTTCAAAGCGGCTGCGGTGCGCACGTTGTTTCTTCGTCAAATCCCAGAAGATCTTGAAGATCTCTTCGCCATTTGGCTAACCAAATACCTCCGGCTATCCATATCTATCCACCTCTTCGATCCATGGGATTTCGCCTCTTTTGGCCTCTTCGTAGCGAAACTCCCATCTTCCTGTGAGAGTCTGGGTCCAAAAAAGGTTCTTGGGTAAGCTCCTCTGCTCCTACCCAGTACCTTCCGGTTTTAGGCTGCTTTGAGGTAGTTCAAAGCCGGGGCCCAATAGAACGTGTACCGAGAGTCCAGTCAGTCACGTCTCATAAACGTAACTGGTGAACTAGTAGCTTCTTGTTACTAGTGGTAATGCCAGGAGCTAGTATAGTAGCTTCTTGCTCCGTTCGTAGCGATGCCGTTCCTAGTAGCGATGGCCTCCCAAAAGAAAATATTCTATCGAACCTCCAGGTGGGGTAACAACAAGTCAAAACGAAGCCCGTATGGTCACCACGATGTTCCATGTCTCTGGACGGTGCTGAACGACTTTCCGTTCTGGCCGTTCCGGCGGCCTATGAAGGTCCCATGGTGGAAGACCACCTGGGCTGTGACCTTGGCAGACACGGAACCGGACTCAGTGCAGAAGAGCCTCTTGAAAGGGGTGGATGAACATGGTGTGTGTCCATTCTGCGGATCTTTGCTATCTTCTGGGGTGCCTGAATGGACACTATCTCGTTGGCAGCGATGGCTCCAACGGGCTCTTCTTCAGCGAAAGGTTCGTGTCGATCCCTGTTAGGGAAGTCACCATCCATTGGTGGAAGAAAATACGGTAGACACCCAGTCCAACTCTACAAAGAGGGTGCTTTCATACGATCGCTCTGCTGTGTGCAGCATTTATGTCGTCCCCGTGATTGGACCAATCATGTCACAATCGATCTGCTCCGATCGTGTCAACCTTTTCATTTGAAAGCGTCCCTTCGTCTAAAACCGTCCTCCGGTTTTTGCAGATGGAGATCCAATGTCCTACTAAAACTCTGAAAATCAATGTCCACATACTTCCACCAGGACTAAAACTAACACGAGCAACTCTGACTCACTGGCTCATGATCAGATTCCTCTACCTGACTCCCCAAGAAGTGAGGAACCTCAGATTTAGTCTTGAGAAGATTCAAGATTGGAAAACAATATGTTCACGGGCTGGCTGAAGTTTTCATAAGATGTTGTGTGTGAAAGTGTGCAAAAGATTGACCCCAAACAGCTTTAAGCCCACCAAAACGGTTCGCAGCTGTTCAGTGGAACCTCAGTTGCCGCCCTATTTGGCATAGGAAGGAGGCACCAAACTCCGAAGTCCCACGGTTCCGTTGGGCAGTTTTGGCGACTTCGGTTGCACCGAAGCGAGTGAACACTCGGTTCCCCCGACATGCGTGGACGTGTGAAGTCGCAAATAATGCGGCTCCTCTGCTTGGGCCTCGGGAGCGAGCTTGGACGTTCCAGGCCAGGAGTCGCCTCTTAAAATGGTTTTCATTACTCAAACTGACCATTTGGAGCACATCACTGTGTGAACAGCTTCACGGAACGCACCTTCACCCACAGCACATCCCGCCTGTGGCAGTGGATCACTTTTGAAAGGCGCGACCTGGCTGGTGGCCCCTGTCGTTTTTCAGGTTTCGACACTTTGGGGTGGGTCTCGTTTTTGGGGTAGCGCTTTTTGTTGGGCGTCCCGGATCGTTTTTGGGGCGGGCTAGAAAAATCCACCATACCAAATGCCTTTGACTATATAGAGACCTGCTGACTTCAGCCAGACTGTGAAGATCTGTGGATCAGGAAGGGAGACCCCTAGCAAGCCTCACAAATTCCCCTCATTCTCCAGACGAATAAGGTAGACTCTTGATCAAATTTAAAAATATATATATGTAAGCGGTCAGCACAGCCTACGACTACCTCAAGTCCAAAGGACAAGGAAACCTACGGGGCACTACCTATGAAGTGGCTGTGCGACTTCGAACTGGCCCTTGGACAGCTTCTTTTGATCCACTTGACTGGTGGCGGTTGGACAGCTAACTGTCACAATGCCCGCATTGCATGCCACCGGGTCCCCTTTAAATGCAATCAAGCCACTGCGTACTCTTTGAAAAACACAAGCGAACCACGAAACCGCGCGTTTCCAGGTCCGGGACTTCTAGTTACTGTCGTTCTGTTGCTTGTCTGGTTCATGTTGTGATGTGATGTTGTTTGTCAGTGGGTCTATGTTCTGTTCCTTCCTCTTCTTGGCGGATGCCATGTTGGTGTCTTGGACAATGCGCCACTTCTGGTGCATCTTGTAGAACAGCTGCAACTGCCTCTGCTCGTTCTTGGTCAGCGAATTGCTCAATTGGGCGTCGCTGTGTACCCATCGAATAACCACTGCGTTCCTTAGCTGGCCATGTTTCAAACTCATCAGCTCGATGTCTACTCTTCGCTCTGTACCTCGGGTGCATACGACCTCAGTCTTCATCTTATCATATACGTTTCTCGAGTCGGTTATCAAGCAACCTGGAACGGTGTTCACGGCTTCGTTCACATGTCTTAACTTCATGGACCTGCCTAGCATTTCGGACCATTGAAACCTTGCAAAATACAAGGCATCTTCAGCATTTACTGCTGCTGCTGCTTCACTTGCTCCGGGGCTTCTGCAAACCCGTTGAATACGGGATGAGTTCCAAGCAATCGGGGAAACATGTTCACAAGCTCCTTCGAGCATGCTGAGGTGTGAGGCACCTATGATGTAGCCTTGAGTACTACTGCCATCAATTCGATTCTGGTTTGCGGCGTCACACCAAACAAACAAACCCAGGGAATCCAAACGGAGTTTGGGGATCAAGAGTTTGTGGTCTTTCATGGCCTTCACTTGACACATCAGCTTGTTTGCACGATGCAGGGTCTCTACGGTACTACGTGAAACTTCCGATAGCAATAAGCTAGTCTCTGCTGAGAAGTGTGGTGCTGTCAGTTGTGCCAACCAGCTGACACCTCCAAGCAAGGTTCGAAGTTGTCCTTTCTCCCAGTCATCGGTTTCGCTGTGTTTGTCTTGTTTTCTATGTGCTCGAATGTTGATGTACTTCAGCTCTTCAATGTATGCTTCTTGGGAAAGTGCATAGGTTCCATCTGCGTAGCGTTCCACTTTGATGCCACATTGTGTGAACTGGTTGCATTCCCAATCTGACCATTTGTATTGTCTCTGTATGGACTCCAAGACTGACTTCCAGGCTGCGTTATCTTCATTTCCTGAAAAGACAAAATCATCGACATGTCCTGATATGATGCCCTGAAGTTCGTTCTTGTCTACAAAAGTCCAGCAACATGGGTCTGACCAACAACGTCGGAGTCCCAATGTATGGAAATATTCACTGATCGATCTGTACCACTCGAGTGGCGCATCAACCAATCCATAACATGCTTTTCGAACTTTTGTCATGGTCTCTGGCGCTAATCCCATCGCCTCCAGAATCTCTGGACATGGGATGCATAGCAACTCATCTGGGTACTCTCGAGACTGCAAAAAGGCTCCAGTGACATCACCCTTGCGGGTCTGGAAGCCCTTTGATGCCGCTATGGTCAGCTGTATCTGTCTCGTCTGCCTGGTGGTAGTTGGTGACGTAGTTGCTCGTCCTTCATACATAGGGTCCTGATAACCAAGCAACACGGCTCTTGCCTTTGCCTTCCGGCCACCATCTGGCAGATGCTTCCAGATGAGGATCCATCTCATCCTGACTGCGTCTTCTCTCCGAGCTCGGTATCCTTTCGGCAATGCTTCAAACGCCTTTGCGGCAATGAAGTTGGAGACCTCCACTGCTTTTGCCTTCTGGAAGGCGATGCGTTCTTCTGGGGTCATTCGCTTTTCTGAGACTTCTATGGTCTTTCTTTTCATGGCTGACACCAGAAAAGCACTCAGGCTCTTGAAAGCTCGTTCTGAAGCTCCTCGTGTCTGTGGCATGTCAATCTCAATGGATACTGCTGCTGTCTCTTGTTGCCAAAAACTTTCTTCCTCTTCAGTGAGAAACGCTGTCTCTTTGACTTGTTGAATCCATGTTGTTCCCGACTGGAATCCACACGGTGGAATCAAGCCTTGTGCTAGCATGTTCTCATCTGGAGCTTCATGAAAATCGTCTGATCGTCTCAACCGGCTACTGGCTGATCCTTCTGGACACACGTCTACCTCGTAGTCTGGTGGCATAGGTCGTTTGCCTCGTTGTCGAACATGTGGTTGCCATTCATGCCGAGGGTCTCCTGCAATTCTGGGTGTTCTGACCAATCTTCATAGTCATTTCCTCCCAACTCTTCTGCTACTCTCGGGAAGCTCCATGGTTGGGACTCTTCTGAATGCAACTCATCTACAATTTTCTCGCGTTCGGAGGCATGTCTCAACTGTTCTGGGCAACATTTCAACAATCTACGGCCTCTGACTAGCCATACCGAGGATCCTGCAATTAGATGACCCTGGTCATCTCTCCGGTTTTCTGTAGCAAGGATCCGGGCTGGCCCAACAAACTTTCCATGTGTACTTTTCACTGGTTGTGCATCCTTTCCGGTCACCTGTTTCCTCCAAATATACACCAAATCACCTGCTGTAAAATCCAACAAACGATGATGTTTGGAATTCCTTGCTCTGCTCAATCTTTGGTTGTTGTTCCAATCAAGGAATGCCTTCTCTGCTGCTAATCGCAACTCTGCTGTTCTTGTGCTGGTGATTCTGACAAGAGGTCTGGTGAGTTGGCGGTGTCCGGTGTGAAGAATCGCCCTGTATCGTCTGGCGCTCTTCCCAACACATGTTGAATCGGTGAATAACCGCGTACAACTTCTCTGTTGTTGAGAACACGAACACATTCCGACAGGGCATCTTCCATGGAAATGTCTGGCATGTCGGAACATACCTTGTACAACAACTCTTTTACTGCTTGGATACTGCGTTCACATGTTCCCAACTTCCAGTGTCCTTCGCCTGGAATGATGTCCAGGAATATTTGATGTTGGTCGCAGTACTCCAGCAACTCCCTACTCCGAAAAGCGCCATCGGGGTCTAAACGAAGGTTCAAGGGGGTTCCAAAATAGGATATCCAAGCTTCTTTGAGCACTGTGATGAACTGTGCGGCCGATGGGTGTTGTTTCTTACCTTTCGTGACGATTCGGGCCACCCGAAATCTAGATCCCTCATCGACAAACAGCACGAATTGAACATGTTCACCTGTGTTTGGTTGTATGAAGTTTCCCACGTCTGCCGACAAAGTTGCAAACTTTGGTGGCTGGGGTTCAAGTGCCGCAACATTCCTGGGCTGCGGACGCGCACGTTCCGCGCAAACGGAACAGGTGAAGCGCTCTGCTTCTTCAATTATTTTCTTGTGAACCCCTCGGCGTCGCAGCGCCTGGACAAGGTACTTGGTGGGGCTGTGTCCGGTAGCCGAGTGAAGGAGGTACAGTTTCTTGTGAATCTGGTCTTTGGTAAGTGAACATGGAACTTCCTCGTCAGCGGCGAGGATCCCGTTCAGATCACTTCGACATGACCCGCACTGGAGGTTTGCATCGTGGCGTTTTCCGTTTTCACAAACACACATCAAACCTCGACCAAACAGATCGCAACCCTCAAAACAACCCTCCAGTTCTTTTCGGATCTCTTGGGGTGCGTCTCCTTGAAGGATGGTCTCACAAACCCTCCTAGCGAACTCCGGCGTGTAGAAAGCTGTTTGGCGTGTTAATGAACCCTCACAACTCACGTGTGTCGTTTCCTTCTTACAAGTACATGGGAGGTCCATACGCTTAGCCATGTGATAGCTAGTAGACATGAGCTTCCAGCCCTTAGAGATAAACCTTCCTGCCTGATCCCTTAGGTTCACCTGACAACCTCTAGTGGTAGCAAAATGCACACGGTACTTTTGCATCAGGTGCTGCACCAGAGGCAATCTCCATGCCTGGCATGTCTGAGGCCACTCCCAAGTCACGTGGAGTCCTCTTTGGATGCAGTATTGAAACACAATCGCTCCACCTACATACTGTTTGAGGACTTCACGGCATTTTTGTTCCAGTTGTTCCTTCTGTTCAGGGGTTCTCTAGTTAATATTTTGCATGACTGAGTAGGGGCTACACTCCATGGACAGCCAGGTGTGGTATGGACGTTCTCGATCAATGCGGTCCAGAATCGAGCGGACACCGTCATTTTTGCTCAGATCGAAGTGGTTCCATATCGAAAGTCGCTGTGCGGATTTCTCCGAGCCAGTTATAGTGTGCATGGTGCTACTCAACAAACTCTCCTGGCTACAAGCGATTTCTAACAAAACACACCTTTCGTGCAGGGCCAAGGATTGGATGGTGTCAGGCAACATGGAATCTGTTTTCTGAGACAGGTGTCGGTTCATTCCACTACTCAAACGTTTCACAGAGTTTGCCTGTTCCATCCTTTCTGAGACATAACCATGTCTCAAACTATGGTCGCTGCAGCTAAGGTCTTTGCTAAGGCTCAAACTCACTGAGGCATCAGCTCGAAACTCTGGTCCGTGACCTCCGAAGGAGCTGATCGTTGACCCTTGCGGGGCAACTCCCCTTTCAGGGCTGACATCTCCTCCTTGAGCTCCACCACGGTGTTGGCCAACATCTGGATCATCTCGTGTGTCTTGGGATCGGATTCGGGGTTCGGCTTCTCGTAGCCGGATGATGTCCCGGATGGTCCGGTCATGCTCTTCTGGGTTGTCGGCACCGCTGGATCTGTGTGAGATGAAGCTGCTGCCTTTCGTGGTGTGGCAATGTCCACCCTCTTCTTTCGCTCCTCCAGCCAATTGGCCAGGCGGTGAAGTCGGGGGCATGCATCGTCCCCGTTCTCCCATGAGGTGTCCATCACCCATGTGGCGTATGAGCGATGACTGATCCAGATCTCTTCGTAGCTCAGGCTGGCATGCTTCCCGAACCCGACTGGGTCTTGGCCATTCGCTGGAGCTTGGTCGTAGATGGCGGCCATGCCCTTCTGCATCAGGATCTTGATAGTCTCGGTCCCGGTCAGGGGCACTCGCAGAGTCTTGGAGACATGTTCTACCAGCTCGTGCTTCAGACGTTGAGCACGGTTCAGCTCGACCATCATCTGCCGGAGTGGTGTCCGGGTCTTCTTGGAATCGAACTCGGGCAGACCTTGCTCCACTCGGAGCTCGGAAAGGCGGGTCTCGAGTTCCAGCACGGTCCATTGTTTTGGAGGAGTCTCTCCCAGGTCCTTCAGGGCCTGGATGAGTTCTGGCTTCTTCATGGTGGGCATGTCCGCTGGAAATCGAGGAAGGCTGGATTGCCAATGAGTGGTTTTCTGCCTCTCGAGCTGTTGCGGCTGCCGCGTGTGTGGATTGTTCATGTATGTCATGTAGATTGTGGTGGTATTTGTCTTGTGTGTTATCACAGTGTGTCGTTTGTGGATGTGATGTCCCTCTCCCTTCAACGACGAATCGACAACACACTGAAAATCACCCTCTTCAAAAACAACATGTCTTTCTTCAAGAGTTTGACTGTGGCTTGACTGTTCACCCAGGTCTGCAGCATACTGGTCCTCTCTTTTGTCGGCAGACGGCGACGAAGAGAGGAGTTGTCCCTAAATCATGTCCTTCAAACTGCAGACGGGCTCCTTTGCTGGTGAGGAGGCCTCGTACCAATCCTGGGTGAGGGGAATCAACTGATGGCCTGAACTTGACTGTTCAAGCTGAATTATGCGGCCTGGATCGAGCTTTCGAAAACAGATCATATCATGCTCAAAATCGATGATAGCTCCCAGGGCTCGCAAAGTCTCAATCGAAAATAAAATTGGTCCTGAACCCTTATCTAAGGTGTGGACTTTCAATTGGCCGGACCGGCCACCGGCCTGGATGGACATCCATGCCGTCGACAAGCACTGGTCCTTGGAGGAATTTCCGAAGCCAAAAACTGGCCTCTGAGTGGTGTCCAGCTTTGAGAGTCCATCCTTTCCGCTCTGCTCTTGGTTGAGGCGCATGAGATGCTCCAATGCCACGACTGAGCCCAACGTGCGTGTTGCACCACCGTCCACGACCGCTTTCCCTTGTAGGACAGCTTGTTGTGTCGTGATCTTTTCATTCGTGTAGTCGGTGGAGAGGACCTGATCTGTCAAGCAAATGAAGGGGGCTTGGTCATCAGGTTCGTGTTGGCTCTGGAAGCTCTTCTGCTTCTTGGGGCAGTCATCTGTCTTGTGCTGTCCTCCGCAACTCAGACATCTCGCAGAGCTTGTACTCGGGTTCTCCTTTCTCGCATGTCCGGGTGCACCTTTTCCGAAAGATCGACCTGGATTGCCGTAATACTGACGGCTCAACTTCACATACTGCTGTCGTGCCCGGGCTTCTCTCAAGGTCCTTCGACCTTTCTCCATCATAGCCAGGGCCTCCTGGGCATCTAACTCAGCTTCATTGACCAATGCCAACCCATCGGCATTGAGTCCTGTTGAGGCCAAGAGGCTCAGGTCCGGGCTTTCCAGGTCTCCGGTGAATGGATCATGTCCTTCTTCTTCTACAGTCCAGGCTGTCGCTCGACCGCCCTGATCTCTCTTCCTGAGGTCTTCGTCGTTCCACTGGCAGCGTAGTTCTTGTGCCACTCGGTGGAATCGGTAGTCATTCCTCAGGGCGGACTGGATCATGTTCTTCTCATTGGTGTCCAGTCCGGCGTCTTGTAGTAGGAACCAGCCTTGGGCAAAATCGGGTAGAAGTTGCACCCTGGGCTTGGTCTCGAAGTCTGTGTGCCGTGACGTCTGGCTTGATTGCCAGTCCCGGTCCTGCCATTGAGAATCATTCCAGTCCCACCCATGAGCTCCCCAATCTCGCCAAGTGTTCCAGTCCCATTGGTTTGAACCTGACGGAGTATGTTGCCCTGGATCTCCGGCTGACTCAGTTCCTGTGGATGGAGGAGCAAGTTGTTCCTCCTGTGCATCATGATTATACTGGATCCTCTGGCGGTGTCAGGGGCTCCTCAATGGCAGGAAGACTTCCTGCCTTGGAGCGTGGGGCATAGTGACTCTGTGCCCTCTGAAGAGTCTGTTCAGTACGGGCATAGAGCTCTGCTTTCCGAGTGATGTACTCGTTCATGGATTCATTGCGCTTCCTTCGACTCTGTTTGAAGTATCGATTCATGTACTCACTCATCTCAGAGAGCTGCGGCAGGCCAAGATGCTGGCGAAGGTGGGCTAGCAGGGTCTGGACCCCTCCATTGTGGGATAGCCATCCTGGACGCTTCGACAGGATGAAGCGTCTTGCCGTACCTGACAGTTCATTCATGAGTTTTGGTCCGCATAGGTACCGCTTGTGGTATGGCACGGTCTGTTCCCAGTGCTCCGCCAGCTCACTATACTCTTGGAATGTGCTCGCTGAGCCATCCCATTGGGGCACACCATCCTTGCTGCGCTCGATCGCTGTCATTGCTCGTAGGGGTCTAGCACCTACAGCTATACAAATCAAATCTACTCGGATGCCACCTTGGGCTCCGCTACCATGTAAGCGGTCAGCACAGCCTACGACTACCTCAAGTCCAAAGGACAAGGAAACCTACGGGGCACTACCTATGAAGTGGCTGTGCGACTTCGAACTGGCCCTTGGACAGCTTCTTTTGATCCACTTGACTGGTGGCGGTTGGACAGCTAACTGTCACAATGCTCGCATTGCATATATATATATATATATCCATATACTATATGAAGGAGGTTTTACACTCCAAATGGTCTTCTTATTCACCAAGAGTCTATGTATGTCTATGCTAATTAATTATAAGCCATATATAAGCTCCATAAACGCATGATCATACCTCTTGTGACGTTTCATCTCTTATGACTGCCTCTTCCCTGCCAGATCCCTATCTATACATGGCATCCCATAGGGGGTTTTCCCACCGCCACAGATGTCACCCGACTCCCGCACCGATGGCGCGTGGCATCGGAGGTAAAGGTCTTGGCCCCACCCCACCTGCGCTCTCGAGCGGATGGAGCGGGTGGAGCGGAGGTGGAGCGGAGGTGGCAAAGGCGGGTGACGAACGGGGTGGGTCTTTTTCAACAGGACTGGTACTTTTGGGCTTTTAGGGAAGAATGACCTGGGGGAAACGAAAGCGAGTGGAATCTTAAGCTAAACCACCAACGCTGGGTGTTTTTTGGAAAAACTTTTCTTCACCACCCTGAGTCGGACTTCGAGATGCCCTCCCTTGGTCGTCATGAAGCCTTTACGACTTGAAGGTGGGTAGTTCTTGAGCTAAACACCAACGGACATCTCAGTACTACTGCTTTTTTGGATGACCCCAACTTGACCTGCATCTTCTGCATGACGAACTCGCCCAAAAAAAGTTCATCAAACAAGCCATATTGGAACAACCAGAACTGTTTTGGTTTGCAGGTACAAGCTTGATCCTGGTTTGGTTGCTGGGCGGACAGACGGCATAGGTGTTTGGCCTCTTAGTCCAAGCAAACGCTGAGTCCAAAGGGGCCACCTGGCGCTTTTCCAAAACGCTTGTCTAATACCAGGCCTTGTGACCGTTCTGAAAGGGGCTGTCTTAGTCGTAGCCGCCACGCACCGAAACGCATCACCCCCACTGTTGAAGAAGAACGAAACGACGGCGACCGGGTTGCCATGCCTGCTTCTCCCAACCAAGCTCAGTATCCACTCGCTGGATCTCCACGGTTCTAGACCTCGGTGTGGAGGGGCGGGGCCAAGGGTCGGTGAGGCAAGCCTCCTCGCGTGAGCCAACCACCCACTAACTTGGGGCACCGCTTCATCCGATGTCCCAAATGGCTGTGCGGCAAGAAGCTGCAAAACATCCAAGCGAACCTACAGAAGTCCCACTCCACGTACACAAATCCACATCAAAATGTGCAAATCCATGCAAATCTACCTTGCTAAACTTGACCGATACTTGCACACACTTCAAACTGTCTGCTCCACACTCACTAGTTCGCCGCTCATGCAGTTTTGAGCTGCTTACTTTGCGCGGCCACGTTTGGTGCGTGTTCTGCGCATCCTGCACTATTCCTACACAATCCTGCAACAATCCCACAATATGCTGCAAAATTCAAACTTGTGGGACGCCTGCAGCATTTGGTCGGCGAGTGCGAACACTGCAAAATTCACATTCAAATCCTATTATTCTTTTCGCATTGACCTGACTCAGATCACCGCTAAGAGGTGGTGCAGATGGGAAATGGTCTAGATCAGCCATGGCTTTTCAATCATAAAAAACAATACATTTACACAAATAACTGAAGATAAGAGAACCTCTTTAATTTCTGAAGATAAGAGAACCTCTTTAATTTTAAGATCTTGTATATAGCATATATTATCGATTTATGTAGACTTGATTGAATCTTTAGAGTCTTAAAACTATTTTAGACTCTTCAGAAATCTGTTAAAGTCTTTGAAATCTTATTTAATCTGCAAAATCGTTTTAAAGAAATGAACTCTTAAAATACATCAAACATCCTTAAAATATATCAAAACATCTCACAACAGCCGGGTTAACCTGGAAAGGGTGCGTAATTACAAAATAGTCTGCCAGACTGAAAATCACAAAATTCATCTAAAAAAACTCAAACCATTTCAAACAAATCTCAAAAGTGCATAAAACATGCAAACATGTAAACATATGTATTTAAAAGTAAACATGCAAGCATGAAAATGCAAAAACATAGGAACATAATTAAGAAACGCGGTGAATGTTGCCCTGACATGACATTGAAGACTATTCTGCAGGCTTTTGGGGTCTCAAAGATTTCTGGACGATTTGAGGTTGTTCTTGTCACACGTGATCAATCACGTGGTGAGCGCGCAGAAAAAAAAAAACAAAAATTGGCTGCGAGGGGCTAGCGTATCAAGGGAAGGCTGCAAATAAAAACAACACAGTTTAAAAGCAAAAATATATGGTATTTGTTTTTGTGTTGATCTTCTGTGATAAAATGTATTTGTTGCTTTTAAATTGTGTTTTTGAAGTTTGTATACAAAAGCCATGGCAACCAAACCCGGGCTGATCCAATCCACCACTTCGTCTCTCTGACTCAGAGGAAGACCCGCAGGTTTTTTCGAAGACTGCAGCCTTTCAAAAGTGTGAGGAAGTCCACGAACAGACGAGGTCACCTGAGCTAGTCTTAGATATATAGAGCCGCACCATCCTGTTTGTGCGCACATCGCGTGAACGGTGGGACAATGCCATCATATAATAGAGTACTTGCATGTGCTGTCCAGGAAGCCGCTAAGTAAAATTGTCTTCCCCAGGTGTGAGGAATTTTATGTCTGGGAAAAGTAACAATTCACCCAATCCGCAAAACCAAGTCTAGCTAAGTGAGGAACAAAATGACTACAGCAGGCGCCGTGTTAAGTCCCACTGGACGACAGCTCCGCCGTCGGTGTAAAAGCAGATCCGACGCGTGCAGGCTCATCCGATTCTTTCGACCAAGGCACTCATTGCCAGAGAAGCAGAGCGAGAACTGATCTCCACAACAGCTCTGGCGCGTAAAAAAGCGGAGCGAAAGGCTGTTGTGGAGCTGTTGAGGCCGGAAAGGAAGCGAAAGGTCTTAAGTTTTTGGAATGATGTAAATGTGTATACCCAGATGCTCCAAACAGCCCTTGGTCCCTCAAGGGATTTCAGACCCCAGACCCCTCCAGAGGATTCGGTCCGACCCTTCCATATGAAGGCCTGCACGGTCGCGTCTGGGTAGATATTTGTGTGAAGGCCCAGGTGTCAAGTACTCTGTCAACAGACCCTGGGGGCTGGAAGCGAAATTGACAGACCCAGCTGTGACGAACGGAGCCAAGTCTCTACGAACCTTCGAAGCAGCCTCATTCAAGATACGGTTGGTCTGTTCGCCACCCGATTCAATCGTGGGAGGAAAGCCTTGACGGGCGCTGGGTCTTGAAGTTGTCGATCTGTGTTGAAGGTGGAACACGGAGGATACGAATTCGCTGAAATTGGACGAATTCATCGTCCTCCGTGTTCCGTGTTCGGAGCATACGACTTCTCGAACGTCACCGCCGGTTCCGGTCCGATCCACCTTCTCCACGCTTCGGCGAACAGAGCAAACTGAAGGCAAAGCAAACCGACTTGATTTCTTCCCAAAACGAAAGGGAAGGCAAACGTCACATGGGATCACATGGTTCATCTGATCAAAAGCAACTGTTTGTGGATGAATGTGGTCATCTAAGGGGATAGTCTCCACTAAGTGCCATCCCCAATCAAATCTTGCTCAATCAAGACAACGAAAAGCTCTTGATCTTGACATCTGACTCACATCATCTGACTTGAATGGCATCCAGCACCTCCACGGCTACGAACGGTTTCGAGCCTTGATAATCTCGCAGCCAGCATGGGCCTGTGAAGACCGGTTTCTGGTGTGCAGAATGTGTATCTGCAAAAAGATACAAATCCGACCCTTGGGATACAACGCCCGTCGTCCTGGAAGAAGGTGTTCTACAACAAAGAACCACTTAATATGTTACCAACTTCAATATCCATCGTTGATATTCCGCAACTGGGTCATCTAAAATAAGGCTGCAAAAGTACAGGTAGAGAGACCGTTCAGAGGCTGAGGAACTCCACCTACGAGTACCTCCTGCTTCGCGGTCGGGCCATTGTCCACCTCTGGAACCACCCCCCCTCTTCCCAGATCCTCTGTCGCATGTGTTGTCTTTCAGTCAAATCTGTTGAGACACTGGTTGACTCACAGAACTTGCCCAATCCCTATGGGCCGTCGATTTCACAGCCCAGCTGGGCCTCCATGGTATCTTCCACCACATAGATGGAGGAATCGTGCGGCGGCACATGGATGTCCCAATACCCCGGCCTCGGAAGACGTCGGGAGGTGTGGCGCGGCAGCCAGAAGTCCATGATACTCAGACTCACATGATTTGACATGAACATGTGCAGGTTAAGCACTGTCCTTTTGAGATACAGCTTGGATTACCCTCGAAGTTTGGAACTCTCCCATTTGGCCATGCTTCTTGCTCCGACCTCATAACAGTTGAACTGCAAGAATCTCACCACAAAGGAGACAAGGGATCTGAACCTTTTGGTGAAGCTTGTTAAGGTGACATCTCACATGCTCTACTTCCTACTCTCTAGTTCCTCGCGATGATCAACACTCGATTTCAACACTAGCTCTTCACCACCAAGCAGGTGCCCTGACCCCCATCCCTACGTGGCATAGACTCCATCCTGCTCCACATCGGCATGGACTAGCCGGACCCGCTGGGGCCCCTCACAAGGTCCACAGCACCTCCTCTGGCTCCCCAGCGCTGCTGTCGTCGCTGGAGGAGCTGCACAACTCGAAGATCTGCACATGGAGAAGCACGGTGTCTATGGTGCGGGCACGGCACGGAAAGAGCCAAGTAAAAGAGAGAAATTCATCAAACCAATTGAGCGGTGTCAAAAACCATCCGGAACTTATATTGAGCATCCAACGTTTCTTGTTGTAATGGAAGTGCTTCGGTTTCATCCTTTGAACCCCTGGCTGAACCACCCCCCCAGAAGCGGGATGGACCGATCGACGCTACGCTCCGTGCACGACGCCTGTGCACAAACCGGAGTGGTGAGAAACCCCAGACCCGGCCAGGTGAGTTTGGTCTGGACAGGTGAGTGGATCTGACAGGCCGGTGTGGCTTCTGAGTTGGCAGAAGAGAAGCACCGGTCTTCGTTGACCCGATGGGAGGTGACCCAGAACCAAACGTTCTCTGCAAACCGGGACTCCCAACAACATCGTGCTGAATTGATGGCATTCGCATTGCACCATGAACGAACTATATATTAGATAACTGCTGAAAAGAAGCTCATTACATGCAGCTTTACATCCCTTTCCATCCTGCCTGTCCATCCCTCATCCTTTACTCGTTTCAACATGATGAAAGCATGATTCAACAAGAGCTGATCTGATTCCAGGCAACCCCCACCATTGGACGTGCGCGCCACGCGTTGCCGCGAACCCGTTTCGCGCCCGTTTTGCACGTCCAACCCCCCCTTTACCCCACGAAAGAGTGGATCCGCCGAACTGCCGCGCCGAACCACCTGCACGTCGTAGGGCGAGTTGCTTTGGAGGCCCGTGACCTCGGCGGAACTTCCAGCGAAGGCGGGGTGGGGTGAGGGTGAACCCGCGAGCTCACAGCTCACAGAAAAGGAGGGGGGGAGATCGAGGAGCACAGGTGAATCTCCGTTTCGTTGAAGAGAAAGGCTGAGCTTAAGCTGAAGAGTTCCAAACCAAGTGTGACTTTTGGGGTTGAGCTGGCAGGTTGAGGAAGACGAAGCTTCAAAGGATCCCCCCGCTCGGCAGTAACTGTTGTTTGCCCTTTGAAGGAGTTGTAGGGACGCCACTTTTTAAAGACAATGAACAAGCGAAAAAAAGAAAACAAATAAGATCTGATACTTGGAGCTTGGAGGCCCAAAATAGATGGTGGAACCCCCCTCTATACAATCGGTGGTTGGCTCAGCTGTGGACAGGACAAGGACCGTGGCCCCCCTCAGCCCCCGCTGTGGCACGCTTTTGCACGCGCCAAGCCCTCGCGCGTTCCGCGCGGCCCGAGAACCTGATGGAGCGAATGGGTGGGCAGGGGCTTTCGGAAGCAAAAGAGTAAGAACTGAACACCTCTTTTGACCGAACTCGAGCTTTCTATCGGACCATTTTATACCTATATATATAGTTCTATATATTTAGCACTTCTTGTTTCAAGGGGCCCGTCGGCCCGTGGAAATGGAAACCTCATGGAGGCCAGGGGCCCGTCCAGGTAGGTGACCATTTCGGAAGCAGCCTCAGGTGACCAGTATTTCTCTGCACCAGGATGTGGACACCACAGGCAGATAGGGCGGCCAGACCTGGACCATCCTGGGCGGTGTCCTGTCTGATCCTTAAGTAGTGAAGGGTATATGGATACTTTGGCTCTCCTCTTGGCGAGAAGACCTGGAAGACCTGGTGTGCACTCTTGTGGTAGATTTCCCCACAGTCTTCTACAAGATCATTGACCCTAAACCTCCAGTCGTACCTCCTCAGGTTCGGTGTTTGGACCATCCTGGCACCCACCCCAGTCCCACCTTCTCAGAAGGTACGACTGGAGCCCTAGGGTTAGATTTTATAAGGAATCAACAAACGCAGTCACCGATCCGATGCTCATCTCATCAGCACAAGTCTTTTGACATGTCATCGAATCTCATCAACCAGACCAGCTGCTCTGCCTTCGTGGCGAGACGACGCATCTCAAACAGCCGGCCGCTGGTTGCCGCTAGCCGCTGGCCAAGCTGCGTGGCCGCTCTGCGTGACCTCACCAAAGACCAGAGAAGCAGGATCACCTGGTCTTGCGCCACTTGGAGATCTCTGTAAAACCCAAAGTGGCCAGAAGACAATCAGCTGAAAGCTGATTTCAGCTGATTGTAAAACGAATACAGGTTGGAAACCACCTACCCAGTACTCTAGTCTAGTGGCCCACACCCACCCACCCCAATGTTCAGGACACGACATCGCCATCACCCTCTGCCTCCCACCGACTTCGAGGAGCTCCCGATCTTGACGGCTGCGGGAGTCGATTTTCCACGACCTCGGTGGTTGGAGTTCCCGCTGCCGTCGTGCGACAGTCGTCCTTTGGCACCACCCCCAGTGAAGAAGATACCCTACGACGGGGTCACAGTCGACGGGGTGGTGTCGTTTGTCCCATCTGAGTGGATCCGGACCCCGATTTTCCAAACCGTTCGTTCAACAAGTACCCTTGTGACTGGGAGACAGCTGTCGTCTTGGACTTCCAGCGAATCAGTGCATGAAAACCCCGCAGTTGATGACCCTAATTACAAGTAACGATTCCATATTAATTAAGGATGGTCTGGGTGCATGATCTGATCCTCACAGGCTTGTTACGTCGGCGACCATCATCCAGTACGAAGCGTCTTGGCCATTTGGCCACGTATGGAAAAGCCTCGTCAAGGAAATCAAAGTGTTAAACCGTTGATCACATCACCCACCCAACGATATCCAGTTCGACCAGCCACATAGTAGTGCAGCAAAGGGAGTTGTAGAAAAATGTCCTTCACCTTCCCTCCACAAACACCAAACAATCCTCTGTTCTCTCATGTTCTCCGAGCGTCCTGTCCATGAAAACGGCCACACCATGCAGGGAACCCTACGACAAGTCCAGTCTGACCCTGTAAAACCTGGTCTGTTTCATCCTGAAGTAGTGGTGCTTTTCCATGACGACGTCCAGTACTTCATGAGGTCCGTCAAACTGATCTCTAGTGACTATCACGCAATGCTCCTGTCGCACGGCGACAGGAGTCTGGACGAGGAGAGTGAAAACCCGATCTTGACGGCAGGCCACACGGAGACCCATCTGCAAAATGGTAAGAACTGGAGAATACATCCCTTTTGATGCGCATGCAGTGTTTGCCATTCAATGTCTCAAAGCCTGTATGTGTCAATTCCTTTTTTCGGAGACCGCCACATCAACAACATCACTCACCTCCAGCCGAGTGCTCCTCATCCAAAGCTGGGATCGCAGCTGCCAATCCTGGGGTCCGGGGCTTCCTGGGAGTTGTTACTTCACTCACCGTGGTCTTTTTTGGAGTGTGGCATCAGCTGGGAATCACACTGCGCAGCAAACCGGCGAGGTTGGTGGTTTTCTGTGCCAGTGAAAGGTGAAAAGTCCAACCACGAGGCGCAAGCCGAGACAACGCTCCCATGTGGGAGTCAAGCCTTACAAGCCAAAAGGAGTCGCTCTGACGTGTCTGTCCTTCGCTCTGCGTTTGGCCTCCTTTTTCGCCTGTGGCGCCACAGGTGCTTGCACAAGTGACTCGGTGAAAATGCCGTTGAAAATACGAGGGAAATAACGAATGATCTTATATGATCATGCGCAAGATAAAATATGATCCTGATCATGCTCCCTGGCTTGACCGGAAAGGTCATGTTCGATGAAAGGGTACCTCTCCCAGGGCATGATCGCGAATTCGTGGTGTAGCTTGGTCTCACGAGAAGACTTCGTCTCGTGGAGTGGCAGCCTTCTGGCTGAGGCCTGTCCGCGTGTCTGAAAAACAAGGCCTCGTCTTCCCTCCAAACCACAAAAAGAACAACACGCAAAAGAAAAGATGTTCCGAAACTTTCGCAGCTCAGTTGCTGGGTTGCTTGCTGCTTGCAAAGCTGCCAAATGCCACAAGGAACCCTCCAAGAAACCTCGGGTGATGAACTGGAGAAATGCATGGAGCCTGCCCAAAACGAGAGCAACCCACAGGACCAAGGGGCCGCTAAGGAAGAACTTGTCCTGCCATGTTGGTTTTTGTTTAAAGAATGCATTCAATAAGTTGCGCGAAGAGAAGGCTGACACAGGCATAAATTGGTTCTCAATGCTTGGAGCACGTTTCGACTGGAGACAAAGGAAGCATAGCAGACCATGCTCATTTGCAAACCGGCCATCAAGGTCTTGGATGATCACAGAGTCAGGAAACAAACCCTAAAGTAGAAGTCAAGCCCTAAAGGAAGCCCACCGAAACACTAGAAGTGCAGCCTGAAAGCAAGCCCACAGCAACCCTGAAGTGAAGCCCAGGCCCAAGGAAACCCTATAGGCTTATAGGCGTGAAACGCTAAACCCAGCCCAAAGAAACTAAGAAACCCTGGAGCATGATTCCCTTTTTTCAAATCCAAACAACTCCTAAAGAAGCGCAGCCTCAAACCACGCCCCCAAACGCCTGAAGAAGTGAAGCCCGGTTTCCAGGTTTCCTGACTCTGACAAAAAGGTTTCATGACTCTAGTGCAGGTTTCCTGACTCCGTCTTCTCCCTCAAGGTCTTACTGCATTGCAAGCAACTCCGAAGGTAAGACTTGCTCGTGCAACCATGCAGATGATAGAGCAATCACAACGAACAAATTCAAGTTCCCGATGATGCCTGTCGTCAAGTGGACTGATTCCGTCCCACTCATGGTGTCAACTTGGGAGTGTGGCACCACGCGAGGTTCTTAGGCACTAGCCTCAAGTTGGATCGCAACGAAAACAGCCACCCGAGCGCTGGCAAATGCAGAGACTAACCCCGCAGAAGATGGAACCCAATAGCCCGAGCTGCGCTTTGGCACTGATGCTTGAAAGGCTCCTCCAACCTGCTAAGCCCTCATAGCTGAGCGCCATCATCCTGTGTTTGTGTGAGAAGAAGAACACCAAACAACGACAAACAGAACAAAACCTGCGCTCCTCAAACGGTACTCCCCCAAAGGACTTCACACAAGAAATTGAGACAAATTCACATCCAAAGGATCAACAATGTGATGCTGCCAGACCAAAAGCCATTCCAAAAAACTAGCGGCAAAGGAGAAGGAGTGCTGGAGACCAGCTCATACTGCCACACACCTCTTGCTGCTCATAGCAAGGCACTGAGCGCGGCCAAGATGAAGGCTGACAGGGAACCATGCACTAGACCCTCGATGCTGCACATACTCCCGACGCAAACCAATCCCACGAAGAGGAACAAAGCAAAGTTGGAACGCCTCTGAAGGCGCATGCACATGTCAATGCATGCACGCTTGGGGAAGAAGAGCTGGACACTTTGAGGGGAAGTATGGGGTTTTCCACTGGAAGTCGACAGGAGAAGTCGTGATTGTTGGTTCCAGAAGGAACGTGTTCCGATTCCAATGTTCGTGAAAGAACTGCAAGAGAGTCAACACCTTCTAAGCAAACTGTGAGTAGCTTCCCTTTGATCTGCTCAAGGTCCAAGGTCACAATTGGCACATTAACTGCAATCATCGACATGAAAGCAATGGATCCATCTGTTGGTGAGCAGCGAGAGGCCATTCAACATGGAGATGGGCAAGACCTGCAAGGCATGCTCCATCCTGGGCTTCTCCAAGATCGCGGTCACCTCGAAGAAGTGCGAAGTGACCATTTCTTGCTGGAAGTCAGGGAACAAACCCAGACCATCCATGGGACAAAACATAGCTACTTACAAGTCATGTTCATGGGGTATATTCCATACCCAAACGCTCCATGGGACTGCCATATATGCCGCCTTGACCCCCCCAAACCACCACCCCTGGCCGTTTCTCGGCATCTATGGCAGTCCCAAACGGGTCGTGTCTGATGGATGGTCTGAATAAAAAGCTCTTGAGACCGACCCGTCGAGGCCGTTGCCCGCCCCAACGCCCGCCACACTTCGCCCTCGAACAACGGCCCAGTCGCCAGGCAAACGGCAAGCATGTGCATGGCGGAGATGGTGTTGGGAAAGGGGTATACCCTCCATCGCTTCTTTGACGCACACCTCGCGCATTTCGCGCGTCACGGGTGAGAGACTTTCTGGAAAGGCGAGAAGAATGCTTTCAAAAGGCGGGGGGGTCCTTTGTTTGGAAAGCCGCGCACCTGAAGCGCTTTCGGCTTTCAGGGGCCCGGTGTCGAGGCGAAACCAATCGCTTGGCGTTTTCCGAGTCTTCCTGGTCTAAAAGGCATCCTCCAAGGCCTCAATTACTTTGGAACCGACCTTGTGCTTCTGTTCGTTCGCATCTGTTCCAAAAAGCACAGAAGCACAACTCAAAGCCTTGATGAAGGTCATGGCTGCCAAGTAGGAAATGACCACCAGAAGCGTTGGAAAGCCCTGGTAGTCAGTACGCAACGGGGCTGATGGCCATCAAGATCAAGGCCTCACAGCGACTCCGGTTCAAAGGACCAACAACCACCTGTTGGATGTGATCGAGACCGGACCGCGCAGGCATGTGATCCGGCGTAGGCCAGTAGGCCACCGGTGCTTTTTTCAGGGTCTGTACATGACCAATTCGAAACATTGACTGAAAGCTTTTAAACTTTAGAATACACCAGGGCCAGGTATTCTGAAGTCAACCATTTGGGTCTTTGAAGGGTGTAAACTGTAAACTTGGGAAGCTCAAAACACTGTCCGGTGACTTTCTGAGACCTTCCACTACAATGTCGCTACAAGCCTGTTCGTACTTGCGAGTAAACAGTTTCTCGTTTGACGCGATCAGCCATTCCCTCACCCCATGGTATGTTTGTTTGATCCAGTTTCAGAGTAGATAGCTGATAGCACTATCAAGGGCCAAGGGCTGTTGATAGTGATCTCAGAGCAGCCTACCGGGTTGTGACATCTGAAACTTCCCTCAAATTCTCAAGATTCAGTCACTTCCCTCCAGTCCATCCGCAAGTACTTCAACATGTGTTTCTTCAACCCATGGGATCCCATGGGATGTGCTCCATCCTGATTTGCCACAGCGGATTACAGTAGCTCCCTGCCATTACTAGGAACAAGAAGCTACGAACGTAGCAATTCTTGCTACGCCTGGACACTCTTCGCGTCGCAGTGAAACGATGTGAAACGGCCTTACCGGGCTTCACTGGACGAATGACGAACTCAGCTAGGGACCCGACCAGCAATGCATGCAAGACCCAACGGTCACCAAAGGGTGACGGTGAGGGCGCCAAGCTCGACTGCGCCGGTCTTAGCTCTTGAGCTTGATATGGCACAGCTCCTTGGCTCAAAACGCAGAGGTGGCCGGCTGGAAGAATCCAAATCTTCAAAACACATCCCCGTTTCCTTGAGGAAATATGGCACAGCGGGGGGTTCAATGCTCCAAAGCATCCATCGTTTAGGGTGAAAGTGATGGAAGACGGACGTCAGAGCGAGGTGTCGACACCTTCGTCTTCGTCCTTGAGGCGTGTCTTCGCGCAAAGCCATTCGCGTCTGCACGGCAAGGAACATCAGTTGGGCAAGTGTTGCGACCATCACATGGCTTCGTCCATCCCTGTCACCCCTTGGATTCGGAGATGTTTACAGTTTCAGTTTCTAGAGTAGATGGCGCATTCCCCCAAAGGTGGTATATCAATCAAAGACATCGAACCTCTGGAACGACTGTAGATTCTTATATAATGCACCTACTACATGTTTACTTAAATGTTCTCTTCTTACTAAATGTATCAAGGACACTACTATAGGTGGAGGACATCGCTAGTAGGTTGGAGGCCATCGCTACTAGTACTAGTAACAAGAAACTAGTAGGGTGGAGGCCATCGCTAGTGGGTTGGAGGCCATCAAGGTAGTAACAAAAAGCTGGTAGGGTGGAGGCCATCGCAGGTAGGTTGGAGGCCATTGCAGAAGCTACTAGTATCAAGGAAAACAATTGAGGGTAAGAAGAGTGATATGCCCGAACTGTATGGAACGCCGCGATTCGCCACGTTGTCCTCGTCGCCGCGTTGTCTGACTTGATAGGCAGACCATCCGACTGCGCAGGTACCGACACCATCCGTGTGTCGGTCTCGACAGACGTCTGTCCGTCGGGTTGAGACCGCCGTTGACATGGCATCCCTCGGGTTGAACTGCAGCAAGCTGAAGGTCTTGCAAGCGGGATGTCACGTCTCAGACGAGGAAGGTATGGTGCTGACAAATAGGCACAGCAGAACACGAAACATGGGGATTCGATCGATGCCGCACATGTCATCTCAACGGCATGGCGGACACCACAGGTGAAACATTTGAGGTCCAAATGCCTTCAGCGCGGTGACGGCGACGGCAAAAATGATCCGGATTCTCTTGGAATCTTTTAGAGGGGCTATCTACAGGCCAGGCATAGCTCGTCACCAATCGCGTCCCAAAAGCCTATCCGGAACATCTTACCCTCTCGGAAGGGAAACTTTCTACCGACTAGGTAGTACTGGCCCACTACAACCACCCCAAAAAAAAACAAAAAACAGAAACGCCGCGCCCACCAAGAAGCGAATCCGCGTATCAGCTCCACGTAGTCTCACTGCACGTTCGTCGGTCCCGTCTCACTGCACCCGTCGTAGCTGCTCACGCACTCCACTGCTGTCGCCACCGGAGTCGGCATCGCCCCAGGTCACGACCTCGAGCGCGGGGGGTTGGAGAATGTGATGTGGTGGGGATGTGACACCCCAAAATTGGTGTTCCAATAATGTAAGATATATATCATACATCTCATATATATCTGAAGAAAGCTATATAGTGTAGGCTCCCTAGGGATTTAAATACCTTCTCAGAAGGTAATTGGACCCTCCAAGCCTAGATAAAAGTGTCCCCAATCACCTTCTCAGAGGGTATGTGGATCCACAGGGACTATAAGTGTAGAATATATAGGGACCCTCCATCTAGTGTAGGAGTGTCTATTAAGTGATCCTGTAAAGAAGCAGCTGGGACGTGACTTGTTCGTGGATGATGTTTGCAACAGGACCCCCAAAGCCCCCCGGCCCCTTGATCGCCGCGACCCCCAAAGCGCCAGGGCTACAAAGAGATGAAGAGCTCCTTAAAGCCCGACCAGCCACCAAGTGTCTAACTTCACCCCAAATGGTTCAAAAATCCGTCTTTCAGTTTAACATGATGTTCTATTCACACCCTAATTAGGGAGAAGGGCATCTAACCTGAGCCGGATGGAGAAGGGCTAGCGGCGCTAGCGGTGTTCTCCACAATCCTTCTCAACACCTCGGTGTTCTCCACTCCGCTCTCCACAGTGTCCACTCCAAGTCTCCTCTCCGTCGCCCAAGATCGCAGCAAAAGCACCGAAGGAGGCCTAGTAGTGAGGCACCGAATGGATCCCCAAGCGAGTGGACAGTTTGGCCCTCTTTGGACACACATGACCCTGGGCTGGAAGAAACAAACAATTGGGCACTCCCATAGAACCAATTCCTTTGGAGTCTTAGATGGATTCTGGATCTTCATGGATTCTTGGGTGGTGGAACTCCCGGTTTCCCTGCCCAGTGTCACCGGTCAAAGATGTCTTTTGCAAGACCTGGTGAGCTGACCTCCACCCCATTCGATCTATCCATCCAATCCCATGCCATGCCATCCAAAATCCAATCCAATCCAATCCATCTCCCACCATCTACCCCCACATGATATCAACCAAAAAGACCGACCGCCAAACCGCAGCTCTACCCGCCTGCAGCTCTGAAACGCCTCGGTGACCGAGATCTCTGGGCACCTCACCACCATAGTCTCGGTGCCCCCAAGCCACCACCTGCCGTCGGAACCCTCAGCCGTCAGAACACGCTGGCCCCACGTGGACGTCGGAACCGTCAGAACGCGGCGGTGGGTCCAATCAGTGACCTACTTCTGTATAACCCTCATAATACCTGCAACGACACATACTACAATTGAATTATAGGGAAGAAGCAGAATTTATATTCCAATCACAATTTACGCTTATAAATGGGTATACCACTAACTTCTACAGTACCTAGCGGCGAATATTGCATCCCACTGTTCTCACCGTTTGGATTTCTCGCTGAAACCACGCCACGTGGCATCACGTGGTCTCACCTTCGTCGCCACCACCTTCGACCCGTGGCCTGGCCACTCGCACGGATCGCCGCAAAGGCTGCGTGTGTCGCATGGATCGTCTGGACCTCCCTCAGTTGCTCCTGGGACGCGAGGCCGAGTAGACGGCACTGCAGAGGTCACCGGGGCGCGGCAGTGCCGAACGGTTGCATGTCGCAACGATATGCAACGATGAGGTCATTGAGGTGACTGTCTCCAAAAAAGAAAAACACCCCTGGCTTATCTCCTTATAGCCTTACAGGTCCTTGTACCAGAGTTCCAAAGGGGTGCCTAATGGAGGTTAGGGTGCCTACTGTCCACAAGGGTTGTGACTCCTATCTTTTTAAGGCCATTAAGAAGGGATGAAGAGGCAGTTTCTTGTCCTATCAAACACAACCATAGTGCGTGCTGGCTATCCAAAGACTGA
>CAXAMN010028694.1:1749328-1767652 GCA_963970005.1 Durusdinium trenchii
TTTTGGATGCATTTTGGGAAGATGAGATTCCAAAGCTCCCAGAGAAGGAATCAGGAACTCCTCCCAGGATCAGCTCGGTGATGCCGATCCCCAGCTCCTCTCGAGCATCGTCGGATTCAATGGGCCGTAGCTCGAAGCTTGCTGCGTTCAGGTTGCTCTGGGTTGAACATTCCAGTTTGGCCACCTGCGTCCACTTGCTCCCTTCACCTCCACTGAACAAAAACACATCTGTGAGGCCAAACTTTATAGAGTATAGAGATGTATAGAGAATTATAAAGATAGTGCTCAACCCCCTACCCTTCCATCATCCACAGTAGACTACCATGCATTGAAGTGGGTTTTCCCAAACACTGCCCTTTCATCTCACACAACATCTTGGCCTTTTCATGCCGTTTCCATCGATGATCTCCAACTCCGTCCGGGCGCGGCGCTTCCGCGCGGCTGCCGCGCGCGGCGTCCCGCCTTCTGAGCCGCCCTCCGCAGCTCCCGCACCGTCGTTCCCGAACTGGGCACCGGCAGCGCACAGCCGTGGCCGCTGAGCAGTGCCACACGCAGCATGGGCAGGCGTTTGTGGGCGTTTGTTGTCGTCGTCATTGTTGGAAAGTGGATCTCCAGTGGACGGTGGTGAACGGAAAAACACAAAATGACGGCAGTGCGTATGAAGACCGCGCGGATGAAGACCCGACCGGTCCACAGGTCACCAACCCTCAACGGCGACCAAAGGGTGGTACCGTGGTCTGTTTGAGCCGCGACCGGCGGTCAGTGACTGGGTGATCCGTGCGGAAGTTCAGCGCGTCCTTCGTTCGTGGATGGCCCAACTGGAGTTGATCAAGACTCGATTTCTTCTTCAGGAAAGCACTGCTATCCCTAGGGATCCTGTCGTACCTTCGAAGGTACGACTGGACCCTCCTGGCACCTACAGTGACTCCCTTCACCTGGTACTTAAATCCCTAAGGCCCTACCCAGACGCTCATGAACCCTCAAACTGCTACATGTTTTAGGGCCAAAACCCTAGTTGTGAGTGTCAAAACCCTACCCTGGAAGTCAAAGACCATTGTTTTAATGGTTTATCTGGTTTTGTAGTAAAAACCTTTAGTGAAACAATGGTTGTTCGGTAAAGGCTATTAAAACAATGGTGGTTCGACTTCTAGACCTACCTATGAGGGTCCAATCAGCCTTTGCGTAGGTATAAATTAGGCTGCAAATCCAATTGACGTGGTGGGAATTGGCACCGCCAAAGGGCTGCGTCACATGTTTGGGAACACACCAGTCGACGTCGCCGCCTTTTTCCTTCGCCTTTCCCGTCCGACGCCTGCTCACAGGAACGACCGGCAGCTCGTCGACCTCTTCTTCCCCTCGGCGACAGAGGTGGAACGACGTCGAAAGCCGCGCGTCGACGTCTTCCAAAGCCGGCTCCGTTGGTTTGACCATTGAGACAATGGTTGGCCGGGTCTTGGAATGCGAAATCCGGGGTCAAACCATGGCGTGCGATCTAAGACGAAGGTTCTGTCGGCCTACCCTGCAAGACGACAATGGACTGGGTTGAGAGCACAACCTGAGTTGCTTCAAAGAGGACAGCCTGGACAACCCAGGCCGTCCTCATGCTAGGGATAGCTACGTCCGGTGTTCTTCCCACTAGCATCGATCTGGATTTGGATCCTCCGGTCGTTGCTGTCCCGTCTATAAGGTGGACCTTTCCGGCGCCGAATGGAAAGGAAGACACTACCAGGAGATACCAGGAGTCACAGGGGTGGTGTTTACCCCAAGTGAGTGGATCATGCGCACCCCTAACCTCCATTAAGCACCCCTTTGTGACTCCTGGTATATGGTTGTTTTGAAATCGCGTCAGTCGGTGGCTTAATTCGTACTTGGCGCGGGCCTTAGTTGGTTGTCGCTTTTGGTCACTTTCCCTTGCCTTCGGCGGCTCCTTCAATAGCACTGTAGCTCGCTCTGCTAGGTCAGTGACTTCCGGACTTGTGCGGTTGTTTGGGATTCAGAACAAATCGGTCGGCGACACTCCTCAAGATTGAAAGGATGCACGGGGACCAGGACCATCTGCACGCGCACAGTTCCACTCAACTGGATCTACGGTTCGTCTTCATCTCATCTCCCTAGACTTGTCTGACCATCTCGTGATCGCAAAAAAACACTTTGAACAGCCCAACGGCTCCATATGGCCGTGGGTCATGGCAGCGGGGGACCGTATACTGACCAGGGATAGTGAACAGAGTCACAGAGTAGACGACCTACAGCAGGTCAACCTACCAGGCTAGGTGACGAGGGCAACGCTCTTGCGGATGCAGTGTTCGTCGCTCCCTAAGCATCCTTGCTCGTTTGAGCGGGTGGGGTAGGTGTAGGAACCTAACAGCTACTGAAGTTTCACACATCTAACGCAAATTACACGCGGTCTCTCGCACGAAAAACACAAATTAGCCTGAATGATCACACGCACCGCGGTATCTCGATGGGTCTACCGTGGACGGCCAATGCAGGAGACAGATCTGAACACGGAATTGGCTCGGTGATGCCTGCGAAGTTCTTCGTGGATTCCGATTTTCTTACGACAAGGCAGTTCTGGCAAACTCCCGAAAGCTGACGCCAGGGTTTGCTCTTACATCTACTCTTGGCAAAGGTAGGGATGAGTTTTTGACTGCTAGTTTCCAAAGTTTGAAGCTCCGAGCTTTGATCCTGATTCTGTATTTCTATGTATTACTTCACCTCAACCAAGCGGATTCCCGGTCCGCAGAAGGAGGCCTTGATCGGATTACTGCACACTTCCAGGACCTTCCCATAAAACCAGTCCCATCCAGTGACCTCAAACGATATCAGGTCACTGGGAAGCTCCAGATTTGTCGGGTATTGTAGTCAATAAGTTGAAGGTCAGTCGGTGCGAACGCATCGATTCCTTTTCGCGAACTTCCTCGGTCCCGCCTTGACCCGCCAGCAGGGCGCAGCCCAGGGGAACAGCATCGCCGCCTGGGGGCGGGAATATCTACGCTTAAGATCATTTGAGTGCTTCAAATCCTTTTCGGGTCAAAATGGGGGGAGGGGAGAATTTTCTCTTTTCAGTGTCCATGGACGCAGTTTCAAGTCGCTCGGGGTGTTTCAGGTCGCCATCAAGTTGTCTAACGAGAGGTCACAGTTGTTTTTCGACCTACTTTCTCCCCACTCGACACACCTCAACGCCACACATGGGAGAAACAGCTGAGCTGGATGAGGAGAGCAAAATATAATGATACTTGAAGCATGGCCCAGGCCGACAGAAGGAACACTTGTACATTGGCGACCAATGCCGCACTTGGAAGCCCTAAGAGACTGGGAAGTTTGTCAGGCAACACGATCTACCCAGACGCTCATGGACCCTGCTAAGTAGGGACCGTACCCTCATATGGAGGGGTCCGGACCCTCAAATCCCTATAGTTTTGAGGGACCAAGGCCTGTTTGGAGCATCTGGGTAACATGATTGCCAGAAGAGCTGGATTCTTTGTGCTTGGTACACCTCTCTCTTGAAGTGGACCGCCGAAGTGAACCTTCCGGATGTACCCTCGTTTTCTGGGATGATGTTTACGATAAGGTCTCAAAATATCCTTTATAGAATAGAAAGCCAGCTAAATTCCAATATGTTATATACTAAAGTCAATTTCGTTGAATTCAGGTCTTATAACTTTACATTTGGGTGTCGGGATGATAGATGAACCCGGCTGCAGCCGTTGGGTTTCAAGGGAAGCCTGACCCGTACCGTACCGTTCATGATCTTTTATGTCGGAAGCTCGAAAGAGGCACCTTACCCGCACCAAGACCTGATGCATTGCAATTGAAACTTTTTTGAAGACAATTTCAGAGGTTTCCAATGGGCCAGGTATTTGAGATCATCTTTGCAAGATGATGAACGACGAGCGTGTGGTCAAATTTTGAACGATCTGGATGGGTCACCCACCGAGTTGGAGCCTCTGAATCATGTTCGCAGAAAGTTCTTAGCAAGCGTAGCTGAAAAGATACCTCCTACCGAGCCAAAACTGCATGGCAATGTTGTAGCTTTTACCCTTGAAGGGTTGCGTCGCTTTCAAGCAACAGCATTTACTTTGGCCTCTGCAACGTCCTCATCCAACGCCAATCAGCATGATGGAACACGTCGGCGACCAAACTACAACAACCGGAAGAGGCGGTTCTTAGCAAAAGTAGTGGAGAGAACTAAGCACCTTGTTCCAATGAGTGAAATGTGCTACTTAGTGGTTGTCAGACAGTAGGTTGTAGCTTGGACTAACTTATATTTCTGTATGATTTTTTCAACCAAGGCATGGGTCAACAGGTGCTAGCAAGTCACGGATCGAGGCGTTGTCTGAGAAAGCGTGCAGATGTGAGAGGAAGACTTGTTTCCGTCAGCTTCGTTCAATGATGGATGAGCTGTTACAGTTCTTGGCCATTTTTTGGAACTTCACGAAAGCCGTGCAAGATTCCTTTGTCTGGGGCTATGTTGAGATCGATGTTCAGTTATGAAACCGTTTCAATTGGATATGGAATTAAAGTCTAGACACTCAGGTCCATCATGTGTGTGGGGAAGCCTGTGGTGATCGCAGGGAGTGGCACCTGTTGGGCAAGAGGTTCGCACCAAAGTGCCTGGTGGCGGTCATTGGCATGGGAAACAGTAGGATGCACCGAGTGCAGCAAGGCCTTGGGGATAGAAGGCTTCGTATCTGGGGAGCTGTCACTTGTCGAACTGTTTCTGTTTGACAGCCTGAAAGGAACTTTAAAGTAATCTTTTGATCTTCGGTCGTAGCTCTGAGGCAAAAAGGAAATCTCCAGTCAAGACTCGGCAGATCCACCAGTTTCTCTTGAACCAGTATATCAAAGCAGCTGGCATGCTTCCAAACAAGTTCCTTGTCTTCTCATTGTTTTTGTTTGCCTGCAAAACCAACATTTCCATCAGAACGTTGCTACAGGTTTCAAAGAGCTGCTCGATCTCGTGTGAAGCATGGGAGAAGGCTCAGTGTGATCTTGGAAGAGCGGGCCAAAGCTGACACAGATGGCAGCTTGGACACACTAAATTGTCAAAGGAAAATGAGGCTGAATTGTATTTAGGCCTCTGGAACTTGACCTGATTCAATGATTGTTGACCTGTTGTTGAAAGAGAAGGCAAACCTGAACCTCGATGATATCAATGGCCGCGTGTCAGGCTCGGGCACGGACTCTGACCCGAACTACGACGACGAACTGGCCTTGCCAGAGGAGAGTCTCGAATCAGATGAGGAGGTACGGCTTCACATACTCGGAGTTTCAAGTTTCTTTGCGCAGCCACATGCCGGGAATGTGAACGATGAGTCATATAAAATCAATGTACTAGCATCTGTTTGCATAGCACTTCATGGGGAATGGGATCATTCCCAAACCTTCTAATTGAGGTATGTCGAGAGCAACTTTTGCAGTCGGGTGGACCAGCTCCCTACCCGATACTTACCACCCCAGCGAATCAAAATGCTCTGGCACCAAATGGGATGCACGGACTCTATATCGTGTTTTGTTGGCAGAATGTGTTTTTGCTGCGGGCTATTAAGTTGATGTTTAAATCTGAAATTGCTTGGCAGCCACAGGTATCAAACGTTTTGGCGAACGTATCGACAACACTGGGCCAACGTACTCCGGTTCTTACCGCAGACAAGTCACGGTTGCTGCGACCGTTGCGCAGACTTCAAGGAGGATTTTGCAGCAGCAAAAGATGCTTAGTCAAATCACCTACTACTCGGCTTAGGTCCATGCAGTTGCTGTTACCCGACGACAGCGGTAAAGCCAAGGACATCCAATCCAGATACCAAGTAGCAAAAGATTACAAGTCCCACATAGACCAAGTGGGCCGCGACCGCAGTTTGGAGGAGTTCATGCAGGCCTTTGCCTTTGCTTGTAATCATTGAAACCCCTTCGCAGTCACCCAAAGACCAGAATTATCAGCTTTTGTTCACGCAGACCGCATCGCCTTTGTCGAACCCGTCCCAGAATGCACCGTTGGTGATATTCTGGGCGCCTGGGCCTGGTCATTATGTCTTTTGATGCAAGTTTCTGACTGCAATTCTTTGTGTTGAATTTGCTGAAAGTTGCTGCAGTTGGGCTGGGCTGGGCTGGGCTGGGCTTGGGAATGCTTGCTGGGGTTGTTCATTGCTTGCTGCGTGATTTGAGGACGGAATGGATCAGGCGAAGTGGTGCGTGCCAAGGAATCGGCATGTTCGCGCCACAAAATCTACAGCCATGATTCCTCGGCCGCGCTTCAAGGTGCACGCCTGCTGGGTGATGGGGATATGTCTCAACATGTTCGTCATTGATCCTCGCGTGCCGAGTGATGCAAGCACCATCCTGGAGTGTGCTGTTCGTAGCATCGAGATGGCTGTTGCAGAGTGCAAACGGCGTGGGGTAGCAGCCCCTACCCAACTCATAGTGTGGGATGCTTGGGCTGAAATTGGATGGTTCATGCTCTGCTTGCCTGCTGCCAATTGCTGTTGGGTTTCGGGGCTGTTGCGAACCAAGGCTGACAACTGTGTCAGAGAAACCAAGAACAACAGCTGCCTGAGATTTTTATCATATCTGACGGCGGCCAGAAAGATGAAAGTATGTGCCCTATTGTTCTCCACAGTAGGCCACACTCACGGTCCACTGGGCCTGTCGGCTTGAAACTAGTGCTGCTTGACATTGTTTGCTTGTCCGCTTGACATTGTTTGCTTGCCTGCTTGACATCTGCTGCTAAGACCAAATTTTCGGCCTTCTGGCAACAGCAATGAAGTACTGCGATATATTGAGCGATGGTCCAGATGTTGCTCAGACAGCTGGTTGCCAGAATTGTTACGAAACAAGGTAATACAATTGGATGTGGCTGCCATTGTAAGCTTTCGCGCTGGTTGCCCTGTGAACCCAGGAAGATCGAATCTTTGCTGAACCGCATAGGGCTGAAATCCTGGATTGGACAGGATGCAACGATCAGATCCCAATTCATTTCCGGCACACGTGACTGGAAAGCATGGCTCCTCGCCTGGATTGAGAACAATGTTTTGAAGAAATTGATTATCATCAATCATGTCAATCAACCGTCAATCATTGTCATTCAGGCTTGAACGTGCACCAGTGACATTCTCTGGCGGCTTGCGAGATGATGATAGCGGAATGCACGCCTTCATATTTATGAGAAGAAGAGGCCAGTACAACCAGGTCCAGGCTGCCAGGTACACTCTACATACTCTACTTTATAGAGGGACTGCAGTGTTCGGGCTTTGTTGTTGCTTGTTCACCGCCATTTGTTTCTGAACCTGCGCCCTGAGATCTTCCGCGGAATGTGACTGTCGAAGCGACAGGGAAAGGTGCTCGATTGCCTGATCATCCTGAAGACGTGTGTATTTTGCCAAAACGATACGCATCATCAGATCATTTGGAGCAGGACTGTTTGACATTGACCTGTCACTGTTTGACTTGTTTGAACTCACTGACGGGTAGAAAACTTTTGACAATTGTTGGACATTGGGGAAACACGTTGGAGCAGGAGCCTTTGCTGGCCTTTCCACACCGATACCTACACCGGATGGGTTCCATTGAGAATGTTTCCAGACCGCTGGTTCCTGTCAAACCAGCAAAAAGGAAAGCATACTTGTCGCTAGCTACAATCATTTTGCACAAGCAGCCGACAGAGGCAACCGCTCGAGCAGTCAAGTTTTTGGTGAATCTTTGCCATGACCTGACGCCAGAAAGTGTACCACCGTTACCGTGGTTTGAGGGACCTGAACAGGTCGATGAAATTGATATGAGAGAACCTTCTACTCTTAGACAACTCTGCCCGACCATGAGATTCATGGCCAACCTGCGGGGGTAGCTGGAACCATAGAGAGCAGGCTTGGGCTTGGATGGCAAAATGTTGAGACCTACACGTTTGCTCGTCATGCTCTTACACGCTCTTCACTGGCTATGTAAGTTTTTGGAACGAGTGAACTTCCTAGGGTTCTTTTGATTCATCGTACAAGTTTCAGTTTGCAGCCATTTTTGGAGTTTATCTAGTCGGGTGAGATTCCTTCCAACAACCCAGTCCCAGGTGCCAACCTTAGCCTTGCAGCCGAAAGTTTTTTTGGGTGGGTTACCTGCCATGAAACAATTTGGAGGTGACCTTCCAACGCTTCCAACTTCTCGTTTTAGTTCCTGATGGACCAGGTTGGACCCTGTCCACAGCAATCAACTCGCTTGTTTCTTTTTGCTTGGCAGGCCATCGATGCACAGGTCGACCACCAACCTGCAGAGGTGGAGGATGGGGACTGTGTTTCTGTTATATTTTGATCACCAAAGAGTGGTTGATTCAGGGCACTTGGAGTGATGAGTCTCTAGATGAGATGTTCATGTACCCGACCGATGAGCTTGAAGACTCACAGGCCGGCCGGAAGGAAAATTAGTACAGGTTGCTTCATTGCAAACCCCTACATTAGCATGCCTTTTACTCTGTCACGTATTCAACATGTGGCCGCTCTGTTTGGAGGTGACCTTTGATGTCATTGCGCAAAGAAAGGCCCTGTCCGACCGGTGTCACATGTTCCATCATGATCAACCCCTCAAATGTGCTCGCGCAGGTCGTAAAGCGATTGTGGGAACAAATGGAAGAGCGCCGTGAGGCTGGTCCACCTAGCACTCTAGCTATTGACTGCTCTGGCCGGTCTGACTTTCCCACCCGCCCATGTCAGGAAGCCTTTGCTTCAAAGAAGCAAGCTCGCACGGGTCGCACCAAGCCTGGTGAGGAAATGCAGTGACAATTCAGAGCTTCAAATTAATTTCTAATTAGAATTGAAACCTTTCAGCTATTAATTAAAGCTGGACATCAAAGGTTTGCAAGACTTGGCACACGCTGGTCAAAGAGAACAAATGGGTTCTTTAGAGAATTGTGGAGTCGCAGGGGCATGTGGTGGCACATGAATCGTCATCGATATACATATTCACCATACTGCAAGTTTTTTGCCTTATATGCAGTCTGTCCTCACTGTCGTGTGAAAAATACGACTGTGACATGGGGAAGGGTACAGTGTCTCTTCGCGCCGCGGTGTCCCTGCTCGCCTCATCCATCAAGAAGCCTGACGCAGCAAAACCATGTTCCAGGCCAGGGGTTGGTAGCACTCCGTTATGTTGCAGCATGAGCCAACCCCGGGAGGCAGAAGGTGATCAAAGCTTCAGCCAAGAAAAAGCGGGAGCTTGAAACTGAGTGGCAGGTGGTTGCCAATAGATACAAAGTCAACGCCAACTTCTGATTAGACTTGAAATCCTGCCTGAGGCGCTTTTATCCAAAAACAACTGTGGCTGCCGCCCCAGAGGAGAGCCCAGTGCACTTCAAACAGATCGATGACATGTATAGGTGGCCAAAGATTTACTTGGATCAGCTGGCTGCTTGCTTTGGGGCTGGCTTTGTTGCTAGCCGGCTGGTGAAATGGAAGTGGAATCTCTCGACTTGCTTCAGTGGAGTTGGGTGCGCGGAAAGTGCCGGGCCCTCAACATAATGGCAAACATGTGGAATTTGCTAGAATTGGCTAGAGTCATAATCCGAAGTTCACAATAATATGATACCAAGGCCAACTAATAGGTCCAGGTGTAGTTCACATGTTTCATGGACCTGTGATCATTGGGTCCTTCTCCCCGTGGCAGCGTTCTAAGGCTGCCCTCTCACTCCAAACTGCAGCTAGGCGCTTTCTCAAGAAGCACCGCAAGATGTCCGCGATGGATCATGTTCGGATTACATCAGCTTGCGAAATCGACAAAGCATGTCAAGAAGTTCTTGGGGCCACATACGGACATTGCTGTTTCGAGGATATCGTAACCATGGATATGGGCAAGAAGGTATGCTATTGCACGACTCACAAGAAGAACTGCGTTTTGGAGCCTGATTTGGAAGACACAAACCGTACAAACCTGAGCCGCTCATTTCCGAACCACACTGCCCCATCCTTTAAGTCCAAAGCGTGACCTGGCCTCCAAGGCTTGAGGATCAATGTGTCCGGTTTGGGCCTCAATCCATCGTCAATGTGGTTCAACCTTGAATGAATGAAAGGAATCCCATTTGTGATCCAGTCCAGCTTGCACATCGATTTTTTGTATGCCTGAGTCTTTGGTTAGATTTAGATGTTTGTATCGTAGACGACTTGAAACCATAAGGGCTCCCATGCCCAGGCTCTTTGGTCATGACTCATGATGTCTATTTTGTGTCCCATCTCCTGCTCTGAGCTTCCCAGGCCCAGTCTGTGTGGACTACAGCCTGATGGGTAAGAGAGAGAAGGAGAAGGGGAAGTCGCAGGTTTGCCACCAAGCCTTCTACGACAATATGAAGAACAGCCAGAATTCAGTGGTTGTGGTTGAGAATGTTTGTGAATACGATGGAGAACGGATAGTCCAACAGGCTTTGGGCAACATTTGGAAACTGGAGGTGGTCCGAATAGACCCAAGGATTTTTGGGTTCGCTTCTGCACGTGCCCGGATGTACCTCGTAGCCTACCGCAGCGACAAACTGCGTTGGGCGGGACCTTGGACCCTTCAATCATTTGTTGAGATGTTGAGATCTCGGGTGGAGATGTCAGTGTGGGACTATTTCTGGATGAAGCTTCCCAAATCCCAGCTGAGCCAATCGAATGAAACTCGTTTGAACACTTAGAATACTTTAGAATGAAGAGTTGAAGGACACTAGTGAACGTAAGCTTTGGGCTAAGCGTCATCGAGCATTGTGAGGAACAGAACTTGGCTGACTACAACAAGTCATCGCGGACTTACATGGTTGCAGACCTGAACCAATATGCGGCCAATGGCCGTGGCAGGGGGGGAGACAAAGGATGATTGCCTCCCTACATTAACAACAGGATCAGGAAGGCTGTACAGCCAGGCCAGGGTGGGGTTGATCATAATTTAATAATACGTTGTTGTACTGTATTGTGTTTGCCATACAGAGCCCGCAAAACTCTCGGACAGACCTGATCCCATTCTGAGCCCCACGCCAGGAGAAGCGCCGTTTCCTTCACGGCACAGAGCTCCTCACCAGTCATGTTCTTCCATGCACAGATGAACATAGCAAGATTTGTGGTGCTCCAAAATTGGAGCTGCAGTCTATTGCCAATACCAACCTTGTTCGTATGAGTGGGAATGCAATGTCAATTCCTTGTGTAGGCTGCATCCTGTTAGCCTGTGCCCTATCCTTTCAGCCAAGGACCCAGCCGTGCAGGAACTAGGCCACTAGATTTGCTGGCTGCTTTAATTAATAAATTCATCTTTATGTGCTGCTTACGTAACGAGAACCCGCCTGAAGGTCAAAAAAGACTTGGTTCTGACACTTTCCAATCTGAAGTGAATCATGTTGAGTTGGCGTTGTATTAGAACCTGGTGTTCTGCCACGCTTGCATCGTGCTGTTTAAACTTAGCGGGATCAAGCCGGTCCTTTGGCACGATCCACAAAATGTCAAAGAAAGATCGGCCTGCAAAGGCCAGGAAACTCAGTGCTCCATGGGCGGAACTAATGATGGCTGACATTCAGCCCCTTGCCAAGAAACATGTTTCTTGTTACTTGGCTCTAGTTCAACTGCCAGTCCCGCCCTCTTTGTGAGGAATTTTGACCTGGACAAAGACGAACACCCTGTCAAGTTCGTGCTTGACAACTTGTCGACCAGTTTAATGGGAGCTGTGCACACATGGTTGGAAACAGTTTCTGGGGAGAAGTTTCCAGAGCCATCAAGCTTCACAGTGCCAGACTCTTGTTACTGTTCAAAATGCAATTGTTTGTTTCTTACTTGTTTTGACCCTGAACAAAAAGATCCTCCTCAATTAGCTCCTCCTTTCGTGTCGAGCCCAGGTACCAGTGCAGGTGGCCAAGGTTCCACTGCTTTCGATTTCACTGACAAAACCATCAGATGGCCTCCCCCTATACCAGTCATGGGTCAATGTGGCTTCAGATGTCTATTACAGCGGCTACGAATCGTGGCGGGGGGTCATCGAGGTGAAAGCGTTCGAGTCTCCAGGTTCCCAGCTCGACTTCCATAGCTTGCAAGCTACCAAAGGACTGGGGCGCTTGTCGGTAATATATTTTGGAATCTTGAGAACCTATTTGAAGCACCAGCACGATTTGACGGATGAGCAAATCAAAGATTTGAAGAGGCTGGACCACTAGCTTCCGGCTTTTTGGGAAGTACTCACATGGCCACCAAAAAGTGTCATTTGGGATAGTCTGGGTCGTCCTTTCTGATCAAAAATGAGAGGAACCAAAAGGGTGAGGGTTTGGTTGAAACCGTCGTCCTTAAGATATTGTGCAACCTAACCAGCAGCTTCCCAGATTTCACAGGCCCTTTCTGTCTGAGCCCAGAAACTATTTTGGGCTAGGCGTGTTATAGCTGGGGCCTAGGGGAAACATCCTGCAGAATATCTAAAGGGTGATGGTTTCACTGGAACCCTCGTCCTTTTCAAAAATATGCAAATCAACCAAAAAGGGTGACCCAGAATGTCTCCCAGCAAACTTTCCAGGGTGAGGGTTTGACTGAAACCGTCGTCCTTTAGGGATAGTGTGGGGGTCCATACCCACCAAACCCTCGTCCTTTAGATATTGTGGGGGGGGGCTTCACATCCACCAAACCCTTGTCCTTGATGATATTGTGGGGGTTGGTTTACAGGGTGTGGAGCTGGCCCAAAAGCGATTCACGAATCCATCTTGGACTACCCTTCCGGCCTGTCAACCTTGTGAAGCTGCTCAGCTCGGCGCCTGCGGAACACGCAGGTGGTTGGATTCGATCAAAGAGATGCACTGCGTGGTCGTTCAGGAACTTGAGGAGGTGAACTACGAATGGAGGAGGCTTCAAACTCATGAAGCCCAAGCTGAACGCCAAAAGAAAAATCTACTTCAGAAAGCTCTAGTGTTCCATCATCGAGCCCTGCAGCTGTCTCTGAACGACATGGGTCTCAAAGAGTTAATGTTTAATAACTGGCCCCTTGAAGTTGAATGGGGGTTATACCTGCAAGAACTTTTTCAAGATCGTTCCCACCAAATTCTGTCATCAAACACCATCAAACAACACACCCCTGCGGCAGGAACCCCACAAGTATGGAGGGTCTCAGGAAGCCATGAAGAGTGCATTTCTCCGTGGGATCCAGGAATACAACGACTATGGCACTGCATCGTCGAATCCAAAGTACAGAATAGATGAAGCTGCTGGACTACAGCTGTGGGGATTGAAGGTGGCTTCGACTAATTAATACCTCTGCTGTTACCGATCTCCGGTTGAGTTACCCCCCCCCCCCCGGACCAACCAAAAACGTTCTTCGACTTCTCGACGGCCTTCATCCAAGGTTGGAGTCTGCGACGATGTCTGGTGCTTGTTGGAAAGGCACCTTCACATGGTACGCTTTGAGAACTCAGGCCCTGTGCCTAAACAATTATCTCTCTAATTTTACTAAAAGGTTGCCTTCATTAGGCATCTTGCTGGCTGATATTTGGGAAAATGCTATTCTGGGGGTTGACACTACTTAGCGGAATTCTGTGGAATTAAGTCTCAGGTTGCTGAAACCATTGTTTTGTGCTGTTGGCCTCAACCCTGACAGCCTTGAGCAAAGAGTTGCTATTGGACGGGAGGTGGCTACTGGGCGGTGTCCCACGTATCAGCTGTGCCAGTTGGTGCCGCATTTTGACCATGACCGAGGAGAAACAACTGCTGTTCATGCATCGGGTCCTTCTTTTACATAGCATTTGCGCAAGGCGCGGAGGTCGGGGAGCAGCAACGAGGCTATCTCTCCAAGACTGGCACCACGAGGCCAACAGAATGTCGCTCTTTGCTCATGTCTTGGCGGCCATGCGGGAAGCCACCGCTGATGACGGCAGTCCTTTGTTTGAAGATGCCAACCTTGCGAAGCTGCTGAACCGATGCATCGAGGGGTGCTGCTGGCTGGCCATTGTGTGTGTGTGTAGTGCTAAGTGTTGTGTGGGGGAGTGCAATGTTGCAAATAGTTTTCTCACCCGTTCGGAGCACATAGAGAGGCAGGTAGTTTCAATCTAGGAAATTTTGACCGCACGGAGGCCCTACTCAGGACAAGACTGGGCACGAACAGGAAGGGATGGGGGAGAGGGAAACAAGTGGGTCTTGCAAGATACAACAATAACATGTGGCGAACTGTTTTTGTCATGTGCTTTTGGCCAGGGACTTCAACAACGAAGCTGATGAAGCCTTGTCGATCAAGGATCCAACGTTTCAGCCACAGTGTTTATCACTTTGGCAAGAGAACGTATCACCTCCCAAAGCAGACGCGGCCTTTGCAGCCGCAGAGAGGCAGTTAGCGGTGCTCAACACTGACGCACGCAAAGCAGCGTGGGAGCGAGACAACTTGGTCCTAGCCAAAGACATAGCATTGGTCGGCCAACTATTCCAACAAGAATCAAAATCACAACGCGCTGAACGTACCCAACGGGTGGTTCACGTGCGAGCTCAAAATGTGATCGGTGCATCTATTGTCAGTAACTTTATGTCCAACAATGTGGCCTTCCTGTGTGGCAAGAGCCATGATCTCGCTGGCAGGGTGGACAAGGCCAATATTCCAAAATAGGGCTGGGGGTGGGTGGTGTGTCAGTCTGTTTCCATGCTCCTACCAAAAGACATGATGGCCTTCGGCATGCCCCACATGATCAAAAAACAGGTTTTAATGTTCAATGCTCACACCCTTCAGTTTGCGGATGAAGCTACCAGTGGGGGAGGTGGACTACTGGTCTGGGCTGACCTGACGAAGATGGGTCGTATGTCAAGCAATGACCTGAACTATGTCGTAGACACGATGGCTACCGCTTTGAGCAAACGGCCAACCAACAGCATCGGGTTTATAGTGGCACCATGGCTGTCATCAGAAAGAATCGTGAATGCTCAGCGAGGCGAACGAAGGTCACTTGATTCTAGTTCAATTTTATTTTGATCTGTTGTTCAGTGTCCGTGTGTGTGTGTGTCTGTCACACCCTGGGGGGAGGGGAACCTGTCCCGGCAACTGTTGGTTGGTACAAACCAAGGCGGGTGGAGGACAAGTGTGACGCCCGCAACCTGATGACGGCTATGATTACGGTCAGAATGCAGCCACCACCACAAAGCAAACATGTGCCAATGATCTTCCATGCTTGGGTTGTATTTGACGAATCATCCTTTGGGGACAACATCTTCAACGAATGTGCTCTGATGCTGGACAGGCAAGGTTCCAATATCAGTTGAACCTGTTGTTGTCTTTAAAGTGGTTATGTACTGGGCCAACTTACGATGGGTTCATAGGGTGGTGTTTGGCATTAGATGAATCACAGGCTCCCTTGTCGCTACCTGTTGCTTTGCCAAACTGACCATAGTTCAGGAGCCCCCGCTCTTTGCTGGCATGGCTGCCAGAATCCTCCTACATCATTCCAAATGCCGAGAGGGACTCCCTCCCTCGGTCAGCCGAGTCCAGGCACCTTGCACAAAAGAACAGTGTTATTATTTTATAGTAACTTTGAACCTCCGGAAGATTAGTGGAATAGCATGGAATAATTAACTGGGTCCTGGGCCTTGGTGGTTTTCATCATTCTGGAAACTACCCCACCAGGTCTATGTCGGAGGTGCAAGAAGGGGCACAACTGCTCGCGGGGAAGGATTTTCCTACCGCTATCTTCACTGGAATCATTGAAAAGTCCAAGCTCAAGGGCAAAGTCCTTGGGGTTCTGAACACAACCCCATATGACACATGGCTTGAAACAACAGCTATGGATTGGTCAAAGGATCATCCGGGGTCAGTTGCAATGAAGAGCTTGAGCATTGCTGAATGCAAGACCAGCGGTGTTGTGGACTACTGTGAGAAGGTCATCGCAATGAAACTTCTTGAGGCTCTGATACGGTCTGTCAGTTGTGTTTTTGCTTTTGATGGGCGACCTTAAGACTACCGAGACATACCGAGACACACTGACCATCCCAAACCCACCCAAGCCTGCACGATGCACTTGTTTGCCAATGAATCATGCATCCAACCTGCAGGATTGGAAGCTCAACAAGCATGCCATGGGATCAGTTCGGGCATACGATCCCAACCCTCCCAAGAATGATGCCGAAGTGGACATTTCAAAGTTCGAGTTCAAGCATGTTCAGTGCACTGTTCAGCCCAATGGTACCGGATGGTCTCGATACAAGATAGTGCTACCAGCCAGTGTCCGGCAGCTCTATGCGAACGACGTTGTGTACGGCCCGGAATGGCGTGAGCTTTTGTCCGACTTTGATCGAAGGCCCTCGAACTCAAAACTATGTTGTTGAATTAGACCAGTGCAATGGGCCCTTCCCAAAATCTGAAACACATGCCATGATGATTATTGGGTCTGAACTGAAGTGCAACACCGTGCAACACACTCTCCAGGTTTGGCACCACGGCCTCAGAAGCTCCAATCGCGCCACCTCCAGAGCCTGAACCAGAATTGCCAGTGACTCTATGGAGCGGAGAGCCCACGACAGTGGATGAAATCTTGAATCAGTACTATGTTGAGGCAAAAATATCAGGACGGACGGCTGGAACAACATTTTTTGTTGTGGATGCAAAAAGGAGGACTTCAGGTGTCCTCGATCAAGTCTCCGAGCATCAAACCTTGAAACTCTTCATGGTTACTTGATCGACTAATTGACCCACTTCAACAAATCAGTTGGCATCTAGAATAAAGTCGTTTTGAAGGTGTCAAAACAACTCGATCAAAATCAGGTTGCACACGCCACCGTCACCATCCCGGACAGCGAATTCATTCTGGCTCATGGAAGCAGCCGGTGGATCCGAGGAGAAAAATTCATGGAAATGAAACGGAAGGGCTTAGGCCGGGCCTGTTCGTCTTGAAGTTGGCATTGAGCAAATGTTTGCCCAGCTTCAGCACCTTGAGATCACTCTGGCATCAACCTTCTAGGATCAAGCTTCTAGTGGTGTAGGATAGTTTGTAGGATATATTCTACTTAGTTCCATTGCTGATATGCCGTCTAACATCTCTGACCTTCTTGCGGCCCACGGCTTTGATCAGGACTGGTGTTGACAGTTGACACCAAAGACCAGAATCTTCCGAATCTTCAATGAATTGAATGTAGAACACAACCTCCCCCTTACCAATAATTGATGTTTCCAGGACTTTGCCCGTTTGACCACTGCTGATGCTGGTGCAATTCAAACCCCACCATGCAGAACAGCCCCACACTTAGTTTGTTCACTGTATTCCAACAATCCCAGTATCCTTGGATTGCCCTCTGCTTTCCCAGCTTGAGGCCTATGCCTCTCCAAGCTCTGGGCAAACAGGCTCTCCCCAACCTGTGCCGGCTGTGAAGGCCACTCGAGGGTCGGTCACAAAAAGAACCATATACTTGGGTCTGCTTTGCAAAAAATGCAACATGTTTAAAGGTAAGACTAGTGAGCGCTAAAAGTCGTGTTGCCAGGAGGCATCAAAGTCCGTGGCCAAAGTGTTGGCACTAGCAGACAGTGAACCGAGCCCACTGCCAATGACTACTGCGGAGTCCAACAGCAACACCAACCCTACCCTAACACCAGACAAGATTGCGGAGTTGGAAGCAGAAGTGAAGGCAGCTCAGACCAATTCCAAGATGAAGAGAGCTGCTGCTCCAGGAGTGGACCCGGAAGTGAAGGAGGCAAAGAGACATGAAGTGCAGGAGGAGGAGAAGAAACCAAAGACAAATGCTGCAAAGAACCAGGAGAAACCAAAGGCCTCAAAGAAAGACGATGAGCTGGCTGATGCTGAAGCGGAGGAGGAGGAAAATGAGAATTATGATGGAGAGAGCTTTGAGGACGAGCCAGCCAAGAAAAAGAATGGCAAGCAACCTGGATCAAAGCAAGGCAAGGGTAAAGGCAAGGGTGGTGCCAAGCAGGCAGCCAGGCCGAAGAAGGCGGCCAAAAAGAAGCCTGCAAAGAATGACATCGAGTATGAGGACAATCCTCTTGACTCAGAAGAGGATCTGTCTGCCGAGTACGTGGATGATGCTGGTGATGATGAAGATTCATTCGGCCTCCCCAAGGATCAGTCTGTGAAAAACCCACAGCAGAAGCAGCAAAGGAAGAGGAGGGGGAAGGTTGCACATGGCCAGAATCCTAAGGGGAAAGCAATGAAAAGACTTCGCAGGGCCAAGAAGCTTGGGAAACTTGCAGCTACAGCTGCTGCTGCAAACATGAATCGTCCGGAGGCACCTGAGACAGGTGACAACGTGAAAGCTGAGAAGGGTGCGAAGAAGGGGAAGAAGCATTCCGATGGCGAAACCAAGCCCAAGATTTCCCGGGCAAAGCAGGCTCGTGCTGGAAGTTTGGAGAAGAGCAAAACCAAGGCCAAACTTT
>CAXAMN010028694.1:1767662-1790834 GCA_963970005.1 Durusdinium trenchii
TGCTGGAAGTTTGGAGAAGAGCAAAACCAAGGCCAAACTTTCCGATCCTGCTGAGGAGCCCAAACCCAAGATTTCCAGGGTAGCGCAAGCGCTCGGGCGGAATCCAGCTGCCTTCACTGAGAAGAGGGCTAGGAAGACCAAAGCCCCCAAGACACACAAGGAGGCGACAGCAACCGAAGAAGACGAAGAAAAGAGCCATGATTCTGAGGAGACTCTTGTACTTGGGCAGGACAGTAAACATGGCTCCCTGTGCACTCACATTCAATCCATGAACCTTTTTGGTTCTCAAAACTGTTCTCACTTGTCTTGCAAAGAAAGCTCCATATAATATCTTTATCGCCAAGAACATCTGATTCTTTGCCAAAAGTCTTGCCCTATTTCTCCCAATACTGGCTCCAGCCACTTTCCAATCACGGCTAGGCGGTACATGTTATTTTGCACCCATTTGCTCCCAGCTTACCCGGGCCTCACCACCAGGAGCCACCAGAAAAGAAGGCGAAGAAGGCCATGATACCAGCCTCGGGATAGAACATAATTCCTTCTTGTTTCAATCGTACGTACAAAAAGCAACAATCAGCTAATCAAAGCACAATCTACCTGACACTGATTTTACTTGACTTAGTGTTTGGTCTTCTTCGTCAGGGTGGTGTTCTTGGAAGAGTGGGCTTGAGGGGTGCTTACTACGACCACCTGGCAGAGCGCAAGGAGGCTTTGAAGTCTGTGCACCCTGATAAGACCCCGATGGAAATCCTCAAGCTTGCACGCAATGAGTGCCCAACTCAACTGTATGGCCGATACATGGTGTTATCAGTTCAATTGTACCTGGCGCAGTCTCACAAAAATGGGGAAATGTTACAGTTTCCTCTTCTTGGAACCCAATTCTTGCTGAGGTGGCGTGCTCACCCTGACCGTGTGGCATCCATCAAGGGCATGACTAAGAGCGAGCTGAGCAGGCGCAGGCTTAAGGTCCAGAAGTCTGGTGAAGGTGAACAGGGTGAAACCCCCAATGGTGAAAGCGCCAATGGTGAAAGCGCCAATGGTGAAAGCGCCAATGGTGAAAGCGCCAATGCTAGTGGAAGTGGTGATGCTCCAAACGGAGGCAATGATTCAGGTGATGCTCCTAGTGGAGGATCCAGTGGAGCCTGAGTGAAGCACCCAAAGGGCAATTGATCTCTTGGGCGAGATTTTGTTGTGGCTCATGACGGTTACTGCCATTTGTCCAAACGCACCAGGAACAAGTTGTCAAGTGTGTTGTTTATATAATCGAGCCATGGGGCGCTGCCTGTCACATGTCACAGGGTTCGTGCCCACTATGAATAGTGGGAGAGGGAACTGTGATGCTTCCTTAGACCTGCAGTTGCAGGCAGGAGGTGGTGTAGGCAAATCGAAAGGCATTTCAATTTGACGCTGGCCAAGAGCCATAGAAAGCTTACGCTTTGGGGGTTGGACAAAAATAATTGCTTAGCAGTCGGCACTGTCAACTCAAGTTGGAGCGTCCCGTTGAGGCTCCTGTTCAGTCATCTTGAAACCGTAAACATATTTTTTGGTCAGGGGACGCTGATCGGGTGATGCAATGCTCTTGGACCAGTGACACACAATTTGCAGTTCTTGAAGTGCAAGATTCTGGTGGGAAATCGATGGTGGACACTCCACGGTCTACATGGAGGGATCTCCTGCACGAGTTTGAGGATGAGGGCATAGTCGAGTATTATGTGAATGGCCATGATGTTGAGAAGGTTTCATCACATGAAGGCCTGGGGTCATGTTTGTAGGCTAGCCTCAAGGTGTGATTTGCTCCAATCAGGCGAGGAATTCTACAAGTTCAAACCAAAGGCGACAGGGGTTTACTATCAGTGGAATGTGCCTTCCTCCCTGAATGGAATGAAGTATGCAAATTTGGCATCGGCGTTCAACTGCTCTGTCGCTTGGCTCAGCTGTGGGCGGTTGATGTGTCTTGCTGCCTGCATGTCTTTTTTTCTGTCCGCTGCTGTTTGTTTTGTACACCGGCAGGAGCTGGAGAATTCCAAACTCTTCTCGCGATGTTGGAGAGTGTTCTATTCAAAAGAATCAAAGGTTTCTTGAAAGCATCACACTTTGATGCTCATGACAGTTGGTTACATACAGCCAACCTGAAACACACAGTGGCTAAGCGGCTAAACACCAAGGAAATTATGCCAAGAGGCATGGCCAAATTAATATGACAATGGCTGCATACAGCTGAATCTTATGATATCTTATGATTTTTTAGACCTGACAGCATCTACCCATGAACCTTCTTTGCTCAGGAAAACCTCTCTATTTCCTGAGGAAGGAGCTTGTCCTTCATGAGAATGAAGCGGTCCGGCTGATCTAGCTCAGCGCCCGACAAATGTGGATGGACCAAGAGATCGACTGATCGACTCGAGAAAAAGGGGCGGCGGTGGTTGAGCAGTGCTTCCCAAACATGTCTCAAAAGTATGTGGAACTCAAACTCTGGAACCCAAATACAATGTTATAGCACCCATATCCAATGAAATTATCTTACTAGTATATGTATATATCGTGTTGGAACGCTTTTAGACCTTTGATCTCTCCCATCTTTGATCGCTCGCTTTTCTGCATCTCCTCCAACCCGTTCGCATCGTTCATCGAAGAAACCGACGCCTGTGTGTCCTTCTGCATCCGCGTGTCGGGGGCGGCGGCTGCGTCTGGCGAACGGTGGAGATCGAGACCAGTTCCACCCCGCAGAGAAAATGGACGCCGATGCGTCCAAGGGATCCATTCTGATGCTGCAATCCGAAGGTGAGCACTGACCCGAAGGTGCTTCCGAAATCCGAGAAACTCGATTCGACATCTGCGAATATCCATCCCAGACACTCCATGTATGCCATATATTCCTACATTGGGGTGGTTTGGGGGGTCAATGTAAGCATATATATATTCCATACATGGAGTGTATGGGCATTGTTTGTTCATCGAAGTCGGGATCGTAGAGCCAAACGCTCCACCCGGTGTCCCGCCTAGGGAGACCGGATCTTTCGCCACGGCCTGGGGCAAAAAGAAAACAGGGTGTCCCTATGGATTCCAAGCACCATTCACTTAATAGGTGTCTTTTACCCAACTCCATGGTTTTAGAGGTTCCATTACAACATGCAGCTTGGAAGTATTTAGGTTGTAGATCTCCAATCCATGGTGCTTTCCTGGAAGAAATCGCCTCGCACGTGATTTTTTATTTCCTGTTTCTCAAAGTGGTGCGGGTCACATCTTCCAGTTCCAATGGATTTCCCAAGAGAGGTTGGGATCGTCCGACCTGTCTGGTATCGCATCGAGCTACGTGGTCCTGAAGAACCTCTGTCGGTCTTGCCCAGAAAGTATCCATGGTTTTTGAGGTTTATGATGGTGTATGAAGAATGTATAGAGATCACACCCGTGGCAAACCCACATAGGAGTAAATCCACTGAATCCATCTTGACACCTCCCCTGGTTTCTTGTCGTTATTTGAGCCTTGTGGAGAGCAAGACATTCCAAGACATCTCCGCTCCGTCTTTCCGCGGGCGCCGGGCTTCGGTCAGCCAACGGAGAGCTTTTGGGTCGACCACTCCGTCCTCCCGTCTCGTGGGCAGCTTCAATACAAAGTCGTCGCGAAAGAATGGCTGGGCGGCTGGGGGGCTTCACAATCAAGGACGGTCATGCTCCTGTTTGGCCTCTGGTTTGAGTGGTCGGGGACCACCCTCTTTCCGCGGCCTGAGCGATGGTCAAAATGGGATGTTCAGAAATCATGATGAAACACCCTTCTATATGGTTTTGCAAAACCACAACACCCGCTTCGCCCAGTCCCTTCGCATTGTTTCTCACGGACAAGTCACTTTTCCCAGGAAACATTGTTTGATTCCCGTGGTTAGCCTGCTTTGCTCTACCTTTCATCTACTCACCTGAATCGACACTCCTCAAGGTTTGCTTTCTGTGCAAATCCTTCTCTTAAATCTGTTACTGTCATGCAAAACAGTTTGCGGAGTTTTCACAGCCACGTGACGAGAAGTTCAGTGTTCTGCCGTATAAATTATCACAGAGAACTTGTCCATCACCACAAGTACGGTCAGCGCCGATGCGAGGGCCGAAGTTTCCTGCAAAAGATTTCGACTGCTTGAGGACCAGACTGCTGGAAATGTTTCTGATCTCAGGATGATCCAATCTGCACCCGAAAAAGGTGGGTCCTCACCTGAGTCGATGGCCATCTTCCCGTACAAAAAGTAACACCAACTTCCAAAGCGGAGGTGAATGGCGCGGAATGCTAGGGCTGCAGCCTAGAACTGCTACTAGATACAGCCACAACTATAGTAGCAGCAACAGTAGCAGTATCAGTATCAGTAGCAGTAGCAGTAGTAGAAGTAGTAGTAGGAGGAGTAGCAGTAGCAGTAGCAGTAGCAGTAGCAGCAGCAGCAGGAGTGGTAGTGGTAGTGGTAGTGGTAGTAGTGGTAGTAGTGGTAGTAGTGGTAGTAGTGGTAGTAGTAGTAGCAGTAGTAGCAGTAGTAGTAGTAACCACCTCGATGATCACCCAGAAATGATGACAAAACAAACTTGCGCCTCGTCCTGTGATTGGGGCATTTGTCACCTTCACAAGGTACGTATCTGGCAAAAAGCGCCTTCAAAACTGGCCATAAAGTCTCAAATCTGCACCTAGTATAGGCCAATTTGAATCCCAAGATTTGTTCTAAGGGCGTCGTGTGATTTTGAATTATAGACCTGGGATGCCACCATGTGGCGTCTGTGCTTGACAGCAGTGGCGTCCTCAAACACAGACCCCGCTGAACAACGCGGGGTAGGAAGTTCAGATCAAATTCAGAACAGATCTCCGATGGCAGCTGTCCACCTTCGGGCCCCTAAACCACCAGGCGTTTCGACGCAGCTCGAAGCCTTCCCGGGTTGGCGAAGATACGAAAGAAACAAGAATGGGCATAGCACAAGGCTCTCTTCCAGCTGGTGCAAAGGGGTCAAAAGGATGGTTACTCGATACTTGTCATCGTCGACTCGTTAAGCTGTCGGTTCTGTCACTTCTGGGATAAACCTTGAGAACATGTCAGTCCGCATGTGCCCATAGTAAAAAGTATATGTTGTTTTTTTAATATAATAATATACAGTATACTGGCCGGGACGAAGCTGCCTGCAAAAGTGCAGGCAGCAAATGACCTTGAAATCAGACAAATCAGTTGAAGCATCAGATGACATTGGGCACAGTTGTCAAATACTTTTCCAGAGCAAAATAATGTGGCACCCACAAACAGTTCAGTGTACAACAAACACCGAGATGCTGAACTTTTCCATTGTACAGGAATGCACCACCAAGACCAAGCCGCAGGCATTCATGACGGATTCTTTCCTTTCTGGCTACAGGCATCGTTCAATACTCCTTGAGCAACACAAACTGTTGCAACGCTCACGAGCAGAGTTATATATACCCATCTTATGCCCATAAATCGATACTCTTGTACAAGCATTGGCGCTGCATCGAACCGGCTGCATCGAACCAACTTGTGCGTGCTGGCTCAAGTTAGACAAAACCGGAGGCAGCGCCACGATCTGTTGACCTGTATGGTCTATCCTGTTGGGGGGTCTTTAAATCTTTGTTGTTGGCAAGCTTCACATACTTGGGGCTTTGCCAGATCCACTTGCCGCACACTTGGACCCGATTTTGGGCTGGTGCACGACCTGGCACCAAACCGCTCATCAAGTGCGCTCTTGGCCACGTGCTCCGAGTGGCTCTGGCGCTCGGTGCACACCGAAGCGCCTTCACCGCACGCGTCGAAGAGGCTCAGAGCGAGGTCCGACGTGCCGGAGGAGGTGGCCGAGGTGCGAACAGGTGGGAGTTCAATACGGCAATGGCTCTATGGCACGAGCCGTGGGTGGATGCTGAGGCTGTCGACAAGGACTTAAGCGGCGAATGGTGGTCCAAATCTTTCGGATCCCTCCAAGCCCTGAACGTGTGGGAACAATGGTGCGGGGTTCTTCCAATGGTCGGCAACTGATCAGTGCTACACGGAGGCGTGGCCTGCGCGAGCGCTTGTGTAGCTGCACCGATGCTTTAGCCCTGCGAAGACCTGAGGCAGATCGATCCGTCCTCATGTCGGTCGAAGACCATCTTCACGAAGCATATGGATGATCTGGATTCCGTTAGCCTTCAAGACTTTCCTAAGACGTCCGACCTCAACATCTGCACATGGCTGTACTGGACTTTGTTCCACTCAGGCCTGGTCTTCTGTTCAGGCCTTTTGAGAACTTGCCGCCCTTTGCCTTTTGGGCGCAGGAAACGGGTTGAACTTGGTGACCATGATCGGCTGGCAGCAGAGGCAATGTGAATTGAAGGAGCTTCCCTTGAGCTGGAGCGCAAGACATGTTGAGGGTTGCAGAAGGACAGCACGCAGAGAAACCATGAGTGTATTCAAATGCCAATGACGCTACAAGAATTTGCACAATGATTTCAGTAGAGCAGAACTTCTTCAGACAAAGAGAGAACAGAAATTGTAGTAACAAGCTGCGGTAGCAAACGATCAGTATTTTGTACTTAGAGAATTCTGAAGACCACAAACCTTGTTGCCAGCAAGGTAGTAAGATTATGGAAAACTTCTTAGTGTCCAGTCTGTGAAACTTGGTCAAGAAGCTTCTTCGTTTCGAGTCCCTGGAGACTAAGAAATGTTCCAGAATCTGGTTATCTGACTCCCTTCTACCTTACCTTGAAAGGCCTTGCAAGGTTCGAATTCTCTAAGTACTTACCAGATTGCAAAAAAGATTATCAATTTTGGAAGTAGTTTATAAGCAGAAGACAACACTGCAAATACCGTCGAAGTTCACTGAAGGGTGGGTGCCACATATTATGAGTTGTAACCAAAGTTATATAAGTATATATGTTTATATACGATTATACATATATGTATATATATATTATATATCTATTTTGTGTGAGATAAATTACTGTATATACATAGCCCTGCACAACCTGACACGGGGGTCCAGGCAACGAGCTGCTCTTCGGTCGCCAAAAGTTATCCTCTGTTGGGTCGGCTCTCGCAGCCACCCGGCTGGCGTAGAAGCACAATGCCACAGAAATGCCAAACAAATCAATCTTTCCCAAAGGTTCATGGAGCTGCTACATGTTTGCTACTCCGACCCAGCGCCCATCATTCTCAGACTAGGTTCAAAGCCTGGTACGAATTCCCAACTCTGTCATCATTGCATATCGCAGTTGTGCATCAAAAAGGGCCTAGTCGTTGGCCTGCAAGTTGGTGACTTGGGGGGAAGATCGTCGAATGGATCCCGAAGCAAGTGCTCCTCAAAAGAAACTCCAAAATACTCCAAACATGTCTACAGTCGGAGTAGCAAGCGGACAGGAAGTATACCTCATCGTGTCACATCAAGGCAACACTTTCTCACCGCCACTGGGATGGTCAAAGGAGCTAGCTTGGGCGCGCAATAGATTATATATCTATACCGCCTGCAAAATCGATGGCAGAAAAGGATTGAAGATCCTTGAAGTGTGTACTTTGTACCCGCCCAGACTTATCATCAAGTAGCTTGAAAGAACAAGTCTCAGCCATCTGGATGATCGATAGGTCCTTTGGTACATGCAGCTGCAACTCTCTGGCCAAATGCCTACTCGACCCGATGATCGAAAAACCTTCCAGGCTCGACCTCTACTCTGCCAATGAAGCTACCCGAGTCTTGGGCGCTCGCTAAGCTACCCAAGAGCTACTCGAGTCTGTCTGCAGCTTGGAGGTTGAGCTGTCGCGCGCTTCGCTCGGTGTATCGTGCGTGTGGATCGTCCGGTTCCTACGTAGACCTTCTCCTCTACAGACAGGGGCCTGTCCACGATCCACCCATGTTGCCAGGGAGTCTGTTGCTTGCCCAAACCGTTGCGGGCGAGCGGCTTGGCATCGGATTCGGATGAAACTGGAAACACCAAACAGGACCTATAGAGCAGTGGAAACATGGGGAAACATGTGTTTCCAAAGCCGAACGGTCCAAAACGGCAAACACGGAAAACACCTCCACTCTTGGGACGGTGTGACGGTATGTGACGCTTGGGAAGCTTCGACATCCAGCGTCTTGTACGTCGGACGTCCCGCAGTGAAATTGCTGTCCAGGGGCCGGAGAAAAGAAAAACAGAAAGAGATTTGCCATGATTGACCCGGGAAAATCAAAAGATCCCCTGATCGCAAAACCAGGTCTGTAGTGACTGTCGTGACTACAGTCCCTTGTCTTTAAAACCTGCCCTGCTCAACCTTCAAACAGCATCTGCTTTGCCCGGCCGCCCAACAGGCAGTGCCATCGGCGACAGCATGGCGGCAAGCCCGAGACGGACGCCGTCCGGAACGGACCAGTGACGTGACGAATGGAGCGACGCGACGAATGGAGCGACGCGACGTGGTGCGAATATGGGAAAACATCCAACATGGTGGTGATGTTGTCTTGCACTTGGCAATTTTGCCAAATGATTGGGAGGCGAACCGCGCGTTTTAAGTGACACTCCGCCCGCCCTGTGCCTTCTTCAACTGAGTTGGATGATCCTACCCCAAAACTCCAGCAGTTGCTTCTCAGGCTAAATCAAGGCGTGCCAAACCAACTTCAAGAAATGTAGTTATCCGATCCCCGATCCATGTGACGTGGGAAAAGGCTCCTCCCAAAGCAACGGTGGGTTTTGTTCACCAACTACCTTAAGCGAATTGGGCGAACTCGTTCGATCGTGGACGAAGTCCCCTGGGCTGCGCCAATCATTAGCAAACTCGAATTGGTGGCTGCTGGCAACAGACCACAGATCTGGCTTGGCATCAGGAGGTGCAAAAGGACCAGGCACCCAAGAAGTATCTGGGTGTTTTGAAAGCTTTTTACACTTCTGCCAGAAGGATTGACCTTAGATCTTGGTCGGTGGGTGGGCCCCGAACGGCCAGAACCATGACATGAGACATATAGGCTGTAGAGGCCCTTGGCATTGCAGATGTTTAAAGTGAAAGCCATTGACTTAGAGGTTTGTTTTTTGTTGATTTTACAAGCCGATTCTGAAAGGGGATGCGGATCAAGCATGCACCAGCGGTCAAAAGCGCTCAATGGTGTGGTTCTCTCCTTTGCCTTTCCTTGTGATTTCAGCTGCTGCTCCACAGCAGGTGAGTCGAACGGGGCGTGCCACATTCACTGTCGCAAGCGGGACAAGCCGGTGGTCGAACAGCGATTGGTTGAAAGCTCTCACCCCTCCCCGTTGCGAACGGCCCCATGCTTGGTGACCCTGAAATGAACGGCCATTTTCCCATCCCAAAGTAACCAAAAATTAGACCCCAAACAAGAAAAGAACAAGAACCCCGACCCCTGGTTCTGAAAGCAGGTCGTTTCCTTGCCACGCGGTGTCCAACACATCTGACTGGTGCTTAGTAGGGAATAAGGGAATGAGCCCCCAATAGAGATTCTATTGGATGCAGCCACCCTCATTCCCTGCGAGACGCGCCAGCAGACATTTATAGTGTACTCTTCTATCTATGTGAGGGGCTGGAACAGCCCAGCCAAGTTATGCCACGGCAGGGGGGTTCCTCGCAAACTGGACAGGAGAGTGGACCCAAGGGTCATCAGCACAATCCAGACAAAGCAGATGTAGATGACAAGCGGCTAGCGAACCTAGAGTGAGCAGCAGGTCTTAAGTGGAAAACACCATGCTGAACCCCCCTTCCAGAGGCAGAGCTGTTGGGGGGAAGAAACATCCCCCAATGTTTTTTCACATCGACTGCAGCCCAAAGATTCTGGAGCTCCACATCAAAGCTTGAGGAAAAGGACACCTCAACACCCTGGGGATTACTGAGGGAGTTGTGCAATGTTGTGCCAGAATTGTGAGCCCCTTTTGCCCACCTCCACCTCCCCTTCCGAACGAGAACACCCGACCGAATCCAGGAGCGAGCTCCTTATGAAACCGTCAGAAGCCTCACCCCCCCCCACACGCACACACACACACACACTCACACTCACCACTCACACTCACCACTTACCACTCACACACAAAAACAATATTCACCTAAAAGCATGGAGGTCATCAGCCCTGGGAAAACTACAGAGCTGGGCTGTTGGAGGCCTAGGGAAGGATCTAGAACAGTCTTGGGGACCAAGAAGTGGATGGAGCTGATCCGGAACAGAGACTGAGGGACCAACATCGGCCATCCCGTTGAAGAAGAGCTGTGAACTGCCCGTCGACTGAACCGGCAGTATGAAGAGTTAGACCACTGCCCGTAGATGGACACTCTGGAAGATGGAAGGATATCCAACAATGCGAAAGTGGCTGTCAATGCTGCAAGCTCTACTTGAGGAATGCTAATAATCTTAATCGACTTATTAGATGTGCATGTCGTATCCTTTCAACAGACACTTCCCTGCTTCCTTTTTTTCAGCACTTCGTCAAGTCGCTGCAGACAGTTCTCACGGCACGTCCCACTTCACTTTCGGTCGGCATGGTCAGACCATGTCAGACCGACCAGCTCCACTTGATTTGCGAGTCGCTCGACCCACAACGCCAGAACACGCTGAAACAGCATGTTTTCGTGTCACTGGGTGATTGGCCAAGCACTGCTGTGAACAGCAGGCTGAACAGCAGGCTGAACAGCAGGCTGAACAGGGATCTGCCGAAGTCTGGGTCCAAAGATAACCCTCCTGCCACAGTCGAATGGATCCAGTATGATCCATTTGTAGTACTGTGAAAAGTTCAGTTCGAGCTTTTGAGGCCATCCAATCTGGAGATGGAACCCTCAGAGGTCATTCGGTCATTTAGTGGATGTGTTTTTTCAAAAGGCAACTCTTCAGCTAGTAGATGGTGAGGGTGGCAACCTCCCAAGGAACGACAACTCTACTAGGTGACCCCAGAACGGACTGAAACGCTTTCAGGACCTTCACCACCTGCTTCGAAGCAGCTCGCTGCAAATTGCCGCACGCGTTTGGTGCTTGGACCAGCTGGACCATCACTTCTTGGTCCGAACTTGGAAGAAGGTGGGTCCGAACAGAGGTGTATCCACCAACCCCACCAAACGTCTTTGCTGACCGTCTGGCCGCGGAAAGTGGTGCTCATAGTCTTGACCAGAGTCAGCCGCCAATCCCCGAATCATCCCAAAAAGATACACTCAGATACACATTGAACCCTCTAGTTCGCTTCCAGTCGAAGCCTCCAGTTCGGGGGGTGGTTTCCTCCAGTCCCCCGGTTGCTGCGGTTGTGCTTGTCCGAAAAGACACAGTCCCAATACCTGGATCACAGTCCCAACACACGGCCTGACCGGAGTCGGTGTGTAACACTACCCAGGATCCAAAAAGGTATGGTACCTGGTCCAACCATGAGGATCCATGAGGCATGTTTCATTGCTTTCTGCGACATGTCCAACCTTGAACCCAATCTTGAGAGCTCGAGGCTAGAAATCCTGCTTTCCATGATGCTCGTTGCTCTTTTTTACATGGTTCTAATTTATGATTATTTATAGTTCCCACAAAAGTGATTATGATGATTCAGGTGTGATATTCTGTGAATATTCTATGATTGTTCAACCTTGGAGAGGAGTATGAGGCCAAAATCAAATCAATGACAGAAAAGTAATGACAATCATGTAGAACATTTTGGAACAAGTGTTCCTTTTTGTGTATTCGCACCTGTTCAATCGTTTGTGTGTGCTCGGATGGTATGAATGTTGCTCGAAAGTGGGATTCGTGCTACCAGAAAAAAAAGGGAACCATTCGACACACATCGGACGCTTGAACGAAGATCAATGAGTACAGCACGAAAGTGCTGTGTTTTACCAGGTGGTCGAGGCTTCAGTCCCTTTGTCGGGTGTCGATGTGTTTGTGTTTGCGCGAGTCGTCGATGGTTGCTCAAACGAGTCACACGTACCTCTCTGCAAGGGCTCTGACATAAGCACAACATGTTAGCACCGAACCCTAAACGGTAAACCCTAAAGAAAGTGCCTAAGTCATTGTTATAAAGAAACACCTTGCAAATAGATCTGTGCAATCCTCCTGTCGCAGAACTGGTACCTTGAAGCTGTGCCTACGCTGCTTGCGTCCTACGTCATTCACCTACGAACAGCTTTGGATGTCAGTGGTCCGTTGTGCGTTGCTGAGATCTTGAAATGACCGGTGGGCCTTCCCAGCAACCTGAAAAGGTCCGGAATCTGGATGGTGAAACCCAAACAGGCGACCTGCAGGGTAAAGAAGCGCTATCGACCAGTTCAAATTCGACGCCGAACTGTTTTGTGTGTTTTTGTTGTTTACGCAAGGTTCCGCACCACATCGGTGTCAGCGTGGCACGAGGGAACACTGAACAGCTGTGGCTTTCAATCTTCAGCACCGTCCTCTCCGTCTTCCACGCTTTTTTGCCGCCAACGTCCCCTCTCAGGATGGCCCTTTTCGGAAGTGTTCCAACCCCGAAGTCCCATGGGAAAGATCACCGAAAAGCCTCTGTTTCGGGCGGTCCCCTTGGACCGAGCATGCTGACCGTGGCCAGCAAAGCAATGCCCTTAGTACCTTAGGATTCGTGGCCCACCAGTGATGAACATTTGGTGTAAACGCCCGGGTTTTACCAAGGATTTTAGACTAACACCAGGTTGTCTTGGAATGGTCGAACGGAAGGCTTGCTATATAAATAGGGTTTAGACCGTGGACCACCCCAAGTTCCCCAAAACACCCCAAAACACCAATTCACCTCGCACGCACCCGCTTCACCTCGCACTGACACTCAGTCCGGGCCACCTGAGATGGGAAAAAAGGCGCCACGGCTCGGTCCGAGCGCTCCGAGCGCCGATCACAGGTGTCCCACATAAAGCTCGGACGCCTCCCCGGACGCGCGCGGCGACGTTGTCACGCGGAGAGCCCGGGACGGTGAAGCTCCCTACCGCCGAGAATCTCGGCGCTGAGATCGGCGAAACGTCATGAAACGTCATGAAACCTTGTAGCAAGGAGGATAAGGGTTGTTGGAAGGAAAATATACCAGTTATTTCACATTATTTCACGGGTGTCTATAGACCAAACCACGTCTGAACTCCCTAGTGCTGGTCAAGATTCCTGTACGTTCTTTACACCCGGAATCTCTGGCAGAAGATGAGAAGACCTTGAAAAACAAGACCTGGGTCTTAATCTGCAAAGATGACTTCAAACGAAAGAGCGACGTGTGGCCACGAACTCGCACATCAGCGAGTTAGGCGAATGAAATTCGGGTGCTTTCGGAGTGCAGGACAGTTCCTCGCACATCCAATTGCCCCAGACACGACCCTGGACCTTCCTAAGTAGGAGCCAGACCCAAATCCTGTGGAGGGGTCCGGATGGTTAAATCCTTATATATGATATTATATATATATATAGATTATATATATTACTCTTTTTTGAGGGACCAAGGCCTAGTTGCCGCATTTGCATGAAAAAGCTCCTTTTGCCCAAGGTCTCTTTCCCCGCACCGGAACCAACACGATTCAGCCCGAAGAAAGGGTTTGCGCCTCCTGCTTTCCTCCCTTGCTCCACGGGCAAAGATGGCATCTCACACACAAACGGCCATCCTGTCGCGGCACAGCGTGGGACGCCCCGAACATGCAGTGTGCATTTGATGATTTGACCCGTTCTTGCCGTGCTCAAAGAGACCTATAGACCACTACATAGACCCTACATGTCGCCCAGGAAAAAGAGAAAATCGATGAACATCGTGTGCAGTGACTGGTTGTACTTCTGGGTTTCAGACCAACCGCCACAAAATACATGCGGCTGGGTGTCGGCTGGCATCAATGAGCTCGGCAGCCCCAGACATCACCAGCAAAGTTCTTCCCTTACATGTCAAATCTAGACTCTTGATGTCAAGCATGCAAATCCAATGCTCCTCAGGACACCTCGCAAAAATTGCCGATACTTCGTAAGCCGATGCCCTTTGGTTCTAGAAAGGACGATCACTGCAAAGCACAGAGGGTTGTCAGAACTCTCCGCACCAACCCACTGCATGGAGTGACTGTTTAATTTGAGTGACCTCTACCTTTGACCACCAATCACCCAAAGTATGGTCCTTTCCCATTAAAGCAGAGGGCAAGTAGGTTATTGGGACTGTATGTCAATGTAAAATCCGGTATATTAGTCCGAAAAGATAGATCTCAAAAAACCTTCTCCTGCGTCCCCAGGGCGCCACCCCCGCCTTGCATCCTTTCCGCCTGGTCTCACCGATCGGCCGAGGTCCCGATGTCCGGGTCGGCGTGATGTGGATGGTCGACATGTGGCGTTTTTGAGACGAGACGATCCACTCCAGTCCAGCATGCAGGTTCTCTTTTTCCTAACAGCAAAGAGGAACGCAAAAAAGAAAGCAACGAGTCTCATGAAAACAAGTCATTGTGAAAGAGGTTGTTACCCAAACACGTGAAAATGTTCTTTTTGAGTTCACCAGCCCTTCTGGAGATGTTCCAAAAAGAACATGTGCCCATCGAACTCTCATTGGGTGCCATATTCAGAAGTCAATGAATCAAGGTTCACTGGGCACATACCCGGTGTACTACCCCGTGTGTATCCCAAACACAACAGACTCCTCAACCCCTAAACCGTACACCCAAGCTTCAAGCTCCGAAACTGTGCAGAGAAGCTACGGAAAGCCCGAGACGGTTCATACCAAGTCCCCAAATCAGGTCTGTATGTCCCAGGTATGTTTTTCTGGCCAGGGGAATATTCCTACCAAAATGTTCCCCTGCCAAGGCTCTTCCAGGCATATTTGCAGGGCGCAGCACATGAGAACCTCAGGCGTTTGCAGCCACTGCGCCGGACGGAGCAAATTGGTCAGAGAGCCGACCTCGAACGAACAGCCCTGAAGCAGCTACACGTCTGGCATGTTCAAACGACTCTGCCACTTCCCCTGCCACTTCCCATGTCCCCCATGTGCCACGCCGTCCCCCATCGTCCCGGTCGACGTCCCCCATCGGCCCTTTCGGAGCCCCCTTGGAACGGAAAGGACGTCTTCGACGTCTCGAAGCCCTGAAGCAGACCCCTGGGCCCTTGACTGCGCATGGGCGAATCGAGCCGAGCCACCGAGACGCCCTAGGAGTCTTCGCCCATCTATTTGATGGATCGAATCCCGAACAAACATGAACAAACCATTGTTGTACCTCCGTCTTTGCACCACATTGCACACAGTTCGGAGCTTGTAAACTCATGACGCTCAGTGGACTTTCTGTGCGTTTCTTTTGGGTGGTGCAGTGCTTGGTGTAACTGCCACGCTGCTGAAGTGTTCAGACTACATTCTTCTGTCCTCTAAGTGGCGGCTTGATTCATTGCATTGGTTTCACCCTGTTTTGCACGGAGTTGGCTTGTTTCTTTAACTTCCTGTCCTTGGAACTGATTTGCAGCATTGAGACTTCTGCTCGACCTCTTTTAACTGGGTACTTCTTGCTGTGTATTTTGACACATTTTTCACTTGAAAGCAGACCTGGACAGTTCATCACTTCTGTTCTTTACACTCTTCGACTGCACTGCTTCGTCGGTGACGCTTGGCTTCGACTTTGCATCGTCGGATCGAAAATACCGATGCGCAGCAGATTGGCTTCAATTTTTGCCCAATTTAACGTTGCGGTGGCACTGGCCACCGCTGAAAAAATGTTTTAGAGCCATCGACCTGCACCCAATCCAACTTGCAAGGGCCTTGTCACCTCTGACCCTTGTCGCTGCTTCAGCCTCTGAACAGCTACTTTGCAGGCCACTCTGTTCGCTTGCAAGCTGGTGCCATGGCCCCCACTGGAATGTGCAGCAGTTTCATTCTCTTGTTCTAAGCGAATGCAACTCGTAGTACTAACCAAGTCCAAAAGCAATAGAGAAAAAGCACCTTCTTCTGCACATGGAGAGGCGCAGAATTTCCCACTCCCACGCTGCCATTGACATCCCAGTGGCGGGTGGCCCATGGAGCCGACCGTGCAGGGTGCCTGGACGCACGTGCACGCGCTGGACATCATCGGGGCGGGCCGGTTGGGCTGGTGGAGGTGGAAGGAGGAAAAAGACAGAATATATATATATATATATATATGTGTGTACTTTTTATATGTATGATGTATGATGTATTTATTTATGTACTTTTTCTAGGCGAACCACGTGCGTGACATGTGTGGCGCCTTTTCACGCTCAAAAGAGTCTCGGGCCAAGGTGCACCTACGGCGCGCAGTCTTTGAAAGCGACCGATCCATCACGAACTGTCGAGTCTGTCATTCACACTGCTATGCTTTTCTTTTCGTGATGGCTCGATCAGCTGCACGTAGGGCTGTCGCAGCCAGTCGTGCAGAGTGGTCCTCAGGACCTTGCTCACCTTCGTAAGGGCGTCCGCCCACATCACTCCCGTTGGGCACCACCTGATGGCGCGGGAGCAAATGAATTGCTGGATGCTCCGTATGTCCACATAGGTTCTCTTCTCGGTGGTCTTGGGGTGCTCTGCACTGACCGCATCGAAGAGCGACTTACAGTCGGTGACTTAGAGCTGCTCCAGCCGCCAGGACTTCATGTCCTTCGTGGGCTTCTCGCCGCTGAGGAGCTCGCTCAGGACCAGGTTGGTGAAGTAGCCCCGGTCGACGGAGTCGTCGCAAGACATTGCTTCGCTTGCCAGTGTGCTTCGGCACACGTGACTCGAGCGATTGCTCCGCCAGTCAACGAGGCTGGCTGCCGTGTTCACCTCCGCGCACTTCGGAGATGTGAGCAAGATCAAACAGCCTTGCTCAGAGGAGCACTGTTGGGCGTTGGCCCATGAGGCATCAGCGCACCCCACACTGGAAGACGAGGCCGCTGTCCTTTGTCTCCCTGCAGAACTCGAGGGTCTTGTAGAGGGAGGCCAGCTCGGAAGGCGTGGTCTCGCTTCCCTTGTTGGCCAAGGAAACCCAGGCTGAGATCTCTGGCCTGGTTTGGCTTGCCAGCCATTGTAGTGATCCAGTCATGGATCGGAACTCTGTCTGCTCTGCGGTGGTGAGTGGACCACCCTGGGTGATTCTACCCTTTTGGAGCTTGCCACCATCGGTGTTGTCCATGAACTTGGACTGAGTCACGTGGAGGCGCAAGCTGCCATCGCTGGAGCGCTTGAGGTTCAGCTCTTTGCCTTTGAACTCGATGGCCTGCTGCTCACTCAGTTCAGTCTGCAAGCCCCACTTGAAGAGGTCGGTGAGCTCTTGCATCTTGTAGCCCCTCCTGCATGTCAGCAGGAAATCATCTACATAGACGATGCAGACGGCTTGGAGTAGGCCGTTTTGCCTCTTGTAGAAGAGCATCTTGTCGAGATGATGCTGGGTGAAGTGGATGCTTTCCATCCGGCGAACTACCTCCTTGAACCAGGTTCGAGGTGCGGAGGCGAGGCCGTAGATGTTCTTCAGAACCTTGTACAGCTTTGCTGTGAAGGTCTTCGCCCGTCACGGGGCGGAAGGAGATACAGTGGCTCCGGACGTTCATGGTCTTCGAAGGTGCCCTGCATGAAGGCGGTGCTCACGTCCGCTGCCCATAGGAGCCATGGTGCATCTTGCTGTTCCACTGAGCGGTTTGCTCCTGCGATGTAGATGGAGAGCAGGATGTGTTCTGACACACGCATGGGTGTCGGTGAGTCCCTTGAGATCCGGTGGAGGTCTGGATTCAAATGCCCGAGTGCTACGACCGTTGTCTTGGCGATCAAGGTGTCGGGGATCCTGCTTTTGTTGCGGTAGCAGGCCCTGCTTGTCTACGCACTCTCTTCCGGCGTGCCGGATTGCTGAGGATGGCTGCCGCTTCATCATCGGGCACTGGGAGAGCTTTGGCTTCTTTGCAAGCATTCAGCCGTGTGGCTGGATCAATGGGTTGGTCCGGATCTGAAGAGTCTGCTTCTGACTCCCTGACCAATGAGGTCGGCTGCATGTCCTTCCAGTTGGAGGATCTCTCTTGCTGCTGCTGCTAACTGTGTGCAGTGGTGCTGGTTGTAGTACTGTGTCTCTGGTGAGCCGTCCCAGGTGTGGTGCGGTGGCTCCAAGAGATCGTGTGTGCACGCCAGCATTGCTTCATGCGTCCTCTTTTGTGGTAGCTGTGGCAGTGGTGTGTCAGCATGTGTTGCTCCACTGTCAGCTGCCGGTGCTTGTGTAGGTTGTGTCTCATGCCCCGGTGTGCTTGCCGCGGGACTTGAGTAGAGTGTGGTAGAGGGAGCCGATTCTGCTCCGGCCTGTGTGCCGGCTCGTTGTTCCTGTTGCGTCGAGGCTGCAGCTTGTTGTTCATCTGCTGCTGCCGACGTTGTATCGTGTTGAACTCTGGAGACTGGTGGTGTCTCCGGCACTGTTCCTTGCCATGCCGTTGCCCTTGGGGTTCCCGGTGTTCGGGTGCCGCCCCCATGTCGCCGATAGAGGCGTCTGTTGGTTGGTGTTCTGGAACGTGCTGATCTTGTGAGTCCAAAACGATCGCTGTGGTAGTCATAAGGTGCGATTGCTTGTTGCGCTGCTGTTGGTGTGTTCGGGTAGGAGTGAAAGTGGATGTCTCCTAGCCGGATGTTTGTTGTTTGCTGTCGCGGCTGGATTGATTGTTCAGCGTGTTGTTGTAGATGTTGTGTGACTTGCTGTGGATCTGGAGACGTCCTTGCGTCGTGCTCGACACTTGCTAATGGAGGTGGTGCGAGAGGTGATGCCAGTTGTGCTTCAGGTTCTGCGGTTGCTTCTGCAGCTGCGGCTGTTGGTTCATCCAAGTTGTCCAGCGTATAGTCGTAGGGATCCTCGTCCAGAGGTGGCGCTGCAGTGCTGTGTCCTTCCCACATGTCTTGTCGTATGTTTGCCGCTGCTTGTTTGAGGATCTGTTGGTCCTCACTTGGGGGTTGCCATTACTCGAAGCCAACTGCTCCTCGAAGCCACGTGGACTGTTGTGGTTCCTGAGTGGACGCAGGCGGACTTGCCATCAGGGTCATAGGACAAGAAACGAGCCACGATCCAGGCTCCCTTCTTCTTGGTGGATCGTCCTTTAGGCACTTGCATCTCCAGTATGCACAGTTCTGGCCGGGCTGGAGGTCCGTGAGGTTGGAAGTTGCAGTCTTCCTCAAAAGAGCTCTCCACAAAGCCTGGCTGGTGTTGATGTCTGCTAGGGCCTTGATGGCCTCTGCCCTGAGGATGTCTGGCGCCTTGATGGCTTGGTCGAAGTCCTCGTTGACGAAGATGGACTCGGCATCGATGATCCTCTCCAAGATGTCTCTCAGGACACTGTTCCGGCGCTCGATGAGTCCGATGCGCCAATGGGCCTCGGCCGGGATCACTTCCAGCCATATGCCATGTCGTTCTACGTAGTGCTTGAAGTGAAGGCCGAAGTTGGTGCCAGGATCTGTCCGGATGGTTGCAGGAAAGCCGTAGGGCTTGAACCAGAGATTCCGGAAGATCTCAAGGGTGTGGTTGGAGGACATGTCTTTCAAGCGACATGCTTGATGCAGTGGCGTTGACTGATCAATGATGCCCAAAATGGCGTGGTTGGCTCCGATCACATCCCTGCAGTAGAAGACGTCTGTCTGGATGGTGTCATTGCCCCTTGGTAAGCCAGCAACCTGAGGAGTTCTTTCTCGGTTGCATGGCCAAGGTTCAGGTGGAGTCATTTGACTGCTGACTTCACCTCTTGTGAGACATCGTTTGGGCAGTTCTTGAAGGTCACCATTTCCAGCTTTGATGTCGGTGGTGATGGTGTGACTTCTTGGGAATCGGGTGACGGCTCTTTGCCATCTGTCTGTGGAGGCTGTTCCTCTGGTGGTGGCGTTTGCTTGGGTCACCACAACCGTTACCAGAAGATTGCCAGTGAAACTCCTTTGCTGAAGCGCTGCATGGGGAAGTGCATACCGTCGAGCGATTCAGCCTCAATGGAAATCTGGCCATCCTGATATTCCAATGCGGCTCCACGATGTGTGAAAGGAATGTCACGCGGCAGCCGTCGTTGTGCTGGGGTGCGAGAGAGCTGAACTCGCACCAATTCCCATGGAATCAGGTTGGCGATGTCGGTGTGCAAAGGGTCTGTGTCCGGCAGATTGATGCTGCGGACTGAGATCATCTCAAAGATCTTGCGGACCTTGTTGAGAACTTCTCCCCACGCTGCAGGATCTTGCATGGGTTCTTCATAGAAGACTTCGTTGACCTTGAGGAATCTTTGTGGCCAGCGGCGCCTTGCTTCAATCTTCAAGCTCCTGAGCTGGCTCGGCAGAGCTTCTGAGAGTATCTGGCGCTTCTTCTCACCTCTTTGCCGATGAGGGGAACGCAATTGCCAAGTTCCTCGGGCGTCATCTTCCCTGAGAGGGCTGTTGCAACCTCTGAGGAGTTGGTGAGCCATTGGTAGAGCTTCCGAATGGGCTCACCTCTGCTGTTGCACCCGCCGCAGGCGCCAGAGTGGCATTGGACCAGGTAGACGTCGTCTCTGGTGGCCAACTCTTGTAGTTCAGGAAGTTCCCAAATTCTGGATGGGGCCGGATTCTCGAAGAGGAAGAGGTTGTTCTGCATGATCTGGTTGTAGCAGGCTCGAATGCCTTCTCTCACCAGTGGAAGCTGTGCCTTCTCTCCTCTTGTACAGCTCCTCCATGCGATCTTGTAATTGAGGCCTTTCTCGTTGAAGATGATCCAATCAGTGCATTTGGTCTCCACGATGACTAGGAGAGGCCGGTGCTTCTCTTGTGCTTCCCTCCAGGATTGTCGATCCTTCCTGGAGTTCATATCCTTGCCGTAGAGCAGGTCGAAGGGCTCCATGGCCTTGAGGTGATGCTGATGGGCGAGGAAGCTGATGTCGGCGTGACCGTAGAGCTCCATGATGTCAACCTTTGACACATTTTTGGCCGCAGGCAAATGGGCGTAGATGCCCTGCTCGATGGACAGAACCTCTGCGGACTTATTGATGTTGCCCACTAGCCGTCGATGGTGTCCCGGTCATAGTCGTCCTCGCTGATCTCGTGGACGGGGTCCTGGGAGCTGGTCGTCCGCGTAGCCCTGGTGCCCCGAGGGAGGTGCCCATGAGTGATCCAAGACAGTTGCTGAGGAAGGCAGTGGCAACGGTGAGGAACTGGATGCTGCGGTGAAGTGTTCCCACCCGTCCAACTCCTTGTTCCAGCGCCACTTGATCTTGCAGTCCAGGCATTGGGCGTAGCTCCCGTGCCGGTTCCCTGTGCGCTTGATGTGATTGTGGCTGCACTCGCCGCTGTAGGTCGGCTTGGGCTTTACCTTGCGCTTTGAGCCCTGGGCTGCAACGGCGCTCTTCTTGCACTTGTCGATCATGGGCTCCAGGGGCTTCCTGAGAAAGCGCTGAGCTTGGCGCGCCCATCGCATTGCCTGCCCCACCAGGTGTTTCCATCTCCATGGCCAGAACGGTGGAGGCGGTCGGTCGAGCTGCATCCGACGCGGAGCTCCACTATAGACGGTGGGCTGCAGCGAGCTTGAGCTTGCAAAGGAAGTGGGTACGACAAAAACGCACGCACTTGACCTTGAAGACCCTGGTGGTGAACATGCTCATGGTGCTCACGCCATAAACCAAAACAAAGCGGCTTGTTCATGACGTTGAGATACGTCGAGCCCCAAGCGTCCGTTCACCAGTATGAGGGGGATGGTCACCTTGAACTTTTGGAGGTAGACCGACTGCTGTGGGAGGTCGATGATTGCCATGTTCTGCTTGCTAAACACGGTATGAGGGCTTCCAGGATGCATGGCGCCAAGATGCAGATGTAGTCACCAAAAACGACCGGAAAGCAAAACGTGGTGGTGGAGTGAATAGGTGGCCCTTTCCCAAACTCAAAATACTCCGACGACGAAAACTCCACGAGGGCGATGTTCCATGAAGACATCAAAGACCTTTGGGCCTCACTCCAATTCCTCCCAGCGCAAAGCCGCTGACAGGCCGTGTCAATGATGACGTGGCCAACTGCGTGGCATCCATCAAGCAAACTTGGCGTTGGGGTAAATGATGTGAGACAAAAACCGCACGCGAAACGTGCTGGCTCTCACATCCATCGCCGAGCTCATCGATGGTGCCGCCATAGTGGTTCATGAAGTGCACTGTTCTGGTGCTCTTGCCCTTGTCGCCCTTTCCGGCGCCTTTGGAAGCATCTTTGCCCTGCTTGCCGCCCTTGCTGCTAACAGCACATTCAGCGTCACCGGCCCAATGGCCTTGTCGGCCGCAAGCTGAGCAGTGAGTGTTCTTCTTCCGGTCTGAGATGCTCCTCTTGGGCGGTCCGGAAGTGGGGTTGCCATACTTTCTTGCTTGCATCACACCGGCCAATTTTCTGGCCGTGATGCTGAGAATCTCCTGCACCTCGTGGTCGTCCCAGGCGCCGTCATCGGCTTCTCCATCTTCTGCCGGCTCAGGATCGTCAGATCCAGCCGCGTCATCCTCTCCGTCGTTCTCTTCAGGGACGTCCTCGGCGTCAGGGTGAAAGTCCGTGTCCTGGTAGTCGGGCTCCACAGTCTCTGCTGCGAAGACCTGCTTGCCGCTAGGCTTGCCTTTCCCTTTGCCCTTGGGCTGAAAGCCAGTGTGGCTGCGAGGTCCTTTGCCGCCGCGATCACCTGGTTATCCAGGAGCTGGTAGAAGAGGTTTGTGGTCTGGCCACTGAAACAAAAGCACGTCCTTCACCTGATCGAACTCTATAAGGATTGTCCTGCGCCGATCAGGATCTGCCGCTGGTGTTCGGGCGACAGCTTTGCCCGTTCGAGCAACCGAGCGCCCCGTGCCTCGCTGTCGTACATGTCTTGGACACGGATGTTGATCGTGGCGAGGGAACGCTCCGTTCTCTGGTAGCGGTTGGTGAAGGCTCTCATGGATTCATTGGGACTTCGATAGATGTGCTCACAGCTTGAGACCAGTTGCCGCTTGAGGTGCACGGTGCCAACTAGGCGAACCACGTGCGTGACATGTGTGGCGCCTTGTCACGCTCAAAAGAGTCTCGGGCCAAGGTGCACCTACGGTTTCTGAAAGCGACCGATCCATCACGAACTGTCGAGTCTGTCATTCACACTTTTTCCCCACCTGCCAGGTGAGGGTTGTTAGATTTTATCACAGTTGTTCTTCCTCCTCCTTCCTTCCTCCTTCCTCCTTGCTTCCTTCCTCGCCAATCTTCATCGCCAATCTGCTTCGCCAATCTGCTTCGCCGATCTTGTCTGGCAAGCTCCGGATCGCAGTGTGCACCCCTGGACCTCAACCGCAAGGGTCCGATCGCAGTGTGCACCCCTGGACCTCAACCGCAAGGATCCGATC
>CAXAMN010028694.1:1791786-1824552 GCA_963970005.1 Durusdinium trenchii
GTAGTAGTAGTAGTAGTGGTGGTAGTGGTAGTAGTGGTAGTAGTAGTAGTAATAGTAGTGGTAGTGGTAGTGGTAGTATAGTAGTGGTAGTATAGTAGTAGTATAGTAGTAGTAGTAGTAGTAGTAGTAGTAGTAGTAGTAGTGGTAGTAGTAGTAGTAGTAATAGTAGTGGTAGTGGTAGTGGTAGTCGTAGTAGTAGTAGTAGTAGTAGCAGCCGCAGCAGCAGCAGGTTATCTAACTTCCACAGCTCATCTAGCTTCTGAGTCACTGCCACCAGCTGTTCAGAAAGCAAGTGAACATTCATACAAAAGTACATATTTAATCTTTCGCCAGATCTTTCGCCAAAAAAGAAATTACTTTCGCCAACTCGAGAAAAAACTTTCGCCAAATGAGATTTTGATATGTTCCGGGTCATCGTCATACACACTGCTGACTAGGACCTTTAGATCGACAACCATATGCCAGATAGAATGACAGATAGTATGCCAGACAAAATGCCAGATAGTATGCCAGACAGTATGCCAGATAGTATGTCAGATAGATTGCCAGACAGAATGGCAGATTGAATGGCAGATAACCACAAAGACACAACCACAAACACAACCACAAACACACAACCACAAACACAACCACAAACATAACAACAAACGCACACCCACAATCACACAACAATAGACACACAACCACAAACACAACCACAAACACACAACCACAAACACACAACCACAACAACACAACCACAAAGACACAACCACACACACACAACCACAAACACACAACCACAAACACACAACCACAAACACACAACCACAAACACAACCAGAAACACACAATCACAAATACACAATCACAAGCACAATCACAACCACAACCACACCACACAACCACAAACACAATCACAAACACAACCACAGCACACAACCACAAACACAACCACATACACACAACCACAAACATAACAACAAACACACAACCACAAAGACACAACAATAAACACACAACCACAAACACAACCACAAACACACAACTACAAACACAACCACAAACACATCCACAAACACACAACCACAAACACACAAACACACAACCACAAACACGCAATCACAAACACAACCACAACCACAACACAGCACACAACCACAACCACAACACACGACCGCAGCACACAACCCGAGGACCCACAAGCAAAATCGAGAACTACAATACTCACGACCATGGCAACATGCTCCTCACTATGGCATCAAGTCAAATGATTGAAGTGTCATGGTGGGGATCACTCGAAGTAAAGTAATTATTGAATATTAATCTATCTATATATAATCTATAGCTATGTGCATATATATATATATATTGTGAGTCTTTTCTATATATCTATATGGATGTGTTTGTTGTTTCGTGAACGATAAAATCTTGGATATGTAATGTTTGCCCATTTCTCATATTTTTCTTGGAAAGAAATAGGATGAGACGATGATGGATCTGGTGCTTGTTGGATCGTATGTGTTGCAATTGTTGGAGTTCTTGAGATGTTTGTGCATGGATTTGTTGGTGTCATCATAGGGGACATCGTTCCTTTGTGCTATGTCATCTCAAGCAGTGATTGGCTTTGAGTTGTTCTGGCTTTTTAAACGAGAAGCTTGATTTCTTAGCCTCTTGAAGTTTGGAGTGGAACCCCGTGCTTTTCCCCTGCTATAGGTCTTTGCCCAACACACTTGGAATAGCTTATGAACACCTCTCTGCTAACGGGAGAGGCACCTAGAGTATTGCCCCCCTTTTGGGGGAGGCCTCGCAAGCAAACACAAACATCTTCCGCCGGTCGAAAAGACCCCGAGATCTTCCAACACCCAGCGTTTGAGCTGATCCCCACCAAATGTCTGCAGGTGTGGGTTAGACCTGATGACTCAACCGTTGGTATCTGGCACCGTACCTTGGTTGCTTCAAGGTCTCAGTCTCACAGAACCTGGAACCACCATGTCACAGCAGAAATATGGAATTTCCTCCTTGGACTGAAGGCTACTGAAGGCTACCGAAGGCGTGAATGGGTGCTACCTGATGCCGCCCCTGGTCACCCACTTCGGATCCCGATCGCTTGCTTCGCTCGCTTCGTACGAAGCCGCCGTCGTCTCGTCTCCCCCCACCGAAACCACGAAACGCCTCTCCAAAGCTGGTGAAGTCGTAAGGAGGCGGCTCCACGGAAATGGCCTCCGTTCAAGCCGTCTCGCGCTCATCTCCCCAGGCGGGGGTGCCAAAAGCCGGTCACCGATGTACGGAATTGGACACAATGGTCCAGTGGAAAAAAATGGAAACAAGGAGTCCCCGTTCCCCTCCGTCCGTCTGCCACTCTTTTTCCAGTCATCAAGATCCTTTTGGAGGCCGTCACCGGTCCCACCGGTCCCATCCACCGGTCCCCCGTCGACAGATCGCCCCCCCGCGCCTGTGCTCGGCAGAGCTCGTTCGGTGAGGCGGAACTGGGTCGATCCACGCCGAACGGCCAGGCGAAGCGATGAGGATGGGAGGATGGGAGGACGCCAGCATCCAAAGATGGCAAGTCCCATGGGTTGAGGGGAACTATGATGGCGGCTTCTTTAGCCTAAAGTTTTAAAGTTTGTATTCTCATCCTCAGATCGAGTCAAGAGAGCTATGTTTGGGTCCAGTGGATTTGATGAGAATGGTCCAGCTGCGTCGCGGGCTGCGACAATCTGACAACATTGCTCATATTAGGAGTTCTTCTGCATAGCAATTCCCTGTAGGGAACTGCCTGAACAGGAATCGAGCAGGGGGACACCACCTGAGGACTTCAGGCGAAAAAGAAAAATCATCCGGGTCCGTTTTTGTGGTGTTTCCTCTTTTCCCATGATTCTTTCAGGATTTCTTAGATTTGTTCATGCTTGAAGGCGTGGCCACGGGCCACGGCACTCGCCACCTGGGCCCCCGGGCGCCATGATCCGCGGAAGCTCGCTGGGCCTTGGGATGTGAAGCTGAGGAAGGTCATTCAAAGGGCAGGCGGGTGAGAAACATGATCACGCTACATGGGTCAAACAGAATGGTACCAGGATGTGCCAACAATGGCAGGAAGATTTGTCCATCTCAAAGTGGTTGTGAAGAGATGTAACATATTGCAACCTATCATGTTTGTATTTTGGGTGTTGCCAATGGGCTTATCAGTGGCACTTGGAAAAGAATCGATCCTGCTTTGTCTGTTACTGGTGCTACACCGGTAGCATGGCAGACTCTGCATCCCAGTGGCAGGTAATTCAAAGCATCTGCCATAAAGCCGCCTGGGTGGTGCGTCCGAGTCAAGGAATGTTGGAGTCTTCTTCTTGAGTCATGGAGGTCGAGGATGAGAAAGCGTTGCTAATGCCATCTAATGCCCCAAATGGCTGTCGGAACGGCCTTCTGAGTCATGAAAAAACAAGAAACAGCTCTACGCCACGTCCTCCCAACGGTGGAACGGTGGATGCCCAGCTCTCCAAAACGTGGGGATGCCAGGGGTCTGGGGGTGGTCGGTCCTCAACCGATGTTTGTTCCCTTTTTCGCGGCACTGATGGAGCTCAAAACAGCTTGAAGGAGAGTCCCAAAATGATTCAAAAGGCGTTGATACTCGAAAAACCTGGGCATGGATCTGGGGCCACTCAGTGAATGCAAAATCGACACTCAATGAATCATCATTGTTCGTAGAGGAAAATGGTCTTCCAAGGAGCCATGACATGTTCCACTTCCGATTCCGAGGAGTGCATCACCTACTCAACCGGATGCTACCCACCAACAAGTGCTAAAGACATCAAAAGACCGCGCAATGCCATCCGCGAAAAGCGCGCCTTGATCAAAGGTGGGGTCACCCATGGGCAATGCAGACAGGAGCTGGCTACCTTTGGCCTCAGCCGCGAAGGGTCTGACAAGGGCCTGAGAAGGGCCCGAACGGGGTCGAGACACCACGGGCGAACTGTTCGTTGGGGCAGGCCAGTTCTGCTCCGCCGTCGTTTGTCGTATCCACCCGAAAGGATGCGTCATGGGTCATGAGTTGTTGTTGTTCTTGTTGTTGTTGCTGCTGTTGTTGTTGTTGTTGTTTTACATTGTCGTTTTCTTTTTGTGATATTCCAAGAGGAGGACATATAAACTGTTTCGGCATTGACTCCAAGTCATTCACCCAGAACCTCTCTCTCTCTCTGGGCAGTGACAGTCGAGATGTAGATATTTACGGTGGGTGTAGGAATTTATGGAGAATTCCATGCACTTCAAGGTTAAGGTTCAGAACATCTCTGGCTGGAAGAAACCGCCCATGAAACCATATGTGAAAGACCGCAGCCTGCTGCTGCTCTTCGTCGGGAAAGAAGCCTCTTCTAGCCCTGTTGGTGGCCTTGTTTTGGAAGAAAGGCTTTCAAGAAAGGACTCGGAAAGCCACCTACGTTGTCCTGGAACCCTTGCAAGCCCACCGTTGCTACTAGAGTTATCATAAAACCGTGTAAAAGAAGAGGTCCAAGAGTCTTGGTCGAAGAGGTATAGCATTAACAAAAAATTGTACCCTTGTACCAACACGTTTTTCAAAAGAGGGGAAGGGCCTCAAAAAAAGGTCTCAATTGGTGACCTGTGAAGTCAGGTGCTGGCAGCATCTATACCTATATAAGACACCCGGGTATGTTCTTGTATTTCTTTTGGGTGAAGTGTCACTGTTGGTCACTTCCCCCATTCTATCCCAAATCCAAAAAGTATCAAACATGTGCTGTAGTACTACACACATGTCCGCTGCCTGGCCCAAGAACTATGTTTGTTCGACACAACCCCTCCTTAAAAACATACAAAGGAAGATGTAGGTATACCTATACCGTTACCTATAGAACCCAGACACGACCTGTGTTTTGATAGGAAAGGCCAATATGTTGGGTGGTTGGTGGTCCAAGATAGAGGTCACGCAGGTTCGTCGGGAACAACGGAACAAGATCGTCCCGGATCTTCAGGTTCCAGCTGTTCCAGCCTCCAAAAGCTCCTCCTTTGGAAAGCATGGGTTGTTCAGAAGAATAAGCAAAGAGAAGCTCTTACTTTGGGGTGCAAACGCTCCATGTTTTGGCCACTTTGTGATTCTCACCCACATGTGTGCGTGTTTGCTTTTCCTAACAAAACAGTATCTCAAAAATGCACCATCACCCAACCCCCACCCCCAAACTGAGTCGGAACCACGAACTGCAAAGCCCAAGACATTGGGAGCACGCTCATGTGTAAGACTTCAAATAAAGTTTGATTTGGCAAATAGAGACTAATGGCTTCAAGTCCATTTCCCCTACTTTGTAACCAAGCAAATTGCACACTCTTGCAAGAATTGACCACCTTTCGATTGGCAGTGAAAAAAGGAGAAATCCATATAGAAATCCACGCTGTCTAGACTTTCACATAACCGCCGACCTTCACCCAGACAGTCTGGGCCCCGACCAAAGAGGTGTCTCTCACAGACTGCTGTGGTTCCTGTCCACCGAGCGGCCAGCCAGACGAAGAGATCGGCGCAGTGAGAGAAAACCGACCAGGGAACCACTGGTAGTGTCAACTTCAGCTGGACTGAATAGGGAACCTACTAGGGAACCACCTAGTTGCTGGCCCAATCAGGCTTTGGGAGGAAAAGGTCCTTTCTTGCAGTCGAAGTTTTTCTGGGGAAAGTGTTTTCCCATGTTTTGCCTGTTGGAGCTACGCCCAAATGCTCGAACAGTCTGTCTTGAAGTCATCCGACCGGAACCTGACCACCCGTCAGTGCGGGCGGGCCTGGTAGTCGACCGTGAGACAGAGGGTAGGGGATGCTGAAGGGATGAGGTCGTTTTGGATGCTTCGTTCAACCCAGAGCCCGGAACTCACCCCGGAGCCCGGAACGCGCTGTTCTGTTGCTCGCTGGTTGCCTCCGTCTCCGGATGCCATGACGGAGCAAGTGGACGGCTGAGGGTGTTCTGTCCGAAAGATGTGACGGGAAGAGATGAAAGAAAACATATACGTGCCTTCAATTGTGTGCCTTTTCTTTCAGAATCGATTGATCCACATTTCAGAAAATCTCCTTCATATCTAGTCAGCTTTATGTGATCCATGCGGTCAGTGTGACTTGGGCACGCTCTCTTTTGTTTGGAAACATCCAGACTCACCCAATTGACCCAGATCCATTCTGCCAGCCCACCCGCGCCTTGTTCCCTGCCTTGCGAATGGGGCCCATCGCAGACCAGAGTTCCTTGGAGCCCAGCGGTTGAGCCGAGGATCCGGACGCGTGGCGGACGGAGGTCGGACATGGTTTAACAGGTTGCCCTTTCTGCAAGGCCCAGTCGTGGATCGATCTTTAGTTCACTTGCTCAACAGGTCGCGAAATCTCGGCCAGACCTTTAGCGAGGCAATTGTGGTTTCTTTGTGATTGATATCATGTGTGGTTGTTCACTAGATCGTTTTGCAAGCTGTCCTGATCTTTTTGGACACATCCCACTTAGGTAGGACTTCTGCCACACGTACGGCCATGCGTAGGCAGCTTGACTTTTTCAAGGGGAACCCACGGAAAACCCTCCAAAAGTCTTTGCGACACCTGGGCCCTGTCTTGGTCCTTGCTCCTCTGAACCTGGAAACACAGTTCCAACCAGAAACAGTTCTGGTTGTTCCAACATGTTTTCTTTGAAATCCTGAAAACATCAGAAGTGGTTGGGACGGGGGAAACATCCGTTTTTTTCTGGTTCGGTTGATTTCTAGGTTCGTCTCGTTTCAAGCCAAGACCCCCCCCATAGGTGGTCAGACGTTCAACAGATCTCCGTACTCAGCAAGCCCACAGGACTTGGTCTGAGATGACCAAGTCTTTACAAAACCCTACTTAAGTCCAGTCCAACCCAGTACAACCAGAGTGTTTTTGATTGTTTTTGTATGACCAACTCCAGTCTTATGAGGTCAGTTCCGGAAACCTGTAGCACATGTCCCAGCGGAACTGAACGTCCACGGGGTTCCTTCTTTTGGGGAGGTCGATTGATGCAGCTCACGTTCCGTGAAACATGGTCATGAGTCACAAGTTTCCATGGAAAAAGAATAGTAATTTTTCGGAAGCGCTTCCAAATCGATCGATCCCGTTTGCTTTGACCGTCCCGATCGATCCCGTCCAGTTTCGACCACAAAAACGTCATTCCTTGGTCCCACCACAGGCAGCTGCAGCAAACCCCAAATCGACGTCGACGGACGGACCACCCCCCCCCCAACACCCTCGGCTGCCCCACGACGGTCGCGTGACCCGGCTTGTCATCGGTCGCGTGGACTGGCCTGAAGCAGACCGCGCGGAGCGTTGCCCTCGAACAGCGAACGGAGTTCGGTCGAGCTTCGGTGCCCGTTTGGAGCTCGGCTTGTTCCATTCGGATGGAGATCTTTTTGGCCGGAACACCAGCAAGCATCTGCAAATTCCTTACGCTTAAAAAAGAAAGAAGCTATAAGAGCATCTAACTCTTTCAGGACCAAACCGAGGTCAACCTCGATTCGTGGAGGGTCAGGCTGTGACCGATGCACCAAAAACCAACTCGATCCACCGAACCAATTGTAGGACGGTGGACCTGTACCACCCGGTGAAGGTCTTGGAGCTCCGTTCACGTCCGCAGACCGTGGGACAGAAAGGAACAAAGAAACGCCTCCGGCTGCCGACCGGTGGTGCCAAAGGTCTTGTTCGGCTGCACGACCAATGACTGCTCTGAAAACGACGGTTCGCTGCTCTGAAAACAGGTGTTCACACCGACTCGTACCGCAAGACTCAAAAATGGCAGAAAGTGCCTATAGAGAAAGTCACAACGGTTTGGTTGAGAAGAGAAAGAACACATACTGCAGGATGAGTATCCCATCTCACGAGAACGGTTGCGGGTCCTCGAAGACATGAAAAATCAGATCCTTACCAGGAACATCCAATGGGTCACCAATGGACTATACCCTTCACTACTTAGGGATCTCCATGGGACACCCATTCGATGGTCCAGGTATGTTGTTGAGTGTTGGGGGTTGCGTGTCCAAGAATTGGGAAGCTCAACTCGTGCTTATCGATGCTTTTCGAACGTTGATTTTGCATGTCTGCAAAATTCTGAGACATGGTCATATACCATGATGATGTCTTTTGGGGAAATAGTAGATCGGGCCAATTGAGTAGTACCATATTCACAAATTTATAGACATAGATCCTATTGGTTCTTCACTTGGGGGAATCTCTATTCATCAGGCATTAAAAGGCCATCTATGAGTCCACACCATCCGCAGTCTTTGTGCACCTGTTCGGTGACCTGGAGTCCCGTTCGCATGCTGTCTGGCGAATGGTTCACCCACCCGGCCGGCGCCGGCTCTTAGCTGACTGCGATCGACCTCCCCAAACGAAACCAGACGGCAGGTGACCTGCAGGTGACCCACGTGGGTGCAAAAACGACACATGCACGCATTACTTCCTCACGAATCCGGCCTGGGGGATTCCTCGAGCCACTTCAACGTCTCCATGGCGTCAAACACAGCGCTTGAGATCAGATCTCAACGCGCTTTCGATTGAAACGCCGGAGCTCGGGGCCGATGCCAATGGCGGTCGATGGCGGTCGATGGCGGCCCCGTCGACCGGCTGGTTTTGCAAAGGTTAGTTCGTTGGCGGTTGGGACGGTTGAGAAGTGTCAAGACGACAACCTGAGTAATGACCACCGGAATCCAGGCAGATGACCACCTCTACTCCCGCATCATGTGTTCCAGCTTAATATGTTAGTCTGCGTCAGGGTGTAGAAAGAACTTCCTAAAGAGGACCGTCCGTCCACTTCGCCCCACTTGGGTCCACTTGAAGGGTGCGACACCAGGTGTGCGACACCAACCTCTACGACACCGGTCTCGACCGTGGTCTCTCGGGGGTTGTGGCCAACGCAGGTCAGTGCCGATCACGGCTGGCGCCAGGATGGGCGTTCGGCCCTGAAGAGGATCATTTCGGAAAGGATCCCTGACCACCATACGGCAATACATCAAGGATTTTTCAAGTGTGTGATAGAGATGCAAGGTGCAAGTGGTGTTAAGGTGCAAATGCAGCCGCTGGTAGATGGGCCGGGTTGAGCGACGGGAATGCCTTATGCAGGTGGAAAATGTGTTCGTATCAGGAATTCTGGGATCTTCTACTGACTGGTTTCAAAACTTCGCACCTCCTCATACTCTCCCTGTGGTCCCCCGCGACCTCCTTTTTTGACCCCAGCGATGAAGGTTCGGTGGCCTCCACTTTCACAGCTCCTCCCCTCGGAAAGCCGTCACCTCCACCTCCCAAAACGAAGGCACTTTTTGGGACCGAAGTGACCGGTGAAACCACACCGGATCGGAGAGATCGGAGTCTGCGAGATCGGAGAGACGGTCGCGCAGGGGCGAGCGACCCAGCGGACGGCCTCGCACCAGATCGGCACCGCTCGTGACCGATCGCGCACCTCGTCCGGATGGATGCTCTTCGCGAAGCCCACCAGTCCGCGGTCGTCGTCGTAGATGGAGTAGTAACGCCTCGTGTCAAGCGTCGAATCGGACTGGTCGACCGGGGAGGCGGTTCAAACGGATTGAAAAGGTATCAAAAGGTACAGTGACATGGATGAAAAGAGGAGGAAATTGAATGGGCGAAAGATGAAAGGTCAGGATGAAGTGAATGAAGTGCTTTGGGAGATGGATCTTTAATTATTGGGAGCCTAAGTCTTTGTTCTCTACACGCACAGTCAGGTCGACCGTAAGCACTCCGGTCCCATGTGGACGTCGACGTGGTCGACGTGGCACACAAAGGGAGTCATGTGAATCCCAACCATTAACAGTCGAACAGCCGATGTCTTTGGTAACCGGACGCTCCATGGGACTGCCATATATGCCGATCAGTTGGGGTGGTTTGGGGAGTCAATGTAGGCACATATATTCCATACATGGAGCGTCTGGGTTTGGTAGAACAAAAAATAACCTTCCCACTTCCATGTCCATCTTCGTTGGGTCGTTAGTGCGACCCTCCCCACAAAACACAAGGCTCAGCTCAGACCGCGTGCGTCACTGCGCCTGAGGAAGGTATCGCCAATGACCTCAGGCCAAATGGAGTTCCGCTCCACCAGCGTTGAGTTGGAGGTTCTCCTCCCCCCCCGAACTGGTTGGGCTTCCTGTAGATGTTCCTTTGAACCTGGGTGCTATTCCGCAGGCCTTTGGGTGCTATTCCGCGGGACCTCGGTGGCGGCACCTCGTCTTGCCTCCGAAACGGTGGCGGCTGAAGGGGCAACGCCATGTTTGGAGGGCCCTGGCCGCGTGAAGGGCTGATGCTGTAAAGGGTTAAGGGCACCAACTGAGCTCACTCCAAACATCTTCCCCATAGCTCTCTCTGTGTATTGCTTGAGGGGAGGATGGATGGTCGGAAAAGTCCATAAAGATCTTGGTCGTCCTAAGAAACCAGATTGGAACGCTTCGGACGACCATGCGGAGCGTTTGCTCCATGAAGTCCACTGATGGCATCCTGCAGAAGGCTTTCAGGCATTTTCAGACGATTTACAGATCAATGTGATGAAAGACCTTCAGCACTAAACGGATGCAGAAATACTCAAAACGAGGCTCACTGCAAATGGACATGGCTTCTGAGCTGCCCAGTTGGAGCATTCACCGAAGATGCCTTGACCACATCCTGTTTTGGCTTCATGCTCTTTGATGGTCTTGTCTTTCTTTCCGAGTTTCAGGATTTGCCATGATTTACCCCGGGAAAGGAAGAAATCACCATCAGCCAATAGAATACACACCGAAGACTTGCAATGTCTTTTATCCGAAGACTTGCAATGTTGGCCAACGCCGGAAGCTTCGCACTGGGCGAAGGGAACCTTCGCACAGTGAAGGCCGGTGAATCGTGGGTGTTTCATGGATTGCTCTGAAAGGGTGTTTAAAACAGACAAACATCTCAAGCCAAACGAAATCAAACGAACTTGGTCGCAGTTGGGCGTTTTGGGTGCTCCGGTGCTCCCAAAAGCATCTTAGAGCACCATTTCGACCTCCATTTTCTCCATACACCTCCGCCGAGGCACCCATTTCCGACCGGGCACATCCATGACCTCGGCTGAAGACTGGTCGACGTCGCCGTCTTTGGGGCGGAAGAAGAGATGCGACCCGGGCGGGTCGCGACCCGCCGCTGGGAAGAGCTTGGTTGGGTGGGTTTGGGTCGGTTTGGTCGGGCCCCAGGTCCAGACCTCCGGACCTTCCGGGGCGTAGGAACCAGGTTCGCTACGAACGGGGCTCCGGGCATCGCGAACCGAACGGAGCGATCGGACGCTACGAACGGGGCTGGCCTCACTACTTATAGGAACAAGAAGCTAACTCCGGACAAAACTCCCTGAAATCCATGGTGACGTGAAACATGCGCGGGTTCCGCGCGGAGGTTCGGACCAGAGCTGAACTCCTTTTTCCACTTCTTCGCGACCGGTGGACACATCCTGGGGAAGCTGGAAAGATGCGACCTCCCATGTTTTGACCCAGAGAGTTTCACAGGTCAACGGCGGGTTCAGGGGGAAAAGCGGCGAGTTCAGGATGCGAGTTCGGATGGAATGGCACGGGGCACGTCAATGCCGACCTTCAAAATAGTCAAGGGTCATCAATCCAATTGGTCCATCCTTCTTGGTAAGATTCGGAGGATGGACCAATTGGATTAATTGGTCCATCCTTCTTGGTCATCAACCTTCCTTCTGTGGTTGGCCTTTAGTGGGATTGAGGCCAATGGGCGAGTGAGTTTCCCCCGATCGTCGCTGTCGTAGCTGGCCTCCTTGCAGAGGGTTCTCCTTCCTCCAGATTCATCAACCTCATCAAACCTTGGATTTGCTGTTCAGGAACTTAGGAAAGAGGGATTTGCCAGGTGTGGGTATTCAACCATCGGGAAATCAAAATCACCCTCGTGTTTCTCGCAAAACCCCCAACAAACCGACCAACAATTGGGAAAACAATTTCAGCCCCCACAAAAAATACATCCATCTTCTTGGAACCGCTCCCCTCCACCAAGATCATCTGCCCGCTCCATCCGCCCAAGGCACGCCCATCTCGGGGTCGCAGCGAGGCTTCACTTCGGGCACCTGGTCTCCAGAACCGCCCAGCACTGGGAACTCCTGTGGCACCGCACGGCGCATTCGCCACCCGCGGAGCGGGCGGTTTCGGGGCCGGTGATCGGTGTTTTGGTGTGCGCATGATCAGACGGGGTCAGAAACATGATCTGAACCGTGGCAGACTAGGAAGAGAAAAGGTTCCGTCGTATATCCACATGACTTTCGCAGATTGGACACGTCCGAAGCCACATAGGAAGACCTCTATAGCCTATGTAGGGATATGTAGGGCGCCCCTGGCTTTCCGTTGGACCATTACCGTTGTATCCAGTTGTAGTGTACTGTAAGAACCCTGCGCTTCTAAAAGACAGTGCTTCTCAATCGGGATTCCAACATAAATTAAGGTGTCCTTGCAGAGTGCATCGCTACTATAGTAACAAGGGCATCACTACTAGTAACAAGCCTTCCTTCAAGCCTTCTCCCCAGGATATCCTGCCGCGGTGCCCCTTTTCCCGCGCCTTGAGGTATTCCGAGTTCCCGGTCTGTGGCACCTCATCCAGACTCTTCAGGGTGTACTCCTGAGGCGAAAGCGGGGCGCATTCGCTGAACGAAGGCTGTCTGAAGCGGAAGAAGAAAAAATGAGATGAAAAGGATTAAGGAAGTAGATATAAGCAGTGTAGATACCTGGACGGGATGGCGTTTTTACTTGCTGTGGCCGTCCTCCTGTGGCCGTCCTCGCGTTTCATCTCTTCCGTCTTCCGTCTTCCGTCGCAGCGCATGGGGCCCCATCAGGTGACCTCGACACCTTGGAGTGTCTTTCTGTGACCGAAAAACAGACCTTCAAAGTGACCTCATCCTGGGATATCAAGTTCGGTCACGTACTGAAGGTCCTGGGAGATTGCAGTAACATTATAGAAGAACGCCAAGTTTGAAGCCTCCATTTTGGGGGCTTCGTCTTTGTGCCCCAGGTTTGACGGTATTGAGATGTGTCTCCATGCAATTCCGTCGCGTTTGTTGATTCTCCCTCAACCGCTTCGTTTGAAGTTCCCAACGCAGGTCACTCAGCCGGCGTTTCCGTCCGACGGCGCCTCGGGTGTCAAAGGGTAGTCGGTCAGGACGCCTGCGGAGCTGTCGGTGTTTCGGTGTACACGAGGGAAGCCATGGGCCCTCTCCTTAAGGGGTGCGAGGGGCGAAGCGATGGCGATGATGGATCTATTTCGGATGGAGAGTCGAGACATGAACGTCAGGGGCCACTTCTCCAAAAATCAACCATCTCTATACGGTCTATACGGGTCAAAAAAACAGAAGCCTTGCGGCGAAGCCTTCGGCCGCGTCTATGTGCCAACTGGAATGACTGGCTATGACCACAGTGTGTCGGAACAGACCTAGTCACTGTAGTCCAACATGGGCGTTCTTCGTCGCACTCCTCTGGGTCTTTCGAAAAACACCAGTTGAGCCGTGCCAAACGCAAGTTCTGGGTCGTTCCCCAGCCCTTGTTTCGTGCCCGAACGAGAACATGAAGGGGAGGGAGTGCCACACGTCCCTTCCACTAGACGCCGGTGGCGCGTGCCTCCCGGACCCACCCAAGCCGTCAACCCACCACCGCGCCATTGCGGTCGGCGATGCGCAAGCTCACATTGGGCAGCTTGCCCTAAGCCGTGGCTTTGGAGTGGACAGATAGGCAGCCAGTGGTGTAGGTGGCGGCCAAAAAGGCACCGAAGCTTTCAGGGAGTGCACTATACACATATATCTGCTATTGCACGATAGTCGAATCAAGTCAAAATTGATCTACAAACACTCACTCACACAAATCTACCAGGAGACCGAACGGTTGACCATGGTTGACCTGCATGCACTACATGGTGGACTGGTTATCCCGTCTGTCCATGTTTCGGAAACAAAGATGAACGAACGACGTCCAGTGACTGCGTGTGTCTTCTGGTCGACCGTCATTGGCCCCGGGTCTTTCTGGACGTCCAGCTGACGGCCGAGCCGTGTGGGCCCGTTGCACCGAGCGGAGCGAGCCAAAACGAGCAGGTCGAACATCAAGAGTTAAGAAGATAAGACCATCATGGTAATGGTATTTGTACCAGCACCCAACTCTACAGGTCTCCGAGTTCTGGAGGCTTTGGCACTTCAACAGTCGCGAGAGTGGTGACCTGGCAGGTTTCGGGTGCTGGTACGTATTGTGTTGGATCATGACCTCGTGAAGTTCAGACCACTCCAACGACGGACGCGATGGTCGCTGTCAACTCGCGATGCCGATCAACCGAGCGTTCTTTGCCAGGTCTTCATTCCAAGAAGCTAAGTTGCTGCAGTCCTCCTTCAATCGCACTTTGCTCAACCTCATCACTGACCCCAGCAGCGAACGCTTTGGAGAAGTGAACATAGTGAAGCGAACGCTTTCAACAGCAATCTCGATAGGAGAGGAGAGGGTGAGAGGGTGCAGGGAGATGCAGAGGGGAGAGGAGCCCAATGTCCGATCGGATGGACCCGCTTTTCTCGGTTTAAAACCATGCCAACTGGTGACGAGTAGCGATAACGCAGCGGACTCCAGTGATTCGCCATACGCGCGGACCAACCAGCCATGGTTGCTCCCTCCCAGGTCCCGCCCAGCTCGCGCCCTGATGAGAAGAGAAGTCCCCAAAGCTCCGAGTTCAGAACCTAAAAATCCAAACTCATTCCACATCATTCCACAATGCCACAATGAGTAAAGACACACAACAAGAGACATGCCACTATACCCCCAGTCCCCCTCCCAGTAGCACGATCCCAGCAGCAGCTTCTCCACCTCGCCGCTGGGCCCCGTGATCAAGGAGCTTCCCGTGTCCACCACCGCCGGGCACACGCCGTCCGGCCGGTCGTCGCAGATCTCAGGTCGTCGTCGGGAGCGAACGAGGCGCTTCCGGACGGGTCGCCGATGGCTGGCGAAAAGGGTTTGGCTCGGTGCGGGCGGGGAAGAACGTCCATCCGCTGGACAGGGTGCCCAAACGGAGAGTGGCTGAGGTTTCAAACAGGGCATTTAGAAGAACCGGGGGGGTGGAAACCGATCAACAACCAGAAACAGTTCTGGACGTGTCCCCCGTCCCAGCCATTTCCTATGTAAAGGATTTCAAGCTGGCGCCATATTGGAACATCCATTTTGTTTCCAGGAGGCTGTGGATTGTGGATGCTTCCCACTCAACAGAGAATCTGTGCTTTATTTGTGCACTCACAAGCCATTCTGTGCACCATCGACTTGGGATACTGTATACATCTGTTTACGTTTTTGGCCCGTGCAGAGCCAATCTCCCATAAATGCGTCTCACTGACCATCGCAGGGGAAAACAAAATGGCTTAGGCCTTAGGAAGACTCAAAAACAAATCCCTGGGAACATCTCGTTGAAGCCCCCAGAAGATCCTGCCAAAGGGCGTGCAGCGGCTTTCCATCCACCAGGATGTCCTTCATCGCCAGGGTCCACTCCTCTGGGCGAATGATCGCCCTGCATTTCATGGATGTGCATGGCTTGACCCTGACCCTGACTTCATCCTCTCTACCGTAGCCTAGAGCCTGGGTGACCTCTATTTTGGACCACCGACCACCCAAAATAATTATGCTCTTCTCCTCTTTTCTTTCTCTCTCAACATCAGGATCGGATCGATCAAGAGTTTTACGCAGGTATTGACAGAGGTCATGGCTCTGGGCTCTGGCTGTCTATGTCCGTGCTACTTCGTGTCGACGACGGTTTACCGTGCTGAACCCGCTTCGATCGAACCTTGAAAGAGACCAGCACGCAGTGCAGACGGAGCGATTCGCAGGGTGTGACCCGGTGATTCCGTGACTATAAGACACTTGAAAGGAAGGACGACGTGTCTGATTGGTAAGATACTACATGATGCGAATATGTCACATCTGTGTCTTTAGAAAACAAGGTTGAGATAACCGATGAACCTCTTGGAGGTCCTCCACTTTTTAGAAGTTCAGGTCTCAGGATCTCACGAGTCAGCGCACCTGCGAGGTCAACGTGATCCTAACTCAACTGTATCCTGAGCCTAAGTGAGGATCACTGGCATCCTCCAAAAGGCAACACGTCCCTCACGTGCGTCTGACAGGGCCCCTGGGTGCCTGGTCGTTCTGGATCTGATGCCAAGTCAAAGGGCTCTTCCTAAGGCGTTGCTTTTCGTTTTTCCACCTTCGAACGAGCGAATCTGGGCAGCCAAATGACCCAGACTTTTCAGGAACAAATGTCCGAAAGCTGTTTCAAAACGCATCAAGACGTCTTTTGATCTCTGCCACTACACCACGGTCTCACAAAATAAGCATCATATGCACCCTCAAGTCCAAAGGACAAGCCTGTATCTTGTAGATTCTTGTAGCAGTGATGGCACATCCCGTCCCTGTCAACTCAGTTGGGCAAATACGCTGGGGAGAGGATGCCTGTGAAACTGAAGGAAAGGTGCTCATCCACAACAACAAGACTCGCACACTCCCTGGAATTCTCATGGAAGTGGATTGAATTTCTCAAATTATGACCCCGACCATGATGGCCATGTTCCTCTACAAACCGGTCATGCCATCCACTTCCCTGATGATGTAGACCGCTTGATGTTGGCTCAGTTCCTCAGTTCCGCGACGGCTCGCCGAGACACGGCGCGATGTGTGCGTTTTCGATGCCGCCAAAGGAGATGCTGCCACTCCGGTGGGTGTCCTGTTCGCCGTGCGCCGCGAGGCCGGTGTCAACCGAGCTCCCATGGTGGAGGTGGAGGTGCCATGACGACTCGTGACTCATATCTCTTGAGTGCTGCATGCAGTTGCGGGTCTTTTTGTTTACTTGATTGATTGGTGAGTTGTGGGGAGGTGGCGGAGCATCCAAGCTGAGTAGCTTTCAAAAGTACCTTTTTTAATAGACAACAGTAATGATAACAGTGATAACAATTGACAAATATATATATATATATACACATAGTAATATAATAACAACAGCTAAGAAAAAGAACAATAAACATATATATATACTGATTGTAATGAATACTGACAAAAAGGTGGCTGGATCAGTCTTGGAGCCCACCAGCAGTGCCCCCATCACTATGCGACTATCTCAGACGCCTCTGAAAGGTAGACGCCGAAGAGGTTCCGATCCAAGGCGTTGCTTTTCTTCAGCCTAGGGACCCAGCAGTTTTCTCCCCAGCATGCTGATACACCCGGAGACCGAAGGCCGCAGGCCTGCGATAGCTAAGGCAGAAGAGGAAGATCTGTATCCAAGAAGTGGCTTTTTGTGAGTCAATCCTTTACAGTCAACGTTTTCGGGTAAAGCAAAGAAGCCTCAGCTGCCTGGAAGCACCAGAAGAAGTTTCCTATCCAACTCCAACGGCGAAGAGCAACAATTTCACACGCCCCTCCCATCCAGATCCACTCACTTTCAAGTGACGGTCACGACCCAAAAAGGAAGCATCGCTACTAATCCCCCGGTGCTCTCCGGTGCCACCCAGGTCGATCTGTCTCCGGTCGAACGCGTCGCCTCTGAGCCTCCGGGCGCGTGCATGACGGAGCCACTGGAGGCCGAGGGCGCGAGCCCCAGGATGCCGTCGAAGGGCAGGATGCGGAAGGGGTAGTCCGTCCTCGGCAGGCCGGTAAGTCCGGGTTCCCAACCGATCCGCCATGAGTCCCGGCTCTTCAGCGACTGGCAGTGCGGATCTTCACGGTGGATCTTGCATGATGGTCCTCTTGTGGCCGCACAGAAAAACCTCTCCTATAGGAAGAAACATGCACCTCCCGAACACTGGAGCCTAGATCCGACGACTGCTCTCCATGAAAGGTCTTTTGCGGTCCAACGATTGCTGTGATAGCTGTCCACCTCATTGTATCCCCTCCAAAAGCAACTTCAAAGGCTCCCAAGTGACCCAAAACTGGTTCTCCATCGCCCCCGTTCTCGGTCAAAGCCGCTGGTTGGTGGACATGCCGAAGGGTTGGCTCTCGACCTGGTTGGCTTCATCTGCATCAAACCGGACCAAATCGGATGAGCAACACCGTCCTGTTAGACTCTTGCTTCGTGAACGACTGCCTGTTAAAGACCGATGACGATGGTCTTCGCTCGAACTCTTCAGCTCAAAGAACATCTCTTTCAGTCTCCACGTCCAAAGCACTCTCGACACCTATTGACATACTGTAGATCAACCACATACATAGTTATATGGAATAGTCTGATCAAATGCTGGATAACCACCATCACCGCTGATCCATCCAAAATGATTAAAGAAACAACATCCAACAGCAAACCATCTCTTCTCCTCTCCTCCCTCTTGATGTGACACAATGTGGACACATTCGTATATACCTCTCAACTTTCATTCCATCCCACGCACCGCGCGCCACGCGCCTTGAGCTGCTTCGCCTTCATCCCATGACATCCCGGGTCACTGTGGCTGTCGCAGAAGGTCAACGTATCGCGGCCGTCGACGTACTCCACCTGCCGTCGCGCGGGTCCCGGCGGACGGACTCGGGGTGGACATGAACCCCGGGTGGTGGACTAGGGGTGGACAGTCGATCCCAAAAGATCGGAAGTCATCGAAGTCGACTCACTCATCTTTCGAAGTACGAATTTCTGGTGAACCCAACAGCTCACAGCTCACGTACCGGATTGGGATCCAAATCAAGACTAGGACCGAAACACAGCAAACCTGGTGAAATGCATGCTCGAAGCTTGTGAAGGAGCAAACGTACATGGATTCCAAGGAGTTATCAGATATCATCTTCCAAACTTCCAAGAAGAACCTGCTTTGACTTGTCCTCCCGCCCACCCCTTTCACTGAGACAAGTGCAAAATTGGGCGGTTGCTGGACAGCTGGATTACCTGGATCAGCATACCCCCCATTCGGTTATTCAGTGACAAGCGAATCGGAGCAACACAAGTAATTACGTATAGTCATCCAATATATTGAGTGCAGAATCTGATCGTTATAACTGTTCTATAACTTTCTTCGAATTCAATCAGGTGGATCCCTAGGCCCTATGAAGGGTAATTCTGACTGACCCTGTGCGGCTGGCCGCTTGCCCATCTCCGATTTTCACTTCAAAGATCCCATGGCCGAGGTGACCATCGCTCCATACCTATCAAAGAATTTCTCAGCATCTAGTGTGAGAGCGCATGGGAGCTTCTTGAGCTTCTTTTGAGCTGCTAGAACGCCCGCCCGCTCACTGAGGCGGCTGTAGCTGTAGCCCACCACCGGCGGGAAGGACGTGAGCAACGTTACGAGTTCCTCACGGGAGAAATACGATCTCAGCAAACTACACTTTGGCTGTAGATTCTTTTCCATGCTGTATGCCAGAAGGGGGGGATGCGCCACCACGGCCTGAGCAACTTGCCTTTTTCTCAGCCCCAAGTCCAGTAGCCACGCCACTTTAGGCTGCAAATTCTGCTCGATGCTGAGGCCAAGAATCTGTGGAAATCTTGTCAATACCTTGGCAAGTTGCATCTCATTAAGCCCCAAGTCCAGGAGCCAATCCACAGTTGGCCTAAAGTCTTGTTCAGTGTTGCGAACAAGAATGCGTGGATGGGTTGCAATTATCGTTGCAACTTGCATCTTGTTCAGGCCAAAGTTGACCAGCCAGTCCACAGAGGGTTTGATGCTCTCGATGCTGAGCCAAAGCATTGACGGAAAAGTCGCCACTCCCTTGGCAACCTGCTTGGTGTTAAGCCCCAGCCTGAGAAGGTACTTGATATTCGGTATCACTTCCTCTTCACTGGATTGCTTGTGCCCCTTCATCTTCTTCTGCATCAACGCAATGTCTTCTGGAGAGAAGCCTTCTGTCACAAGGTATCTTGAAAACCCTTCGCTTCCATTCCTGCCTGCTGAAGAAAGCTTCTCAGCCAGACTCACCACTCTTCTCCGAGGCCCCCCGTTTGGCCACCGCACAAAGCCCGCCGCGAGCCCCAACAGGAACAGGCACCGTCGCCACCGACCGCCCATGCGAACCGGACCTACGGCCTACAAGCTTGGACGTCACCAAAAAGGAACCAAAAAGACACCTGGAGATCCGACAGAAGATCCGAGTTCCAAAAAGCTTCTAGGTCCCGAGCCGACGTTCTGAACTTGGCCCATTCTGAACATCAGAACATGTCCCATGTCACATGAAAAATCCACCCAAGAATGACTCTGAACCCGACACGTGGACTCTGAACCGCAATCAGCTGCGTTTCTCGCTTCCCACGCCGCGGACGCGCCGGACGCACCGCCTGCGCAGCATATGGCCCGACACGACCGACGAACGTTTCCCTTCATTTGAAGAACCTTCACAACACACCTTAATGGGTGTCCCACATTCTGGTCAACCAGATCCACGGTCACCGGCCGCCTGCCCTGTGCCGTAGTGGATGGTGCCATCCGCCCGCGCGCCGGGAGCGAACTCCTCGAGGACGGGCGGGGGAGAACACACCTTCTTAGAGGTGAAAATACCATGCTTTCCGATGAGATCCGAATTTCCTAACAGACCGACATTACTGTAAATTCTCTGGTAATGGTGGGAATGACATGAAATGACATGAATGTCTCCTTTTTTGGAGAACTCTTAGGGGTTTTCCAGGGATCCACCGGTTTCTGGACCACCTCCGGAGTGCCTTGTTCTGTCCTCGTTGGGACTCCATTCCAAATCGCTTTGGAGTTGAATCAATCCCAAACATTCCCAAACCATCCATGGGACTGGATGTTTTATGATCGGTACATCACGCTGTGGCCTTAAACGCATCTGTCTATGGGACTGGAATATACCTACCTAGTGCTTCCTGTCTGGGTGTCCAATGGTGACCCATAAGCAGGCTTAGGGTTGTCCAGCCAGGTAACCCCGATTTCGGAAGCAGCTGGTACATGTGATACTAGGTTCAGATGAGATAGGGCGCTGATGAGATAGGACTGGTGGTTGACGACATACATTTTACAAGTCCCATCTCATTTATAGGACATAGTATAACCCAAACGCTCCATGGGACTGCCAGTCCGGACTGCCTTCAAAACGGCCAGGGGTGGTGGTTTGGGGGTCGGGCGGCAGTCCGCCAGTCCCATGGAGTGTATGGGTTGCCCTTCGCTCTCCCGGGACCCGCAGGAGTCATGTTTCGGCTCCGGTCGGTGGTCGTGGTCGGTGGTCGCGACGTCGTCCCAGTCAGGACTGAATCGCTTGGTAGTCCGGGTACCAAGCAGACGTGCTGATCTGTCTATGGAGACCGGAGACCTCCTGTGGAATGGGAGGTTTTTGGCATCGGAGGTGTTGGTACCACCATGTAATGCCAGGAGCTATACGCTACAGTAGCGTCCTGTATCAGTTCCATGTCCGCTGAGAATCTCAAGAAGACATTTCTGAAGGGGAGATCGGAAACATATCGCCCACGGTTTTGAGGAATGCCTCCCATTTCAGTTGTGTTTACTGTAATGGGGGGAAATCCTTGCTACATCCCCCCGTGGCCACCGGTCGTTTGGGAACCTTCGCCAGGGTTCGGTCGCCCAACTAGACCGAAAGAGATCAGCGAACCACAGCTCTGTGGCGCTCTGTGGCGTTCTCGTCGCGAAAATGCAGGGTTTCAATTCGAAAAAGACATGGTTGTTCCCACATGAACATGTTGGGCCAGTTGGTTGGGTGGGCAGACTTCAGTTGACTAAGTGCGCATGTTCGCACCCATGTGGTCGTGGGTCCTTCTCACCAGATCAACCACCTATACTGTTGAGAACAGCACCAAGGGGAAAAAACAATGAAAACTGCAGAACTTGGTGGAGAAAAAACAAAACATATTATGTGATTTGTGGTTTTGCCTTATCGTGTCTTTGTGTTTGGTTGCTTTTTTTCTGATGTTGCTCTTTTTCTGGAAGCCTTCCACATCGGCTCCTGGAAACTCTTGGAACCATCCACCCCGAAGCGATGGTGCTCCGAACAGGTGTCACCTTGGGCGGAACAATGAGCGCAGGAGAGGGCGGCGAGCGCAGTTGTTGAACAAAATCCATGTTAGTTTTGGACTTGCGCAGGAAACTAACAAACCTGCACAATCCTGTTAGTCCATGGTTAGTCATGTTAGTTTTACTTTCATCCCATGGGCGGCATTCTGCTTGGCGTTTCTAGCACAAATTCGCTCCCCGCGCTTCCAGCACAGGTCTGCATGGCACTTTCAACACAAGTGCACATACGTCAATTGCAGACTCACTAACCTCATAAACGGCGTCAATGTATTTGAGTAGCATGCGTGTGATCGAAAAAGTCGCCCTGGGACACCAAACAAAGCGCAGTATGTCCCTGGTCAATTCATTCCATGAAAGGCCGGAACTGACTGTTGCGTTCGTTGAAGAAGCCGATCTCTCAATTTGCTTTAGCTTCTTCGTTGGACATCTTCGATGGCTCTTCCCAGATCACAAAAGTTCTACTCCAATGTGAATGCATGCCTGGTGCGGAAGCACCTGAATCCGACAAGGAATGTATCAGCATCTTGGCTGCTTTCCATCTTTCCTGGAAATATGCTTCTGCACAATCCTTTGTAGTACGGCTTGATCGGATCTCTGCTACGTCGTCAGATCTTCGTCGTCAGATCTCTCTTCTGAGAGCAGTTCACTGACGTTCTTGCACTCTTTCATTCATCGTCGCGCTAAACATCTGCTTGCTTTGCGTCATCTGCCTTCTCCACGACCTTCTTGCGTTGTCAATTATGTTGAGAAAACCAGACTTTTGTCGTGGCCAATGGTAATAACTTTGTATTATTGGTAGAAGGTCTTTAAATTGAATCATCAGTTGTTCATTAAAACGTGTAGCATCCTAAATTATGAACAGTTCATCAGTGTTCAAATCACAATCAATATTCAAAACAAAAAAGAAAAACACTTGATGACATTACAATGTCTAAATATGTACAATACAAAACACTATTTCCAATATTAATAGGTTTCGATTGAATCAGTCTCATATACTGAAAAATGAATAACAATACCAATAATAATAATAATAAATATATATATAACATATGATATAACAATATTGTTGAAGATCAAGATCCTATAAACAGTTGCTCGACTAAAAAAGGATCATCCAACAAATCGTCTAGACAATTTTTAAATATGCCTCTATTCAATAATTCTTCATATAATGTACATTCACTGGGAGTTGAATTAGTTGATAATATACTTGTTGCTCTAGGACTATCACTATATCTATACTGTTGTTTTGTGTTAAATAGTGGATCGTTGAATGAATACAAAGAAATAGGATCGAGTCGAGTGTGCATTTTTGTTGCTGAACGTGCGCACTCCAAAATCTTCCAACAGCACAGAAGCTTTCGCTGAAAAGTCACCTCCAATACCCTCAGCAAATGTTGGATTCCGATCCTCCAAGCTTATCTGATTAACAAGACCTACCCATTGGGTTGATTCCGTCAAGACGTCGGGGAGCGAGCGAGATTTCAATCTTTCGGTCTATACTGCGACCCACACGCCTGTTTCGATCAGCTCTCACCAACCCTCTGAAACCACCTCACCTCAGAAAACCAATCCCGCCAATCCCCGCCCATTTGGCCGACACAAACCCCGTCAGCGCCGAGGCGCTCTTACAGTCTGCACCCGGGACCCACGTAATCCCGGAGCCCGTGTCGAAGACCGCGGTGAAGCGCTGCTTGGGACTTCCCAGCCTTGAGACCACACACGCGTGCCCCTCGCGTGATCGTGGCGAGTCCCGGAGTCCCGGGCGGGACGCGAGTCCAGCAGTTTCAGCCGGTGGTGGAGAGGAAGGAAGTCGATGCCAAGGTGGAATCACCAGACACTTTCTGAAGGGATCTGGGTCTATATAAACCAAAATGGTGGTCAAAAGCTTGCCAACCATCCGATCGGCAATTCCAAAAGCCCCGAAAGTGATCGAAGACGATCCATATTCTTTTAAGAATGAAATTAGATTCTTATTGTTACTAGCAGTAAGGCACTTGATTCTAATAGCTTCTTGTTACTACTAGTAAGGCACCTGTTACTAGTAGCGATGCACTTGTTACTAGAGAGAGAGGGAGAGAGACGTCTTCACCCCGACCGTTTCGCCCCTCCAGACCCCACTTCTCTCTTCCAAGGCGCGTGAAGTCCTCAGGCGACGAGGACATCACGCGGCCAATGACGCTGACGACGGAGACACGTCATGCGAGTGGCCAGGTGGATCAGGTAGGGAGGTTCGTCACATGGTGACAGAATGTTTGTTGGTGGTTCCTCATATTCCAATTCGGTATGTAACAAGTAAGCTGCAAGAAATAGCAAGAAATACTCGTGAAATGCTCTGGTGCCATTCTCTTTGGAGGGCATGAAGTAACATGGTCCCTCAAAGGAGCCTGTTAAAAATGAAGATCCAAACTCCAGTTCTCTCTTCGCGCAAATGATAGAATTGCTGTTCCAATCTGCCACACTTGGTCACACGTCGTCCCGTCGTGTTCTTTGGAGTCCGTTGGAGGTGCGAGGTGAAGACCAGACACCTAATCTTGGTCAAACGATCCATCCAAAGCTCGATCTGAGAAGACCAAGAAGACACACGATAAGACACACGGACCATCCAATCCAAGCGCTCAGACCCAGTTCTTTTTTTCCGAGTTCAGGCCGGTCTCTTCTTCTGTCCACCCGAGGGATTGGTGGGCCATCTCTCTCCGAAGCTGAAGCAAATCCCTTGGTCCCTCCCCCTCGGCATCCAGGTCCGCTCCCTCGCATAACAACTCCAAGGGGCTCCATAATACCTCGGCGCAGTTCGGAAGCGGCAGCCGTTTTTTGCGAGAAAAGCGGAAGAAGGACCTCGAAAAGAAAGGAGGCCGCTTTGCGGGCCGGCTCAGAACTTGGTCAAAGGACAAGCTTGACTCTCCCTGGAACCATCATGGACTTGGAAACTTTGCAGAATTCTCTATGGATGGGGTGCTCAACTTCGGATCTCAAAGGAAAGATGTAGGTCATAGGATTCTCCCCCTGCCTCGAATTCTGGCAGCTTTGCCTGCAGAAGATCATGATCATCATCATCATCATCATCATCATCATCATCATCATCATCATCGTCGTCATCGTCATCGTCATCTTCATCATCTTCATCATCATCATCATCATCATCATCATTTCAAAACACTGCAAGATTGCTACCTTGATAGGGGTTCAGGCATAAAACCTTCACTGTCACTATACCTCCAAGCAGTCGAAGAATCCAATCCTCACTGGGGTCTTCTCTGGCGCTCTTCCAGCATGTCTTTTCGAGGCTACCAAGCTCCCACCATACCGGCACCGCGGCTTTAACAAGGCAATCAGCCCAACAGAAACTACTAACTTCTACTACTCAGGACCTTCCAAGTTCAGTGCTTTTGGGGACACCCAACTCCATCACGAAGCGGGTGAGGTGATCTCCAACCCGAAGTCACGGACAGTCCTGGTAGTATGCATTCATTGTCTTGATGCAGTGTTCAAATTTGCATCGCTTTCGATGATATACCCATTTTTTCACCACACCCGCAGTCTTGATTCTCCCCACCAGCATCGTTTTTCCTCCAAAGACGTGATGTCACATCGGGGGCGCGGTCCATGGCTCATGGAGCTTCCACACCCACAGTTTGGCCCATCTTCTGCAGGTTCCGAACCCCCTCCCTGGAACCTCCTCCGCGGTCTTTCGAGTTCACGGCCCCAGCGGCTGGGAATTGTTGTTGTTCAACAAGTCCACCCGCACCAGCGCGCCTTCCAACCGCCGCAGCTCCTCGGACGGTCGCGGGTCGTGTTCCGACGGAACGCGAGGGAGCGCGAGGCGCGAGGCGCGGCGACATGTCCTCTGCACCACGGGCGGTGCTGCTGAAGTCTCCAGCCTGAAGCACTGGACATCAGAAGACTCCTACACATCTACACGTCCAAAGGACTCGCCCTTTCAGGGCATACGGCCGAATGTAGCCGGTTTGTTCTTCGGCCAGAAAACCTCGTTTTTTCAGATCGACGTAACACTTCCAAGACCCGGGGAGTCGAGACCGGGTCGATCGTGAAACGATGTGATCCCGATCTTCATGTGGGATCTGCTGCAACCGTCTAATGATGGGGCTTCTCATTGAAATCAAAAACTGGATTCCACTTGGAACAAACCACCCGACCACCAAAACAAACCGGCAGGTACGCCATCCATCCATCCATCCATCCATCCATCCATGTGCAACACAAGCAAGTGAAGCCATTTGACAAATGTATGGGCCCCAGCAAGTGAGGTGTTAACCGACAGGTCTTCTGGCTGATTTGGACCTATCAGCCATCTCCCAGCGCCTGATGCACCTCGCTCTCGCCACTCTCGCCGCTCGCAGCGCCTGGCACGAAAACGAACGCGTGCTGAGCGAGGTCAGTGGCATTTCGATGTGGTTTTCCTCGACGACCCCAAGAAACTCAAGCCATCTCAAGCCTATAGCTCATCTTGAAAGCTGTCGCACACTTGAAGCTGTGTGTGTGAGGTATTGCTTGTCGGTCTGTCCGATTTTCTCCAACAACTAGACAGTTGGGCCGAATTAGATATGCAAGTTCTTGAACCACAGCTGCATGGTGCCCCACCTCAGCTTCCTCCCCCTCCAACTCCAGGTGCCTTGGGAAGCCTCCTCTGCATGGAGCTGGGTCGCGTGTGCTAAGTGCCTGAGGAAGAGTTTCCATGACCCAGGCACATCAGGCACCAAGAAAGTCCATCAAAGAATACAATACGTTCCCTTGCCAAGACTGTAAGAATCCTGAGAACACTTGGTGGCGGTGCTTGTGCACATTGCACACGGAGGTGTTCGCATTATCTCATGACCTACACCAAGGTGTTGGCATGAGAATGAACCTCTTTTCTTCTCCATTGGCCCAGCCAGCAGAGGCCCTGGCGGCACATGGTTCAGCAGCTGCTGAGCAAAGCCCATCGCCGAACGTACCGCGCACCACGCATACGCGTACCGCGCATATGCCAGGAGGTGAGGAAAGAAAGGCGACGAGTGGATGCTTGCTGGCTGGGTATGTCGGTGAGAGTTGGGATGGTGCGGACTGAAAACAAGAGGCCCAAGTACTCGGTACAACTGGCACCCTGGAAAGTCAAGTCTTTTTAAGACCTTTTGTAGGGCCCTGCTCAGGACGTCTGTTGGAGAGTCTGGCCTAGGTTGAGCTGGACTTCTCCTTAGAAGTAGGTATATATTATTACGCCATACGTTCTATATGTGTTTTTTATGTGGGCCAGCCGTGATGACTGCTCCTCATGAACGCGCCATCCCATGACGTGCCTCCCTCTTTTCAGAACCACACAGAACAACTTCTGGAAGCAGAATCGAGCACAAAAAGAAAGACCGCGGAATCGAGCGATCGGCGATGTGCTGAAGAGGTTTTTGAAGGATCATGGCAGGCCCGGGTGATGGCCCTTGCGCCTTCCTTCTTGCTCATCTTGCTCTCCAACCCATATGGTCTTCCCAATGAATGCAGGTCAACCTCCGTCCTTTTCTTTGATTTCCGAACACGGAACCGCCGCGGAACCGCTGGATCGGTGGTTCGGTGGATCCCACCTGGGTGTGTCCCTCCCACGTGGTACGACTGGAGGGAAGGACCTCTTCCCATTCGAGTGACCGAGGGATGGATTCTTCGTGGCCTCGCCGGAGTCTGTCCAGTCAGAATGGCTGGCAAACAGAGTTTTTTCGACATCCAACATTGAAAAAGCCTTCAAATGATACAGGTGTAGACTCTCAGTCGATTCCCCACTCACTTTGTGGCCATCCAAATATGCACCATGGACTTCCAGTTCACCCCAATCATCCCTACGTGTATCCTGGGCCGTTGACCCAAGCTCCACCCCTCCCCGCAAAAGGGCACCCTGCTGTGCAGTTGGGCTCCTCTCGAGTTGTAGGAACCTCTCGTTGGCTTCCAAACGTCTTCGAGGCGTCGAGTGGAGCGGCGAGTTTTTCGGCGCAGGAGAAAAACAACTCGACCAATCTCTACAGATCTTAGTGTGTCCGAAACAAAAAGGATGAAAAAAGAAAGAAGTGAGTTGAAGCAAACCTTCACCAGTGTGACGCAAAAGCCTGATTTCACTCACCCATATCACAATGACATAAAGAACAAGTATGCATGAGGAAACTTGAACACCAACACCTGTTTTCCAATGCTTTCCATGGTCCTTTCCCCGCGCCCTTCCCGCCTGACATGCAGGATCCCGCCAGCTACCCACCAAGGTGCCATTGAGGTTTCGGCTGCGGACGCGCACCTGCCAGGCCTCGACCAGCGACCGACCCGAAGGAATGATGATTTGCTTGGAAACCTGCTACTAGTATAGTTTCTAGCCAGCTACTATTAGTATAGTAATGGCCTCTAACCTCCTAGCGATGGCCTCCATTGCCCTCCAACCAGCGATGGCCTCCAACCTACTAGCATCTACTAGCTATAGGCCTCCAACCCAGACAACCCGAAAACACAAAATAAGGATTCTTTATAAAATTCAGAACCATAAGATGATTTGTCGATCGGAGCTGATCACAACATGGCACATCGTTCTGATCCATGTGCGTAGCAAAAAATCTGTCCCATCCGGGAAAAACGTGAAGACCCACACCACATCAACCCCTCCAAAAAACGGCTGTTCAAAATCCTCCCACGCTCTCCCAACCAAAAGCTGGCCCACTTGGGCGCTTCAAATTCTGTTGGTTTCCCCCACAGACCCAACCTGGAAGACGCAATCGTTGGCCAGTCCCGGACTCCAGGAGATGGTGAAGTTCTCCTCACTGGGCTCTATGATGCCGATGCTCCTGGAGCGGCGAACGACAGCGAAACGGTGGGCACCACCGGCGGTCCCAAAGCTCTCTCGGGTTGGGAGTGGGGGGGGGGGCAGCCTCACTTGTTCAGCATTGCTTCGGTCTTTGGAGTACTTATGAAACTGAGAAATCTGCAGATTGAGCTTGAACACGCTTTGGCGGTGCTCATGGGGCTTTGGCGGGGTGTTCGAGCTCGTTTCCGTCTTCGGGAAATCCCTTCACGTCGCGGGCCGAATCGTGCGTTACAGTAAGGATTGAAAGACCGACAGACCGACGCACAACACTAAGGTTGGGTGTCCTTTCTGGTCCCCTGACCCATGGTGGCCAAAACCGGCCCATCTGAAAGACGGATCGTTCCCAACCAACCGCCCTGGCTGTTGATACGGACCGGTGAGCAAGACTCTGAACATGCGTGGATGGTTTAAAGCAAAACGTCCAAAAGTCTAGTCAGTCAGTCAACAACAAGCACCTGAATCAAATCCAAACTTCCAGGTGCTCCTATATGCTTTGCAAGATCTACAGGCATTAATATTAAAATCAAAAAAGAAAGAAAGTCAAGTGCGTCGGCGTAGGGGGCCGGTAAATGTGCTGTCCCGGTTGAACAGGGTATCCCGGTTGACCCGGTTGACCCGGTTGAACCCAGTTGACCCGATTGACTTTGCGATGGCAAGTGTGGTAGTGGTGGCAGTGGTAGTGGTAGTGGTAGTCGTCGCAGTCGCAGTCGCGGTCGCAGTGGTGGGAGCAGGAGCAGGAGCAGGAGCAGGAGCAGGAGCAGGAGCAGGAGCAGGAGTAGTAGTAGTAGTAGTAGTAGTAGCAGTCGTGGTGGTGGTGGTGCTGGTGGTGGTGTTCGGGTGCGGGTTCGGGGTCAACTGGGTCAACTGGGTCAACTGGGTTCTGAGTCTTAGCGTGGCCTCCTATGCGGTCGCAATGAAAAAGTCCCACATTCGGGGTATGCAACTGCGTGTTGCGGTTGGAGTACGTAGATCCGAAAATAATACTCAACTGAGGGTTCAAACTCCTTCCATTTGTTCCACTATATCTCCCCACCCTCAAAGCACCAACAAAAAGCATCTTCGAGGAGTCGTGATCCATGCCAAACTCCATTTCGTCCAGCGCGACCTTCACAGGATCCACAGGACGTCTTTGGAGGATCCGCACAACAAAACGCACTGGTCGCGGCCTCTCCCTTGGATACGCACCAGGTCGCGATCTTGAAGCTCTTTGTCTTCAACTTGCTTCCATCGACTTGCGCACTCCTTCAGACCAGTTCGATTGTTGGTGCCCTGCCAAAATGCCATCCACGAAATAGACTGGGCCATATGCAGTCCTCACAAAACGATGGGGAATAAAGTCGAAGTCGAGGGCAAAACCATGGCGCAGGAACTCTTCCCTCAATTCATCGTGAAAGCCGTGGGTGCCGATGTGTACGTTCAAGACATTCCTGGCATTCAAGTTCACAGCAGCTCAATACAAAAACGGTGAGCATTAAAAAGAAAGGCATCCAAACATGCTGCTGAGCAGGGACGTTCTAGGCAGTGCCTCCGCCTGGGACGTCGTCTCAACCCCCCGAACCTTGGCATGAACCCGACCCGCCCAACCGGTGACACGAGGAGTCCAAAAGACCGAGCTTCAGGAGGTGCTTGCTCTCCTTGAGAAGCTCCAGCTCGCCTCCCTGAATGTCCATATGGAGCATGTCAATCTGGCCATATTCTTGAATCAAACCATCCACCAAGGATGCAGTGGCATTCCTGAGCTGCGCTGCATGCGCGCTGCATGCTGGAGCTGTATGTCTGCATGTTTGCACGACCTCTTTATTGCATGACATGAAGTGTCTGCATGTTGTGTTATATTATGTTGTTAGAGGTTAAGGAGGTTAAGGGGTATCCAATAGACTTAGACACCCCGTTTAGGGGGCCCTGGTATGTTGCGCCGCGCCGCCTCGGTGTCCGGCACCACGACCCCCCGAGTGACTCGGTGTCGGTGTCGAAGAAGAACGCGCTTTTGGTTCGGACTACAGTGGTTTCAGAGTAGATGGCACAATCCCCAAAGGGCTGGGACAGACATGGACCCATCCACTATAAAACTAAGATGCTCTTGAAAGAGAGAGATGTTGCACAGGTCGTAAATGTGGTTCTCACTGAGGTGCTCCACCATCTTCCTCTTGGGGCAGTCGGAATCAATGAGAATGACTCTGCAGGAGCGACTTCTACCGCTTGCAAGTTGCCTAAAAGCCTTGGCAGCCTTCAAGGACCAAAAGCCAATCGAGGAACCCGCTTCCATGAGCACAAAGTCCCTTTCAGCTCCACTTCTGGACCATCTCGAGAGGGACGTCAAGAGCGAAATCGTTTCAAAATAATCCTCCCCTGGGAGGGGACCCCAGGGAAGACCCCAACACTCCAGCTGTCGTGTGAGTTCCAGTTGAACTTGAGGATCGGGCATTTGTCGCTTCCCGCACTGATGCTGAACGCCAAGCCAGTCGGTCGGTCGTGTGCTGGGGGGTCTGCGAGGGATCTTGGGCTTCAAGGGCTGGCAAGAAGGGGACCAGGCTTGGATCAATTCGTGATGGGCGAAACATGTATACGGTTGCCAAGGATTGAACGCAGCGCACGGGTTGGCCACATGTTGACCTGTGCAACGTGCTGTATGGTTGGCCAACATGGCAAGAACCTGCCACCTTGAAGCGATTACAACGTACCACAGCCAGAATCGATCTTCAGCAAGATATATATAACTCCATTCATCTTCTTGGCTCATAGGGTACCGCACCTTCAAGTGCATCTCTGAACATGTCTTGTTGGTTCCAAACTCTCCATGATGCAAGGCATCTGCCATGAAAGCCATGTTCAGCATGGCCCGAGAACATCTGGTGAGGTGCTGCTCCATCGCACTCCCACCACCCCTTGGAAACTGGAGGAAATCCAAGCACAGTTGGTGTACATCAGCCGGATCCGGAGAAGTCAAGCCATGATATGTCCAGAGTTCTTTGAAGGAATCCAAGTGATGTAGCCGCTGAGTCAATTGCGAAGCCCTACAGCAATGGCTCAGCGGCTCAACGCAGTCCTCCTGGCAGCCCCATTGCTGTACGCAGAATTCATTTGGAAAGCTCCAAGCATGGAAGCACAGCAGCCATAGCAGGCGCAGCATGCAATCAGCAATTACGCTGTTGTGTGCAGTATTGTCTGACCATGTTTGACTGTCGTATCACATTAGATTGAGCATTGTGGGATCATGTACGTCCGTCCAACTTTCACAGAAGCATCTCTGGTATGTATGGGCCTTAGGTCTTGCATGCCGTTGTTAGAATGGCTACTCAAAAAAAACTCAACTGAGAGAGAAAGCTTCTCCCGTTCTCACTATGCTTCGAGCCTCGCGGTCACCCAAATCCTGGCAGCTGCTCGAACCGCGTCTCGCTCCACACGGTGCGCGCGTCGGGTCCCTGGTGGCTCGGCGGGTGTTCCAGCGTCCACTGAGCACACCCCGAAGGCCACCAGGAGCCTGAGGACTTTGTTCGGCCTTGTTCGGCGTGTTTTTGGGGCGAAGGAGAAAGTGGGAAGGCGGAGGGTGGTCTCTTAAAGCTTTGTCCAAAGTGGGGCTGCTTTTTGGAATCTCATCTTCTCGGTGGGACCGAATCCATCAGTGAAGAAGTTCCGGGATGATCAAGACTGTCTTGGCACAGCTTGAAACTATCTAGCTCGAAACGTTGACAGCGGTCGTCAAACGAAGAAGCCAGGAGGGTTGTAAAGCTTCTTTTTGTCGGATGCAATACGTGCATCGAATTGAACATGTCATTCCAAAGCAACATGCACCTGCATGACCAGCCACAATTGCCATTGCCAACATTTATCTTCACGTCATGTCCAATGGAATCCATCATACACTGAATGAGGAGACTTGAATATAAAAGCCAAATCCTACAAACGCGCAAATAAGGCATCAAGCACTAGTCACTATGTTCACCAACCAAACATGCAAAAACTCAGATTCTTGGGTAGCTAGCTGTTTCTGATCAAGGCTTCAGAAAG
>CAXAMN010028694.1:1824562-1844383 GCA_963970005.1 Durusdinium trenchii
TCCGATCAAGGCTTCAGAAAGCTCACATCGCAATGAAGGTAAGTGCATTTGTGTCTTCCTCGCATCATTATATGTTTTCAAGCAAGCACCAAAACACCTTTTCCATGTCAAGGTCCTGTCACAGGACATCCCAATCGACGACCACGCAAGTGTCTAAGCATGGATCACAATCACTCAAAAGCAGCCACTACTGTAAGCCGCAAGGCGAACATGCAAAGCTCAGATTCTTGGGTAGCTAGCTTTTTCTGATCAAGGCTTCGGAAAGCTCACATCGCAATGAAGGTAAGTGCATTTCTATCTTCCTCGCATTACTGCTGACAGGGAAGGACAATATAGACTCCATTTCTAGGTGCTTTCAATGTACATTGACCCACACAATGTCTGCTTGATCGCCTTGTCATTGTCCAAAGGTATGTTGTCGCATGTTCGAGGAGAAGTGCAGTTTAGGAGAGAAGCTGTCCCCGAATGAAGCTGTCGAACACAAACCTCCTGATCAGGCTCTACCAGGGTTTGGAGGTTCCAAAGCATCAGGTTCTAGGATCGCCAACAGTGGACATGCGTCGTTCTCTGTGAGTCTGAAGCAAACAATGTGTCTTGCCTAATTACTGAGTATCACCCACGCAAAAACGATGCTCCAGGTCGGCGCATCGTTGAAGAATCTCGTACATCCAACGAGGGTCGTCCAGGAAGTGGACGAAGGGCGCCGTGCACGGTGGACGTGTGTGTGGCCCGTTCTTGTCAGAAGAAGGATGCACAACACCACTTCCTAGAACGGTTTTGTAGAAAGTGTTGCAACCACTTCCTAGAGCAGCAGATCTGCGTCGCCTCATCTGATCTGCGTCCTTCTACCTGGTCCGAGCTTCACATTCACGAGCCTTTCTGGCTTGGTTTACTCACCATCTCCATATCAGGCAGGAAAACCTCAAACAAATCCTCTTGACCCTACATCATCTCGCTTGCTCGACCGGTCCTACCGGTGGACCCCAGATGTACTACCAAGCAGCCCTTCAGCGCCTGCAAAAACTGTGGATGGACTTGCATGAGATCTCAAAAAGCTGGTCATCTTGAGTGAGTGCTTATAACTTATAACCGTGACCTGCACAGCTTTCTCAGTCTCAGAATTCCGTCCTAAACCACCTGATGGATCTCATTCCTCCAGAAGTCCGTCTCCATCCCCCCACCCGCCGCCGCCGATGCCGAGCCCCGCCTGGCGACCCTCGGCATCGTCCCTGGCGAGCGAACATCGCGCGGCCGGGCACGGCGGGCCGGTGCAGGTCACGCGGGGCAGAGCACGGTTTCCGCAGGTTTCCGCGGAGCCTTTGGATGAATCATGGTGGAAGGAAAGGATGAAATGGGCTGGAACATCCCATGACCATCTTCACACTTCGTCTTTGTTCAAGGGGCTCGGGGAGCCACCCTGGAACCCTATTTAGCTCTTGAAAGCCCTGAAAACCGAACCCCAGACTCGAACGACAGTTTCGCATGGTTTCGCCTGTTCAAAAGACCCAAAAAATGCCTACCATGTCATTCCTCGATTCCCAAGATGGGTTCATAGAGAGAACATACGCTTTTTTGATTTGAGTAGTATATATCTTCTTGTTACTAGTAGTTTTTTGTTCCTAGTAGTAAGGCCGAGAGCCCCTAGTAGCGTCCTTGCTCCAAGTAGCGACGCCCTTTGCTCCTAGTAGCGTCCAGGTCCTCCATTGGTCAATAAGCACTTTCTTGAAGAGTTGGTTCCTGTTGGGGTTGTCGTTTGTGCATCGGGTTGGTGGTTGTTGTCTCTTTTCTCTCTTTTTCTCCCTGAGTCGAAAAGTCGATGCGAGCCTGAGGGTAGATGACACAGAATCTTTTGTCACAACATCTATAGTCACGGACGGCCAGTAGGCAGGGAATTTTCTGCTTACTACTGTCCTCCGGGGGGTATATTTGAGCATTTTCCCTAGGTTTATATATAGAGGGGTATGTGGAGACCACAGTAGTAAGCAGAAAAATATCACCGACCAAAACGATGCCGGCACATCATTTGCTTACTGCAGTGGTTCCTTTGTCCCCTTTCCTTCTCTCTCTCACACTTCCCCCGTCCAATTTGGACGCATTCTTGCGGTGATTGTGCTTTACTGCATGTGTATATATATATAGTTATGTGCACATAAGACTAGGGGTTAGAGAGGCGGTTGGGAGATGGTAGAGGAATGGAGATGTGCAAAGACATCACACGATTGAATTCGCAAGAGGCAACGTGGATCATCAGCAATCAGCAATATCCATGCATTGTTGCCGGAACCCTGAAAATGATGAGAGGAGGAGGAATGAGGACAGGAAGGTGAGGAAGGAGATGGCAGCGAGGGAGGTAGAGGATGGCTAGTGGAATGCCTTGGAAATTGCTGTGGAACCATAGCTTTTGAAGCCGTGCCCCTGCAATGAGGAACCATTTGTGGAACGGACTGCAGTAAGCATATACCAATCTGCTTACTACTGATAGGTGCAGTGAAGAGAAAACACCAAGTATCAATGTTGGATAACTTGATAACAATTCCTACAAGAACATACTGTACACAATGACCTAGTTGTGGAAATTGCTGGAGCAGATACAGAAAGATGTAGGAAGAGGGGGAGCTATTTTGTAGAATGGGGGGCAGTGAGCATAAGCCAATCTGCTTACTACTGCTGTCCGCAGTGTACCCACCAAAATGACAGGAATACCGTAACTTAATACCCGAAGCAGTAGTCTACCTCACCTCAACCGTTGGAAACAAGTTCCACTGGAATAATGTTCTAGTTGTGGACAATTGTAAGGGAGAGAAAGACACGGAAGGACACGGGAAGCGGGGAGAAGGGAAGCGGCAAATTGAAATGTGAAAGAGTGCATGGAAGGCATATTGTGGTGCTGTTTATTTGTGGAGCGCGAGCCCGGAGCAGTAAGCAGAATCTGATCTGCTTACTACTGTGTCCCCAACAAAGGTTTATGATACACCCTGATCCTCTCACAGGCCACCTGAACCGTTGGAAACAAAATGCTTCAACCATAGCGGCCAGAAATCTATTTCCTTTCCCTTAAAGGGGGAGACCACTGACGGTTGGGCAGTGAACCTGGTCTCTTCCCTTTACAGGGGGATTCCCGGTTTCGATGCCGTGACTTCGTCCCGGGGCTCGACCGGCGGGTTCCCGGCAGTGACCCTTGTGCGACCGGACCGATCGATCCTTGGGACGATACACTTCCCCACCGTCAGTGGTGACCCCACAGTCGACCCCGACAGGGGGAGAGGAGAAAAAGTGCAGAAAAAGTAGTTGATTTTTAATTCTTAGTTATTTTCTGGGTCATATTCCTTCAGTTCCTGTCTTTCCTTGATGTTTGGAGAGTTTTGAGGCCACTTCTTAAAATTTAGGATTTTTTGAAAGATTGTGAAAAATCAATATCTTTAGATAGTTTGCTGGTCTAATTCATTTTTTCCTGGCTTTCCTTGATGTTTTAAGGATGTTTAAAGAAGTTTTTGAAATGTTCGATTTTTTCAGGAAGGTTGTGAAAATTGAGAATTTTGGTGATTTTAAGGAAGAATTAAAGGAATCGGATGGAAACGGGTGCACATATTCATCTTAAAGAGCTTTTAATGAAGATAGTAAATTTTGAGGAAATCGCATGATCAGCATCATTTGCATTATCGGCATCAAGGGTTCCACTGGGATAACATGACAAACAGCAGCAGTAAGCAGATTCCAATCTACTTACTGCAGTTGTTTCTTGTCCTACCTTAGCTCAAGGACGCGTCAACATTATTCATATATATATGTATTTGTATATATATATACACTTCTATATACACATGGCAAACCACTGCAGTAAGCAGAAAGTTGTTGAGACATGTTCATCGGGGAGACCACTGCAGAAAGCAAATAGTGAACACATATTTTGCTATCATGGCGCTACTTTGAACACCATCCGCTTACTGGTTTGAAGTGGAAGATTTCTGCCTACTGGCCGTCAGTGACTATATACCAGCACCTAGCAACAGGTCTCCTTTGGAGGGTTGTTAGGCCCTAACAGGTTTCAATTGCCAGGGAGGTGCTGGTACTGAATATGTTTCTATCACCTGGCTTCTTGTGCGCCTGGGTTCTTGCCAACTGGCCTGTACCAAAAACGGTGAATTTCCTTCCACGACACGAAACATGAACAAACGCTGCAGTCTGAGAAACCCTCTGGTCTGCACAGTCAATCCACAGCAGTTCTAGGGGCCGCCTGACAGGTCCACCAAAAATGACTTGAATGAGTGATCCAAGAATTGGGTTTGCTTAAGGAAATGGTTTTTCCCCACCTGCCAGGTGAGGGTTGTTAGATTTTATCACAGTTGTTCTTCCTCCGCCTCCGCCGCCTCCTCGTCCTCCTCCTTCCTCCTTCCTCCTTGCTTCCTTCCTCGCCAATCTTCATCGCCAATCTGCTTCGCCGATCTTGTCTGGCCAGCTCCGGATCGAAGTGTGCACCCCTGGACCTCAACCGCAAGGATCCCCTCGCAGTGTGCACCCCTGGACCTCAACCGCAAGGATCCGATCGCAGTGTGCATCCCTGGACCTCAACCGCAAGGATTCGATCGCAGTGTGCACCCCTGGACCTCAACCGCAAGGATCCGATCGCAGTGTGCACCGCTGGACCCCAACCAGATAGTTTGCCAGATAAAATCCACAAACACACAATCACAAACACACGACCACAAACGCGCAACCACAAACACACAACCACAAACACAATCACAAACCCACAATCACAAACACAATCACAAACACACAACTACAAACACAACTACAAAGACACAATCACAAACACATAACCACAAACACAAAACCACAAACACACAACCACAACCACACAACCACAAACACACAATCACAAACACAATCACAAATACAATCACAAACACGCAACTACAAACACAATCACAAAAAAACTACAAAGACACAATCACAAACACACAACCACAAACATACACACAACACACAACCACAAACACACACACAAACACACAACCACAAACACACAACCACAAACACACAACCACAAACACAACCACAACCACAACACAGCACACAACCACAGCACACAACCCGAGGACCCACAAGCAACATCGAGAACTACAATACTAACGACTATGGCAACATGCTCCTCACTATGGCATCAAGACAAATGATTGAAATGTCATGGTGGGGATGAGGGCAGATGGCCATTCCACCATTCCATCAGACAAGGTTTGGTTGTTCTACCGTCTCGCCCTTGCCGCCAAAACTGGAACTGGAGTGTTGGGTGAATTTCTTTGCAATTCCTTGCCTGTGCAGCTGCCGGTCAGAGCTCCTCAACGAGATCTTTTTCCCTTGGCCCCGCTTGGTGGTAGCATGCTGAAGCCTGTAGACATGACAAGTGGCAGGTGGAGCGTGCTCCTCCAATTCATCAACGTGGTCATTGGCATTCTGAACTGGTTGCACGGCATAAAGCAGACAGTGCCGACTGGCAAGCACACGTTCGCTCAACAAGCAGTTTTGAAAAACATCGTGGATCGCACAGTGTGGACACTCACACGCCTGCAACATGCGCAAGATGGCTGGGAGCGGTTTGTGCCAGATTTTGTGCCAGGTTTCACTGCAGGTACAACTTCTTTCCAAGACTTGGTTGCTGACAGGGTGGACAACTTGCAAGCGGCTGGCTTATGCGATCCTTTGCCCCACTTGCCAGCGAGTATTCACCACATGGGGATCTACCCATAGGAAAAAGATTTTTAAACAAACCCCTTGAGCAAAACCAGGAAAATGTGGGGTGGACACCAAATGATGTAAACTCTCCAAGTAACAATTAAACAAACATGCTGGCTCATCAGGTGTCTCTTGGACAAAGAAAAGCACCAAACAGCGCCTTCGTCTGAAATCGACACCTTCAGCATGTTTTTTACCCAGGAACCATCGACACTCACTGGCCTCACCTCACTGGCCTCGGTTTCAGTTGACCTAGACCCTTGCTATGAAAAGTGCTGTAGAGTTTGAAACATACCCAGCGCTTCCAATGAGTGACCAATGGTGACCTATAAGCAGTGTAGGGTTGTCCAGCCAGGTAACCCCGATTTCGGAAGCAGCTGGTAGCAACTGGCTTTGTCTCCCCACTGGGTTCGAACTCCACCCGGTCGGACCGGGCGCCAATCAGAAACCCCGATCACCTGGCCTGTTCGTCTCACTGCATGTGACATGTATCACGAGCCCATTCTGCTCACCTGCGAGTCAGTCGCCGCGGTGGAGCTGCGAGAAGGTGCGGTCCGGGCCGGCGGAGGTCGGGCGGAGCTGCGAAAAGAGTCGGAACGTCTCTCAGGTCCGGGAAGAGACAGACAAGAGTCACGTGGTTGACGAACAGACCAAGACTGAGACGCCACGGGATCACAAAGAGGCACATCAAAAGAGAAGGAAAGAGATACATTGGTCTCAAACGAGCAAAACGAGAATCTAAACCTATTTGTCTCAACGCCAAATGGTGGTTTGGTTCATGGAAGGTTTCAAAAAATAGCACGAAGCCTCCAGAGGCACCGATGCGGTTCTGAAAAAAAACTGTTTTGTGCTCAGCCTCCACAAGCACCGACTCCTCACGTTGGCGGGTTCTCTGAACCTCTCGGTCACGGTGTGCCCGTCGCTTGACCAAGTCCAGTGCCACTTCCCGTGCCCGTCGTTTGGGGTGTCAAAAAACCGGTGAAAAACCGGCAACATATGATTTGAAGCTGCTGAGAGCTGACAAAATTCAGATTCACCGTCTGGAAATCACGCCAACGTGGAGCACCTGTCAGTCGAAAACAAAAGCTTGTGTGGCATTTTCAGTGGTGTGGCATCATATACCACACAAACATGATAAGGGCTGTCCCATATACCCAGTTATGTGTGATAAGATTGCATGACCTTTGCAAACATCACTGGGCTGTCTGCAGGAAGCGCTGCACCGACCGTCACAGACTCGATCACGACTCAACCGACCCCACCTGAAGCATGCCGCCGACCCCCAACACAGAGGCACATTCGGTCGGAAAGTGGGCGCCGGAGAAATCCGGGGTTCGTTCGGTCCCTAGTATCCCTAGTATGGTCAGCTTGGGCTAGTGTAGCTAGTGGATGTCAGAAAAAATGATTTGCTTCCAGTCGGGTTTGCTTGGCAGTCGGAGGTGGTGGCTTTCCCGCTGTTGGGCAATGTTTCAAGCTTACAGTTCCGGCCGTCTGTACCTCAAATGGTTTTGAACCCCCCTGTTTCCACCGGCTCCAGTTGAAAATGCAGCTGCGCCTAGGGCGGGTCCAGCTGCCAAAGACTGTTTATTTGAGCATAGGAGCGGAGCGGGCACCAGCGAAGACTCTTCTTCTCTTGGGTTGGTTTGGTTTGGGTTGGGTTGGGTTGGGTTGGGTGGATTGATGACCAGCGAAGATACAAAGTACGTACGCCGAACACAAAGACCCTTCTCCTCGTTTCACCCTTTTTCCCAGTGTGTTTTCTCCGGAGTGAGAAGGTGACCAAAAAAACAAGCTCAGGCTGTGAATTGCTCGCTCTTAATGAGGGGTGTACTTGGGTAACACATTTTGCTCCGCGGTTTTGCAGGCACAACAAAACTACGAGTTCCGATGGTCACCTCTACTCGATGGCATGCCAGGCTGCATGACCTTGCCGATCGTCGGGTCATCGCCGATCGTCCAGAGGATGGATTTCGAGTCTTGCCATGTTTGTACTTCAGACCTTGTTTGCTATCTGCTTCAGACCTTGTAGCTTCAAGAATGGTCCGTCCAACATTGATCATCCAAGGCAAAACCTGGTCTGCTCAGAACCAAACGACAAATACCTTTTGTTCCACCATTTAACGAAAAACCTCGCTGATTTGGGAGGTTCGACTTGTCAACTGAGTCAAAGAAAGAATCCTCCGTCCGAGGGGGCGCACGGTTCCATTGCATGGTGCTGTTTCCTTCGGGTGGCTTCGCCCCATCAGCGATCAACGACCCAAGAAGGCCGGTGCCTTTTTGCACGGCTGCACAGTTTCGCCAGCGTATCGTTGCGGTTCACGAGCAGGTTTGGCTCGCGATCCAAAAAGACATTCTCCAAGCATGGTCCCGTCTTCGCCAAATGAACAGCGAGAGACGTTCGAACTTCCTTGTCTCTTCCCCTTCACCAAATCTGCAAAGACGATAGAAGCATACAAACAAGGCTCAACTTCCGACAAAAACCAGAAACACTATGAAAAAAATGTTCTAAGTTTGAAAAAAGGAGGAAAACTTCGCACGAAAAGGCCCACGTGGAGCAAAAGTCCCGTCCGCAATCTCCCTTCTTCGACTCTGAGCCAGTGGTCTCTAACCCGGTGTCCCTCTTTTTTAGGTGAGTTGAAAGAATAGCTCTGTTTCATTCTGTGTCTATTCCTTTCTAGAATCAACATCATAATACATAAGACCGGGTGGTTATTTTTGTCGGCTCAAGTACCTTCGTGTAGGATACAGCTTTGGATCATCCGGATTTCGTCCGTTTTCCTCTGCAGATTCAGCATTCCTAGCGGTCCGTGCTTCTTGCTGTGTGGAGCCGTAGCCAAACCCTTGTCCCCACACTTGTGACAACCTCTTTTGTGAAGCCTTCGATGGCTTTGAAAGCCAAGAGTCATCAACTCGAAGCTGGGACCACGAACCTCTGAAAACTCGAACCAACGCCGCCGACGCCAGTTCATCTAAGCACTCCTCACCCAAAAACACCGCCTGCAGCCACTCACACGGACTTGCTTCGAAGTCAGGTCCTTCGTTCGAGCGCCACGACAGGGGAGGCACCCGAACGGCGCCCTTCGGTGGATTCTGTGATGAAAAGGAGCTCTTGTTCAGATGGGTTAGTAATTAGTAAGGAGGACGATAATCGTGGGAGAGACATCACGTCACATTAAAGGAAAAATATTGTTAATTAGATTAATTAAAAAAAAAAAAAAAAAACTATATATACGGTATATTCCTGTATATATATATATATATATATGTCTGTCACAAATACAATATTTGTTATATTTATCTCCAAAAGGTGCTCTGCATCCACTGCTTCCTTGATTCCTTTTTCATCCCACCTCCAGACCGACCACGTCCGGGAGACCGGTCCTCAGGCGGTGGGTTCATGCATGAGTTCCGTCGCCGGATTCTGCAGCTCGGCACAATCCTCGGAGACCGACAGGGGTCGGGAGCCCAGAGTCATGCTCCGTGCTCCCTGAGGGGTGTGGGAGGTGTGGGTGTTTTTGGGGCTCCAATATCCATCCGTTGGTTCGTTGGAGTCTCCATTTGGTCACCGACATGTTTGGATGAGATGTAAGGCATGAGATGTGAACCCCGAGTCAGCAGCTCCATGGATGTGGTCCGTTTCCTCTAACTCGAGTCAGTCCAGTTGTTCCGAACGGGCTGTGGACTGTGTCAAACATCAGGGTGCATCCAACATCGGGCGCGTTCGAAGGATCTGCAGTGGGGTTGTATCAAGAGCACCACGTAGTTCAACACTTGATGGGTATCAAGTGGATTCAAGTGGCAAAGAGCTTCACGAGACATTTCAATCAATTCAGGCGTCCCACAACCAGAGCAAAAGCACCCGAGTGACACGAGCACCCTCCGACTGACTGGAAGTGGATGGCATGGACTCTTGGATGACGATGTTCCTCTACGAACAGGGCGGGCCATCCATTTAGTGAGTCATAGTCATACTGTATATACATGAAGTATGGCCAGGAGCTACTAGTGGCAACCTTGCTCCTAGCAGCGATGCCCTTTGTTACTAGTAGCATTCTTGCTCCTAGTAGTAAGGCCAGGAGCCCCTAGTATCGTCCTTGTTCATTCGAGAAGTCATTCTCTCGCAGACAATGGAGTTCCTTTCTGCAGCAGCATTGCATGTGTGCTTCACTGACACATGTTGTACTTATATATGTGCAAGGTCACTTGTGGTCTCTTGTGGTTCAGGCACACATGTCCTTTCAGGGCCACATCATTCACAGTCTGACAGCACCCCGGCGATGTAGGCATTCTTTTCGTGCCGAGAAAACGGGTCTTCTGGTGATATGAAGCCCACACGACATGTCCCTGTCAAAACTCTTTGCTTCTAGTCGGGTCAGATGGATGTGCATGTCACTAGGGAGAACCGGCCCTGGCTGAGTAGCATCTATGTCCCTTCTTCCAGACGGTCTCAAGGAATTGAATCTTTCACACCCCAGACAGGTCCGAGCCAAACCGCCTTGCTCGAAACGGTCGAGACAACGCTCTCGCCTCCGCCCCAGCGACCCGGCTGGCCCGTTATAACGGCTCAGCGACCGAGACCGTGGCCATGCCACTGGCTGGCCCGTTGCTCAACGCCGCGACCAGGTTCTCAGGATCCGTGGCGCGGCGCGGCGACTTCGCGAGACCAGGCGTCGAGTGGGCGGGCGAAGCGGGGCGAGGCGCATGTGGGCGGGCGCATGGGGCGAAGTCAGAAGACTCCTTCCCAGCCACCCACCATTGATCGGAAAAGAGGCTCCTATCGAACATGGATCATGGAATCATATGGAATCAAAATCCGAGGAGGTCGAACTCTTCGCACAGGACCTCCATTTGTGACCCCGGTGATGAGGTCAATCAAAAGACCAGCAGCGTCGGGCGTCTGGTTGTTTTTCATGTAGATGCCTAGCAGATTAGCACTTGCACTTGCAGGATCTAATATACCAGCACCTTCAAAGCGGCCACCTGGCTGGAAGCCCCTACACCACTAAGGGACCTCCAAACAGGACACCCCTTGAAGGTCCAGGTAGAGTTTGAATGTGTTTGAATGATTTTCGACTCTTCTCGACCCTGATCATGGGCTTCCAGCTGAACTTCCAGCTGATGAGCCTAAGAACTTGTATGTGAACAACGCTCGAAAGCAACACATCCTCAAGGCCGACCCTGTTCCTAGCCTCTCCGGCCAACACCCTTGGTCGGGTTGGTGGGCCCACCTTCACGGTTTTAAGCATTCAACCTTGAAGCTTTACCATATCGGAATCCCAAGAGCAAAACAAAGAAATCGAAAAAAACATATGAAAAGATATGAAAAGTCTGTTTGGCGATTCCTGTTGTTTTGAGCTTTTACATCACCCACCAGGTCACCACCCCCCCTTGACCAAGCGGCTCCGGTGTTCCACTCCCACCGACCCCACCGATTCCACCGACTCCCCGACCCCTGGAACCGCTCCAAGGCGCCGAGAGATCCGCCGCGCAGAGCGCCTGGGGTCTGGCGGAGGACAGGTCGCCAAACCACCCGCCAGGTGCGGTGCCTTCCGTTCCTCCCCCCAAAACCCAGGGAGGACGGAGGACGAACGCGCAGGAAACCCCCGTTCGGATCCGTTCCGGAAAACGCGGAGCGGAGCGGACTCCGTGTTTCGAGGACACGGAGGACGGACGTCCGGCGTGTTCGGTCGACCAACCCCAACTCACAGAGGGTGAGCTGTGAGAAGCGTGGACAGACCGTAGGTGGATTGGAAAAAAACAAACGAAGAAGATACAGAAAGTTCAATCCTCGAACTCCCAAACACTCTGCGACTCTGCACCGTCATTCCAAAGTTTGCAAACAATGTGATGTTCATGATGCTTCGCTGGAATGAGCAGCATTTGCATTGAACAAAAGAACTGATCTGCGACATGCGTTCTTGCTCCAACCCTCTCACCGCTTCGAAAGACGAAAAAACAGATCTCCTAGATACTCAACCTTCCCAACCCGTGCACCTGTCATCTCTCTTCGCTTTTCCTCCCATCTGCACATATGCACCCCGTGCCATTGGTCATCCCCTCAGAAAAGACCGCTCTTCCAAACCGGGCCCAAACCGCCACACGGTGGCCACACCGCCTTCTGACTTCCTCGCACCATGCAGTCGGACACCGCCATGGATCTGAGTGCGTCACGAACGGCGAGTGCGGCGCTCGTGCGGCGAGTGAGGCCAAGATGAACGAAAACGCGGCTGGGGAAGCAGATTTCAATCAGAATCGTGGACCATGATTTTTATGAAAGATGCAGCATGATTGTTCGTTCACAATTTTCGATGTCTCCAAGAAAATAGCAGCGGAAAGTTCTCTGACGTGCCGGCATCCTTGGTCTGCCAGATCACCCTGTTTTACAGCTCCCGAAACGGCGTTCTCGGCGGTTGGTGAGGTCGTTGGAGACGTCTCTGGGCGAAGGAAGCGAAGCGCTCAACGCGCGAAGATCTGGCCGAAGGAACACAAAGCGCGAGATCCAGCCAAAAGAAGAGATCACATCTAAGATGTCAATCGCACAGTTCCTGCATGGTCGAAGAAACGGACACGCCCCAATGGAAGCCCCAATGAAGCGAGAGGGAACTGAAAGGCCCAGAAATCGCACACGGATTTCGGGCTGAATGCAGATTTCTTAAGTCAAGGAGAGGTCACAATCTGCTACTTGCTTTCCTCAAACCTCTCAGGCCACATGTCCTTATGCCCAGCTTATCATTGCGTTGCTTAAAGGTTGCATCTCTTGGAGTCTTTTGCTACACTTCTGCTTCTAGCGCTGGAAACAAGCGGACGCCAAAAGCGTCGGTGGCTTCCGCTCGCCTGGGGTTGCTGCAGGCAATCGAAGCACGGCGGATTTGCAGGATGGCCCGAACCAAAAAGGAGGCCTCGCGATCCCCGAAGGACGGTGACGGACATCAGCGGGCTCATCGGCCGGAACATGCTGTTCAGATTTGTTCAGAATTTGAAGGGCTCCGACCTTTTTTTGCTGAGTGCCGGTCATTTGCCTTCTACAATCCAAAAAACACCTATGCAAATGCATCGTGGCCATTGTGTGACGGTTCAGTTCCTCTTTGCATTCGACCGACCGGCCGGGCCCGGATACCTAGACTTGTGAGTGCACGGCGGTGGCCTCCTAGCTAGAGATGGCCTCCAAGCTAATAGCGGAATTCCGCCCAGGAACTGCGTTGGTGGAGTCAAAGACACACATCGTGATGTCAAAGTCACGATTTCGTTGAGCCTCTGGCTGTGGGCGACCGAGGGAGGAAGGAAATAGAACCGATCGTGTGGCCAGGGGGAGTGCTTCGACTGTAGCAAGAAGACAGGTCTTTCACTGCAGGATGGAAACAAGGACCCTAGTTTTGCAAAAAGTATATAAAAATATATAGCTCTATATATATATATATATTCGATAGAGATATTATGGTATTATTGATTATATATATATATATATATGTATATTGTATCACTGCGTTTCTGAGGTGCTGGAGAGCTCAACTGTTCGGCCACCAGGTCAACAAACGTCGTCACCGACCAGGTCAACAACGCTGACCTGCTTGACTCCAAAGGCACCCGAAAACGCTCCAAAAACTCAGCACCTCTGGAAACCTCGAAAAAATCCACATGGTGAGTATTGGTGAATATATGGCCCTACCATCCCTTACCACCCCTTCTGTGCATCGACCTCGGAATTGATTCATCCCCTCCAAACCCAACCTCCGCGCGAAGAAGCCGCGTTCGCCCGGGGCGGGCACGGCACCGGGCCTGTCGGAGGTGTTCGATCTTCTTGATCGCCTGTTCCGTGGGCGGCAGCCCGGCCGGAACAAAGGCCTCCCAGCCTGGGCGGTTCACGGTTCAGCTTGGTTCTGCGACCTGGGAGGTCACCCCGCAGGGCCGTAGGCAGGGCCGCATGCAGGGCCGTTCAAGTGAGGACGTTATGATTCACTTATAAGAAATAGCGTATTTGAATGATTCCACATCTTTACAGTAATCTTTTCAATTTCCAAAGGATCAAGCATCTGCTCCCTTGTGTCGCCTCGTTCTCATGTGCACGTACTTAGTGCCTTCCCCCACCGCACCCCAGTCCGACCCGCGCGACCCACGACCGGCGCGCCTGGCACATCACCGGTGACGTTGAGCAGCGTGATCCAGTCTTTGCCAAAGTCACAATCCTCCCCACACGCCCCGCGCCCCGCGCCCCGCATGGCATTGGGCTACCCGGAAAGGCGACGACCCGCACGCGACCCGCCGTCGACGCGGGCGCGAGACCGGTCGCACCGGTCGCCTCTTGAATGCCCGCGCCCGCGTTGGCGACTTCCGCAAAGTCCGCCGTGAGCGCTAGCCAGTCCGCGCCGCAGAGGCCGTTGGAGTTCAAGGAGTCCGCGCAGGCGGAGGAGGCCAAGGAGAGGTAGGAGGCTAACCAAAACCTGCAGTGATGCAGCCTGGGGAGTGAAAGTGAATCAACTGTGCTTCAAAATATGAGTAGACCAGTGGTTGGAGAAGAGGTTTCTCCGCACCTGCTTGTGCCAAGTGATTGAACATACTTGACCAGAGCAATAGTAGCCCGTGTTGGTCCTTAAACGGTCTTTGACGGCTTGCTTTCCGACCCTCCAGGGGTCCGGACCTCAAGAAAGGCGTCCCCAACGGGTCCAAGGAGGTAACAACTGGTCCTTAACCGTAACCTCATTGAGTACTGCCTTTACATGACCGGACAGAGTGAGGTCCTTGACCTGTCAAGTATATATGCATGAATAATGTAGAATCTGCGGTATTCTGTTTTATCTATTTTTGTTCTATACAGTTGGGTGGTGTTTAGTCGGTTCGGCCCATCCAGTCAGCGGATGTGACAGGGGCACCCCGACCGAACCTCCATGGATAGCACCCCGACATGTGACTCCTGGCTAATATATAGAAGTTGTTTGTTGAATCGTTCCGATCTGTTCAAGTCATGTCCCTCTTCTGCACGCCATGTCCCCCTTCGTTGGCTGCATCGACCACGGACGATGAAGGCTGTACATGTCCTGCCTCCAACCACTCATTCTTTGAACAGAAAGCCAACGGCAAAACCCTGCACTTGCTTTGGAGGAAGCATCAAAACTTGCATTGCGCTTTACATACCCAGGGTTCTCGCTAGGGCATGATCCAAAATGATACCTGATCTAGCTCACCGAGATCAAAAGTCTCTACATTCCAAGGAAAGGTCCAAAACAATCAGCAAACCACCGGCACATCACAGTGCCAGCAAAGGTCAAACCGCACCCTCCACCCCAAAAAAGCTGCTCTCATCGGGCGGGGCAACATTGAGGCGATAAAGCCAGACACGCTGATGGCACAGCCCACATTGGAATTGTCTGGGCACTGCCAGCCATCGTACTTGATTGCCTCACGCGGAAAGTTGTGTTTTTCGGCTGTGCTTGTTTGCGTGACAAGGTGATAGCATGTGATGTTGTCGATTGATCGATGATCAGGAGAACACCAAGCAAACCTATGTCATCCTATGTCACATGTCTGGTTTCAACGGTTGGTTCCTTGTCAATGGACGAAATATGTAGAATGAATCTGTACAAGTACATCTAGCCGCTTAGCCCCCCCTCCCGGGGTGTGTCATTCCACAGTGCGCATGACGCGGCCCCCCCAACCCGGTAGAGGAAGACCACGCCCTGGCCGAGGTAGGACGTCGCTTGGACCACGTCGATGACACACTCCGTGCGCGCCTCGGTCGCTCGGTCCGGCAGGGCAACCCGTGCGTGACCCGGTGGAATCCACCGGTGAAAGTCCGACGAATATCTCTGGTCTTCCAAAAAGGTCTCATCCGCACACCTGACCTTGGAACGGCAACTACTCCGCCAAAAAGGCGGAGAAAACGGGACGCGTTTGGCCCAGCCACGCGTCCCGTTTAAGGCCAGCCACGGACGGCATCCGTCGTCGATGGTTCTGAATCGACCCAATGGGCCTAAGGGTTTGGTACCCCAACAACTTGGGCCAAGGAGGAAGAGGTTTTTAGCTCATGGGATCGTCTCATTGCTCTGTTTCCTGGTCAAGTCCAGTCCGTCTGTTTACCTCTTAGTGCAAGGAAATGCTCCCCGAATCATTCTCTCTGAACAACTCGACTCTGATGTTGTTAAAAAGGCCCAGTCAAGTTCTGTGGGCCCAAGGATTTCATTAAACCTCGATGAACCTCAACCGCGCTTAAAAGACATACTCCCTCACCAAGCCCCCACTTCCCCACGCTCCCAAAACCTCCCGAGCTCCCCCCATGCCGCGTACTGACTCCCTTCAGCCCCCGGCCCAGGGGATCTCGGAAGGGTTCGAGCCGTAGAAGAGGTCCGACAGCTCACGGGGGACCTTCTTCGTGGCCCAGACCGGCAGGCCTGACGACGGACCGACGTCGGTCGCGTGGGTCCGACGCGGTGTTCGGACCGTTCGGGCTGCCCGGTGCTCGTTCGGTGCACGATCTTCGCCAGGGCGTGGCAACCGTGGACCCTCAATGGATGCGGAGTCCTTTCATTATTTTTTGGGACCTCAGCTTCTATAGGTCGTGACCATGCGTGTGCTGGAGTGTAGCATCTCAAATCACTTCGAACGTCTTCGGACGCTGAGAATCCCCCCTTTACGCCCAGTGATCCATCCATTCTTCCTGCAAAACCCAAACCTTCTTGACCAAACACGCCTTCCACCTGGTCACCCAAACTTCGCCTTCCACCCATCTTTACTCAACTCATGGCTCGCAACATCGGCGGAAAACGTCGCTCCCATGTCGCTCAACTGTCTGTTCCGCCAGCGCCGCTCGGACCCGTCCGTGTCGCGTCGCGGTCGCGCGGTCGCATCGCCTTCGGCTCGATGAATGATCTCATCGATGCCAGGGATCTCCTCCCAATCCGACGAGATCTCCTCCCAATCGATGCTCCTGCACCAAGCCCAGAAAGACTGATGTGGCTCAGATCGTCGAGTCAACGGAAGGCAAAAGGCTCAGGGTGCGTCCGCTTGCTTGCGGGGCTTGGCACACAAGCCTGTCCATCCGACCCCCGGGGGTGTTGGGGGAGAACCAAAACCGACCTCGAAGCCTCGTCCGCCACGTGACCTGCGTCGACGGGAATCCTGCAGGCTCCAGGGTCGGAGGTGTTCTTGAGACCTAAAGGTTCCACAATCATCATCATCCATGATCCGGGTGGGTTCAGTTTGATTCAGATCTCCAAGTCCCGACTCTGGACGGGACTTGAGCGTTCACGCCGAACCGCCACCTCGCCGGTAAGGGGAGCGCTCTCAAAGGGGAGCGCTGTTATCGGGCTCGCGCCGCCGTAGGGCGACGTCAAAGGCACTGAAGAGCATTTTTCTTTGGTGTTGGAGTGTGCAGTGGACCGTCCGCACCACCACGTGTGGTTCGGCGTGTTCTTCCTCAAAGGCTTGGCGAGCCGCTGTGCCGCCCACGCCGTTCGCCGTCACCCGCCCGTCCTCTCCGCCGTTTGCCGGGTCCAAAAGCCAAGGCCCAGAAGGCCCAGGACGGCCAAGCCGAAAGAGGCCGCTGGCAGCCCCAAGCGCCATCGGCCAACCTGGGGGGCTGAGATGCCAATGGGTGGGGAGGGGAGCGTAGCGAGCGGAGACAAATCGCCAAACTGCAAGGTCAAACAACGTAGTCTAAAATCAGGTCATAGGGGTTGCTTCTGGCTCTCTGAGAGACTCTGACTGGGGATCCTTGGACTTGCAAATCTGTGTGTGGTGGTGTGTTCTCCCGATCGCCGATGTTCTAATAAACCCCAAAGACATCGAAGTTTAGGACGAAAAGATACGATAGAATCAACATGTACAGCATCTCTTTTCCTGGACTGGACGCCCAAATCAGGTGGTGAGCGAAGATACAGTAGTTTGCAGGCATCCCTTACCGCCACGTAGCACCCTGCAAATCGGTTTGTTGGGACATGATGGGACATGCAATTCTTCATCAGACACGCCAATCCCGGCCCGCACACCTCTTTTGGCCACAAATGTAAGAGCTCCTCCTCGTCTTGCTTCAGAGGCAACATGGCGAACGTTTGACCAAAAGAATATCCCTCCTTTGCTTGATCTCTACTCCTTCCTACGTGGTTTGGAAGCCAGATCTTGTAGCTCTGTCTTCTTCATGCCCCCCCTGATCCTTTGACTCATCACTTCCTTGTTTTACGGCGCATTTGATGTAGGCATGAGTATGCTGCATGCTCGGATTCTCATCGAACTCCCTGAACCATTCATCTACAACGAGTGTTCCCGTGCTTGACGAGTCTCTGGTTTTCCCATGCTTTCACCGAAGCTCCTTCGTTTGGGCCATGTGATGCAAGCATGCGGGAGGCCGGACCTGTGGACCTGGATTCCACCAGTCTGGTGAGTTCCCAGTCTTCTCATGGTCAATTCAACTCACTTTTCAGTTCCTCCGTTCCCTCCAGGATGACTGCCGCCATTTCCCTCATCCTTCCGATGCTCGTTCCGATGCTCGCTCCGATGGGCGGGACTCTCCCCCGCGTGGCTTCACGCTCCGACCAGGAGGGAGGCACGAATGGGCCGAAGAGAGCGGGTCACGTGGACCGCCGTCTTGAACCGCACGAGAGAGGGGGGGGGCGATGCAACAATGTACCAGGCAGGTCTGGGTGTTTCTCAAGATGGAAACCGTTTTTTCCGGGCGCTGACATATTCTTATCTTGTCAGAGACCCGACAAGTTGCAAACTGAGGTGGGCATGTCTTGGAATGGAACGAAAATCATATATATATATATCATATATATATATATTGCTTCATGCTTCGGAAACCCACATTGAAAGACACAAGTGCAGCTGCCGACTCATCCACATCCCATCGATTGATTGGAGGTGCGCCGAATACAAACGTCAGAGTCTGATGGTCTAACAGATGCTCCAATGGCGCAGGGCTCCGCGCCGCCCGGGGCAGTAGACGGTGGAAACAGGATAAACGGCACCCACGAGGTTTCTGTATCGACTTCTGATTGAATTGAATGCTCGACCTCACAAGTTTAATCATTGGACGTGGGCTTCTGGGAAGCTGGTCTTAGCTCAAAAAACTCCAAGTTGTTGAACCTTGGAAGGCCAGTTCAGCCCTACTTGAAGAACTCTGAACCATGACGAAAAACATGAAAGAACGAGCGCTGGCCACCCGATTTTTTCCGAGGACACGGCCGTTACGACCCCAGAAAGGGCCGGCCGTTCCGGGCCGTTCCGCCAAGGTCTTTTGCCCTGGAAATCAAAATTTACCAAATGTCAGGTGCCTCCCTACCGGCCCACGAGTTCAACTCCTTCCCAGCTTCAAGGTGCTCAGTTTTGATCAGAGCAAAGGAGGAGAGTATGAGGAATGTGTAAGGAATCTGTGAGCAGCTCACGCTGGGACCGGTTGGGAGGCACAGTGTCCTTCCAAAGCATATAGAACAGACTCCCGATACTCCGCCTTGCGCCACAAAGGCCCAATGCTTGACATTCTTTTGAGCATTCTTGAATGAGGCCATGACTGATTGGTCTGTCTCACAGTGGAACCCTAGCAGAACACGCATCAGTTTGACCGCTGTTATAACTCTCAGTGTGAATAAGTTTCACTCTTCGATACTCTTTGTATTTTGATTCGATTGATCCTACAAGTCTTGCCTAATTCTCTGTCAACAGACTATGAAATGTGGGATTTTAGTGCATGTTCTGTCAAAAGTCTTGCCTGTGTCCGAAAGTCGGACGCTACCACTGTAGGTACTACCACTCCAAAAAGGACACTGCGAAGAAGCTTTTGTGCACATGTTCGTTCATTCCACACCAGTGTGCTCTCAGCTATCTTCGATGACCGAATCAAGCACAATGAAGGAGGCCCAGCGAAGGACGGACAGAACTCGCACAGGAGCCAGGAAATGTCGCGACATCTGAATAACTTACACTTAAATGTTCAATTGCAATCCCAACAATATCCTTCAATAAGTGTCCTTATTCGACTTGGATTGCAAAGTCACTTTGAAGGAAGACAACACTGTCGGGTTCACCAAGAACAAAACTTGGCAGATTCAAAAGCATTCCCTCCACCGCATGGCCCTCTCCCATGTACTCTCTGGAAAGTCT
>CAXAMN010028694.1:1848198-1869981 GCA_963970005.1 Durusdinium trenchii
GACGTGGTCGGTGAGGTCGTGGGCGACGTGGTTGGTGAGGTTGTTGGTGATGTGGTCGGTGGTGAGGTCGTGGGGGACGTGGTCGGTGAGGTGGTGACGCTGGGGCAGCACTGAGAACAATCGATGTTGGTGGGATCTGGCTTCCCGGCATTCGTTCCAGCGCAGCAAAAAGTCCCGGGACAGGACAGCGCGTCAGCATCTGGGCAACTACCTGTACAAGTGGGCGTCGCCCCCCCCCCCCACTGCCGGTCTCTGGGCAGTTGACGCCCGTGCATGAGCATTGACCGCCATTCAAGGTGACCTCCATTCCCGAGCAGGCATTGTCACCACTGCATGTTAGAGACAAGCACGTGTCGGTATTGAGTGTCAACTCGGCTTGGAAACAGGCCTTGAAGCCGCTGCAAGTCATCTTCACATCTGAGTTTGCGCCGAATGTCATCGCGGCTTTCTGGCAAGAGCCTTGGTCAGTCCCAGCTCCACCATCACTGTTGCATGTGACGCAATGGTCAGCATCTGCAGAGAATGCAAACCCACCCTTGTCTCCGCCACCGGTTTGGTCACCACAACCTTGCTTGGCTTGACAATAGAAGTCCTCAGTACGAGCGAAATCGGAAGGGCTTGCTTCATTGGAAGGGGTTTGAGCATGGGTATGCTTGAGGATTTGTGCGGGTGAACTGGTAGGGTAGGGAACATGTATCATGAGATCTCTGCATCCAAGGATCCCCGCTAATTTCCGCATCAATCTGGTCACAAGCGCCGTTGTCTGCGCATAACAAGTTGTCGACCCCTCTGACTTCGGACTGCTTGCAGGCATTGATGCCAGAGCAGCACATGTCATTGGTGCACTGGCTGCCTCCTGTGTCGTCCATGTGGATCTGGACCTGGTTGAAGCAAGAATTCTGGCCGGTGCAGCAGGCGGCGCCCACATTTTCCACGTTCCAGAACACCCTGCAGGAATTTTGGCCAGAGCAATCAAGATAGTTGCTGGAGTCGGCGAACTGGAAGAACTTGCTCCGGTCCGCCGCGGCACTGGAATCACTCGAGCAAGAACCCTGGCCCCCGCGGTCGAGCACTCCGTTGTTGAAGGGCCCGATAGTTTGAGGATCAGGATCCGGAGTGCATACGCAGGCGCCATCTGCTCCGCATGTCCCAGCATTCAGATCAATATCTTCTTGGCTACCAGGAACACACTCATCATTTCGCTTCTGACCGAAGAATGTCGAGTCGACCTTGCTTTCAGAACCCCAATCACCAAAACTCAAAGCAGACTTCGAAACTCCAGCAACGCTCCTTTGAAGCCAACAAAATTGCCTCCCAACGGTGGTTCTCGCACTCGGGAAGCCAAGGAGCTTGGAATTGTAGCATTGCAGTTTGGTCATCACAAGCAGGCCTCATGGAGCAAACGCACGCCAAGGAACGGCAGAGAACACTCAGGACATGAGTTGCGCCCAGCAAACACCTATGGTCGAAGCCAAGTACAACTTAGTTTATTGTTGGTATACTCTGATTGGAATAACTCTTCTTCACGCAAGTGCCTATTTGTCAAACTGTTTATCTACCTGAACCCTAGTATGGTGTACCTTCTTGATCGCACCCCAAAAAACATGATGTTTTTTCTGTTTTTGTTGTTTTGCATGGTCGCTTGGATTTGGATGACCGGAAAAACAATTTTTGGGAAGAAGCGTCTCTCGCAGCTCTTGTTGAGCTTCACTGGGGTGGCATCTTCATGTCACCAACCATTGGCACTTGGCCGATGTTTGAGCCACAGCCTGAGAGAATTTGGTTGAGGTGTTGCTAAAAACCAGAGAATCGGGCTGAACCTTTGAATTGTGCAAAGAATTGAGCTGATGTGTCAAGAGAAAAAAACACCAGGCTCCGCCGATCTGACCGATAGTCAGATGTGTGACGGACCCAACAGCGACGGATCCACTGGATTGTCCGGGCTAGAACTACAGTTTAAGGTTGCGGTTTTCAATGAGGATCTCAGCAAGACGTTGGATGCTGTCAGCAGAGTGCAATGAGTTCACTGTCTTATTCTGTGGCCCAACAAGCCAGGAGACATCGTTGCTCGCACCATCAAAGCCAATATGTGGCTGTTAAAGGTCATGGCACCGTGTGTCGCAGTAACAAGGCAAGTTGCTAACTATACCCATGCTGGAGTGGTGTTTGAAATACCTCAGAAAGTGGTGGAAGGAAGCTCATTGATGTCCAAAGCAGACTTTTATTGCTATTGCTTCTTCATGAGCAGCTGCATACACATATGTCTATATATATACATTTATACATCATATATGCAACCACAACTCTAATGAGGCAGTGAATAGATAACCAAAACAAACGTCCACTGAGATGGAGCTTTGTCAAATTTTGTCTCTACAAATCACGCCATCGCTGAATTGTATATGCATGACTATCACAAGTCCAACGTGAAGGCTGACTCAAGGGCAATCAAGAAGTTACGTTCGTACTGGCACCGGCTGCGCAAACAATCCGAATCGCAGCGAGATCGCAGCGAGACGACGACGTGAATCAGTTGTATCACGTGTTGCATTTTGATTGGTACATGAAGGGTTTGGTTTTTATGGTTTTTGTATACACCAATGTCTGGCAACGCAGTCAAAGACCTGATGTTTTCCTATGTTGCTAGAGAAAACATCTGCCCCTGACTCTCAGGGCCAGGATACAGTCAAACTCGACGAGGGTGACATCTGCTTGATTTCGTAAGGAGTGCTGCAAGAGGCTTCGTCGCAGAGCCGGATCGTTCCATCAACTCATGAAGTTTTTCAGGGCCACGTGTGGTTTCAGAACAGCGCACCTGGCTCTGACCATACAGTGGCAACCAAATGATCCCCAGGAGGTGGAGGTAATGATGAAAGCTGCACCATCACTGACAGCTCCTTTGACCTCAGAACACGATGTGCTTTTGACAGACCCAAACATCAAGCACCACAGCCTTGACAGTTTGCCTTGAAGTTGAAGTCCAGCGAAGGGGAGCCCAAACATGATGATGTTGAGGGTGTTGGGGAGATCCAATCTTGCCAATGGTGTGTGATTCTTTCTGATGCTGTGTGCTCGTTGTCATGTAACTGTTTTGGGCCTTGGCATCCGGTAAATGTTATAGTTTTTAATTGTTTCCTTCCTCCTTGTGAGTTTCCTTCTGAGCTGCAGGAACTTGCGCCTGTTGGACGGATCTGGTTTCTGGCGCGGTTCCAAGTAGCAGGACTTCGTAGTACAAGGTAGAGAGATCACCAGGCGGAACACATACATGAGTGCGTCATGGAGCTTTTGCGTGATGATTCATAGAGTTCTGTCATTCCGCAACTTGTTTTTTCAAATTGACGGCCAAAGTGCCGCGTGAAGGGATGTCAGACGTGCTGAAGATCAAGCAACAAATCATGTCCAGAAAGATGCGCGGCGCGGAAACCTTGACATGGTGAGACCTTGCCCCTGAACCCGATTGAAATGGATGACCCTTGTTTGGAGTTTAGATTTGCTTCTGAAACGTGCAGTTTAATGTGTAAAGCTATAGCGCCTCACTTACCTGCGGGCGTCTTTTCCAGGGAAAAATCATTGAGCATCTTCCGTGGGTCCGTGAGGCGGGTCGTTCAGAATTCCGCAACACTTAGGCTCACGAGTTGGCTCCTTGTAGGAAAGGCGGTGCTTGCCGTGCACACCGGCATGAACATGTCCCCAAGCCGCTTCTGATATTGGTAGCGGAGCGTACTGGTACGACCAGGGGCGGATGCCTGAAACAAAGAATGTGGGAGGCAAGGACACCCGAGGTTTCGGCTGAAACTGCGGGAGTTTCGAACCAGGCTCCTCCGACTTCCTCGCCTTCACAGGACTTAGATGCGTGGGCTGCTTGGCGGGAAGCTCACGATGATGGGGCCGAGCAGGCCGAGGAAGAAGCCTACGATTTTGCGTGGGATGCTGGAGAAGAGGCCTCAACGCAAGGCCACCAGTTCTGGGTGGGGCGACACCAACTGGGAGGGCAGTGGCACTTCAACTGCCCAGGGGAGAAGCAAACGGAACGGTTGAAGGTTCGGTCGTTCGATGGTGGCGGAGATGGTGACGATGTTGGCAAGTCGGCAAGGTCCTGTGTCAGAAAGGTCCAGGTCTGGTTGAGGTGCGCCCGAATGGCACCCTGGTATAGAGCTCGTTGTAGAGGTGGCTTTGCTCGCTTCGGTCGGCAACGAATACGCTGTCAAGAAGCATCAACATGCTGCCCTACAAGACCGCACTTTGCAGAAAGGCGGGGCTGAGCCTTGGCGACCAAACAGGGCGAAAACCGGTTTCATGGGGCGACAACTGATGGCCCACATCACCCAGGCTGACGCCTTCTCCAGTGATGAAGAGCTTGGAGCTGCGCAAGATGCAGCCAGCGACTCCACCATGGTTGTGGAAGAAGGAGTCGCTGGAGCAGCGCACCGCCTTCATGACCTACCAGAATGCCAAGATGAAATACCGTGAGGCCATGAATGGTCGTGGCACTGACCCTGACGAGCTGCGCCGACGCTCACAAAAGCACTTGAAGTTGGCCAAACAAAGGTCCTATACTGCAGCGCACGCAAGCGCCGTGGTCACTGGCACATTCCACAGCATGATTCCAGAAGCATGGTGGTAGACCCGCTTCTAGCAAGCATGTAGTAGTGGTTGTCATGATGAATTGGTTGTTCCTTTCCATTGTTCTGTGGATGATGTGGTAGCGAATGATCAAAGGGAATCTTCAGCTTCTTCATAGCCACCTCAAATTCAGGGGCCTTGTCAGCATAAGCGATTTTGATCTTTCTGAGCCCTTTGAAGTGATTCACCGCTGTAATCACATCAGACGTGAACTTCTCCATTGATGGGTATGCCCAAATGATTCCCGTGTATCGGTCTCGGATCACGAATATCTCTCTATCGGTATGGATTCCTTGATCCATAATCCTTTGCACGTCGATGAAGTCGAAAGTGACTAAGTCTCCAAATGCCTTGAGCCTTCTATTGAATGCTCCTCGATGCGTCTTGTAGTGTCTCATCTTGGCTCTGATACATGACTCAAAGTATGGATTCCTGTACCGATGAGTGAGGAGGTGCTGGATTGTTCTTGCTTCAGCCTTTCGCGTTCCTCTCCTCACCATCCTGCTTGCACCATCGACGACGTCGACTTCGAGGTCATCCGCATCATCCTCATCTGCTGCTTCTTCTATCTCTTCAGGATCCTCTCGTTCCTCTTCTTCTGCTTCTCCAGGAACCGATGGATCTCTTTTCTTCCTCCTTCTTCGTTTCCTCTTTTGTGGGATGCATGGTTGATCATCCGCGTCACAGTTCTTGAATCCTTGGGGATCGACATCATAATCCACGATCTCTGGTTGATAGCCGACATCTATGTGGCCTGTGATCATCTTGGAGATGTTCTCAGTTTGCTCATCAACCATCGGTGTACAAAAGTCACTGTCCTTCACGATGTAGGGGATATTGCCTTCGACTTCAAGTACGATCTTCTTGTTGTCCGGCGAGATCATGTATGGTATTCCATTTGCTGGCCATACAAAGGAATATCCTTCTTCCACGCACTTCTTACCCACGGACAACACCGAAGGTGATTCGTCCAACACATAAGGAGTGTGTGTGGAATCGAGTTCATCAAAATGAATCTGTGCAACACCATTCGTACTCGTGACACCACTTGCCGTGAAGAATGACATGGGATGGACACTCTTCTCAACCTCTAGACCGACCCAATTTCTTGGCTCTGTTCTTTGATATCAAATCGTGTCCACAACCTGTACCCATGATGAATTTTGCTCTTGACCCTCTTGCAGGTAAAAAAATGTTTGCACTTCACCCTTGATGCCATGTTTGCCACAAACGTGAGGTACCAGTTTATGGTGATACACCAATCCTTCTTCTTCATCAAATCTCATGGTGGTCGAGATGTCTCCGTTTGGGCCAACTGGAATGCGCAGTTCCTTGATATCAGTATATGGAGTCATGAGGATGGCTCTCGCTTCTGCTCACGATTGGAATGATCGGTGATCTCCCTTGTTTCATATCTTTTGATATCTAGTCTCAATGGGTTCTTGATCACTTGCTTCCAGCTGTTTCTGATGAAATACACAGCTTCATTGAGAATGATGTCACCGATATCGTCATCAATTGATACCTTCTTCTTCTTGCTGGTGTTCATCTTCACACTTCCTTCATCATCTGATTCTTCTAAAACGAATGAGTCTCCTACTGCTGGTGCGCCGGGTTTCCCCTTAGGTTTCGGCTTTGGAGTAGGCTTCGGTTTGGGCTTATCGCCCCCCGAATCTGCCGCAGCAGAAGTGCCTTTCTTGGGCGCTGCCTTGGGGTCATGATGGAATTTACATTCCTTGCCTTTGGGACAGTTCCCACGAATCCAACTCCAACACGGAACCTTCGCTTCGCCTTTGGGAGATGCACCTCTTGATGGACTTCTCGTTCTCTTGTGGCTAAATGGACATCCCTTTCCATCGTTGCACTTCCCTTTTGCAAAGAATTTGCATGGGATCTTCTTCTTGTCAACACTGGCGCTTACCTCTGTCTTTTCCATCCCCTTTCCCTTTGCCCTTTCTTATCTTCTGGATGTCTCTTTGGATTGGGGGTTGGTTTTGACAGGCGTCGCTTCTTCAGTTTCTCCTACTGCTGCTGACGGTTTGGGTTTTGGTTTCTTCGGGTTTCTTCGGTTCATTCGGAGCAGGTGTGGCCTTGGCTTTAGGTGCAGGGCCACCTGGCTTGAGATTATGAAATATGTTGGCTACATTCATGACAGTCTTCTCCTTTTCCACAAGCATCTTGCCTTCGGTCTGCCTTTCGATGTGCCTTCGAATCATGTCACGAACTGTCTGATATGATTTCTTGGGATCTCCTTCGTTGGGACTGTTGTACATGTGAGTGTCATAGGACATCAAGCTTGAGTTCTTCACCTTTCTGAACAATAGATCACGAAGAGTGTCATCACTGGGGACGTCGGCTGGTTTCATTCCGGCCCAGATCTCGGCCCGTGTGTGAAGAAAAGTGATAGGTTCCTGTCACCTTGATACTCAAACTGATATAGGTGCATTGACGTGTACAGCACCTCAACGTTGGATGTCGTCTTGAAGTTGAGTAGTATCAATGCAAAAATCTCTGCCTTTGATTAGGGTGGAGTTTCTCCCTTTTGCGTTGATGCTTGTCCTCAATTTCATAGCAACATTGTTTCCTTCTTCCTTGGAATCCTGCACAACTTTAGTCGACGCTAGCCCCAATTTTGCATCGATGGAGTGGAATCTTGTATCACCTGAGTCCATCAGCTTGTCGGGATCAGGATCATCGATTGCTTCCTTGGCCCAGTCAATCCTTGGTTGTTGGTCCGAATCATTCGCAGCAATGACGATTGCCTGTATCAGATTGGCTTTCCACAACCCAAGATCATTGATCTTCGGCCATGGTGGCACATTCCTTTGGGTTCCTCTTTCCTGGATACCTTCGTCGCATACGTTGGGGAGGAAGAAGAAGCCGATGCAGTTTCAGAACGTCTGTTCCTGAGTTCAGCAGATTCTTCTCGAGTTCCTTGATTTCCTCAAGGATCATCCTCTCTTTTCCACCAATTGACGATGCTCCAATCAGGTTTTCTCTCTTCAATACCTTGTTTGCTTCAGTGAGAGACGGGTTAGCTTCCCTCAGTTGGCGTTGTTCTTCCTTGAGCCGTACATGCAAGGTGTTGGCAGTGTCTTCCAATGTCGTTGTGGCTTCTGCCATCATTCTTGCCTCGTATTGAAGACGCTGCGTTCTCAGTTCCTTTTCGTTGATCTCCAGCTTGTATGCTTGGATCTCTGTCTTCTGTTCCAAATCATGATTGCCCATTTCAGCCATCATGTTCATCTCAAACCCTTTGACGAGTGTCAGTTGACCTCGTAGATGTTCCACCATCCTCTTTTCTTGGTGTCGTTGATCAGTGCTTTCAGATGCCTCATTGGTCAGCGCCATGAATTGCATTTCCGTTCTCCATTGCTTCTCTCTCTCCTCTCTTGAGCTACCTCCAGCATGTTGCTGTTCTCGTCGTGTAGCATCAACATCCTCGCCTGTAGCTCGTCGGCAACTGTCATCATCGCCTTGTTTTCTTCAGACAGATGTTGAGCTCGTCTGCTGTAGGTGCCTGAGATTTGATTTTGCTCTTGGATGAACCCAAATGCACTCTGCATCTCACTGGTCATATCTTCCATCTTGGTCTTCACTTCGTCAAATTGAGAGTGTTCCTCATGATTCTCAGCTAGTCTGAGCTTCCTCTCAAGTTCTTCAATCCTTATGGTTGCTCCTTCATCCTCTTGAATCATTTCTTGTAGGTGAGTGTTCATTGCCATACTGCACTTTGTCATTTGCGAAAATTCTTCCCTCGATTCAGCATAGAGTCTCTTGTGCCCATCATGTAGACAAGTGTATTCATCGTTCAAGTGCTGATAGGATACTCTTGCTGATCTTAGTTCTTCCAAGAGTCGGACTTCTTTCTCTTCATAGTCCTTGGCGTCTTCAATTTCTGTCTTCTCGATATCCCTCTTGGGTGATCTTCTCGATGCAGTTCTGGGTGATGTAGATCTCGTGAACCTCTTCATAGCCCTTCTTGCATTTCCCATTCTTGCATCAGGTCTGGATGAGGTCGCCTCCAGTGGAGCGATCCTCCCGTTGCCTGAAGCTTGTGATGTTGATGGTACGGTAATCACAGTAGCTGTCTCACTAGAACTCGCATCATTGATCGAGCCAGGTGATGACTGCGATGCGTTTCTTCCTGGAGCCCCGAAGGAGAATTGCTCACTACTCTTTCCTCCAGAGCTCGACAAAGTATTGTAAGCCTTTGTTGCAGCGTTGGTCTCTCAAAGCTCGTAACCTTGCAGCGGGTACGGCTGATAACCTGCGTGTGGATATTAACCAACTTGATGTGAAGTCAAGATGACTATCCAAATCTCCCAACCATGTGCTGCGGAGGGCGCGCTTATTTTCCTTGCACAATGGGAGTCTTGAGCCAAATAGGCCACACACGTGTGAAATGTTCTATACATATGTTGATTGCGGCGCTGCTGTTGACAGTCTTTGTGGTGACCACCCGTGGCAGACCAAGGCCATAATGCGCCTGAGTCCTGAGGCGTCACACACGGGCAGATGTTTGCCCTTTTGTCTTCCGAGTACTGGGCCAAATGACGGTTGGAAAGTCTTTGCCTTGGAAGGTCAACAAAGTTCATAAAGTTTGACCCCATGCAATTTTGCAGCTTCTGCCATACTCATGCTTGCAGGACCTCTTGGACACTTCATAAGCCGTCTTGCAAGGTGTTTGCACCCTGTTGTCACACAGTTGGGCAGCCGAGGGAGATGAAGATTTCAGTCAGTCCACAAAATTTGAATTGGGTGAGCAAGAATGACTTTCCAGACATGACAGCCAAGGCCAGTGACTGCGCATTGTTGGCGCAGTGGATCAGTCGACCGTTCGTGTTACAGAGACTCTAGATTTGTAACTTTGAGCTGCAATTGCCTTTTGTTAATTTTAAAGACTGTTCCACACGGGAGACCAAGTTTGATTTGGCAGGGGTGAAGCTGAATTAGCAGTTGAGCAGATCTTGCTATTTGTGTCATGCTACAAAGCCTTGACAGATTGGCCTTTTAAGGACGGATGAATGCTGCTTATGGCCACACCCAAATTGCACTATTGCACACATGTTGCCTTGCACTAGCACTACATTTTCAACCCGGGAGGTTTTGCGACTCCGATTCAACGATTGCGGAATTGGTCACGCTTCAATTGCGCCAAAGTCTGTGATACTGAAGTATCTCATCACAGCGCGGAAAGAATGGGCGACCAATCGAACAAAAAGAAGGGGAAAGAAGGTAAATGTGCTGGGTTGAAGTGTGGGTGTGTGGGGAGATGGACAGTGTTTTCTCAGCAGGATTGCTATAGCAACTGAATGTGAACATTGCATATTTCAAAGGAGCAAATGTGGTTCTGGACAGGGTGGTTGACGTGAGACAATTTTTGTGACTATACCTGCATGTGGGTATATGTGTGTCATGATTCGGGCAAAGTCATCAAAAAACAAGTCATTCGAGCGAACTGGTAAGAACATTGTTTGCAACACCGAAGCATTAAGTTACGTTATTTATATGTTTCTGTCTCAAAAAAGAACCCCTGAAAGGACTCGAACGTGGAAGGCATACTCAAACCGATTCTTTGGGGATGTTGGATTGAAACTTTGAAACGCTGGGTGCCGGGCTGATGGCTCGAGCCATTGCTACCATCAAGAGTCTCCTGCCAAGTGCGCTAAAGGAGTGCCCACGTGTTTCAGGCTGGATGGGTGGACCTGGTCACGCATGTATGTGTGTGTGTGTGCGAAACTGTTGGAACTATATAGGGGGCCCCTTGGTCTTTCTCGGCAAGGGGGCAGCATAGCTGCTTGCCCAACGCAGAGGGGCCATGCCACCATTGATATGGCGTCTGGTCAACTCCACGTAGCTGCATGTTGAATTGTTCCTCTAACTATGACTCCCATTTTTCGTATGGCAAATGCACTCTGCAGTCACGCACTCGACGCGCGAGTCGTTCGAGTCCTCGGAACTTTGAGACTTTGAATTTCGAGATGTACGCCTCTCCACTTAACTTTTCACTTTCAGGTTTCATAATCCCTGGACGCTTAGGTTTTTTCCTTAGGCTGGCGTGTGGCAAGCCGCAACTCACTACCGTACGCATTTCTCGAGTGTGTGCCTGCGCGCGTGTCAGTCCAAACCTTTCAAAAGTAAAGTCAGGGATCAGAACAGGCTTTTGTCTGGGCTCATGTCATCCGCTACACAACATTGTCAGGGGCTTCACCTCGTTGTCACTTGGTTGGATTAGCCTGCTGAGTGAGGCATGCCTTGGAACCTGGGCCATTTCTCCTCAACAACTGCAACTGACTTGGACTAGCTTCTGGTTCTAGATGTAATTTGGTGTTTCTTCGCTCTTTATTTCTAATTGTTTTTTGTTGCTGGTACGGCTGGAATGCACGTTTCCTGGTGGGCAGCGTTATGTGAACCTCGGAGAGCACTTTGGGAAGCACGGAGCGCTGATCTTAACATCTAGGTCTTATGTCAGATGGCAAAAGCCTGGTAGCCTTTAGCATCCAACCTCGGGTGGCTCACAGAAGATGTACGATGTTGGAATGGTCCCTTTCCTTCTTTCATTTTTACCTTGGCAGCACTATGTAAACCTCGCTGGTCTAAGCATTCAAGTCCTTTGTGAGATTGCCCAAGCCTGGTGGCCCTTAGCATCCGCCGTAGGGCTGCGGCGGTCTGATGTGCAACCGCTGGTGAAAGATTCCAAAAAGGTATCTATATTAAGTCGTTGTTGAATTATCTTTCCCTTTCTCCGCTGGTGGCAGGCGCAGGACTCTGCGAACGTCAAGAAGAAAAAGAGATGAGACAGGTGCATCAGCAGTGGTGCAAAACACCAAGAGTAGGTAAAGCATACAGAAAAGCAAGCAAAAATTCACTACGCCTCCCTGACTCAAGGACTGAAAAACAACTTTATAATCAAAAGCGACAGCGACAAAGATCATAGAAAGAAAAACATAACGAAAGAGACTCACTACGCTACAAAAAGACGAGAAGAAGGGAAGGGGAAAAAACAAACAGTAGAAACAGCAGGAAAAACCAACCAACCAACCAAGTAAGAAGGCACAAAAAGCAAGGAAAGAAAGAGGATTCACAAAGAAGCAAAGAAAAGCAAAGAAAAGCAACACAAGCACAGAAAAGCAGGAAAAGCAAGAAGAGCAGAGAAGCAGTGAGAAGCAAGGAAAAGCAATGAGACAAGCACAGAAAAACAATAAGAATCATTTAAAATTAAAATGAAAAAATAAATACCCCTCCCTAGCTTCTTGTACTAACCCCAAGTGCTCGGACCACTTGCGGCACCTGCGCTGGTTGATTGTATCGAGTATCGATATGTCCGGGTTCCAAATCTCTTCACACAACAGAAAGCAAACGATCGCACCTCGCCTGGCACCAAGCCAGCTGCACCGACAGCTGCAGCAAAAGCGCCGTCCACATGATCTTTATTTATGGCATCGACTGCAAGGCTTTTTGGAGAGTTGTCCAGTGTAAGCCAAAAGCTGCGCAAGTGAAGGCGATGCAGCGCAACCAAATCTGGGCCTGTCCAGAGGAGGGCACAGGGGTTGGCCAGCGCGGCCAGAGGACAACAGCAGGACAACTGCAAGCACCAGGAGGACAAGAGGAACACTGCAGCTCTCATATCTTGGGACAGTTTGCCTCCCAGCTCCTCATACTGGGTGATGTTGAAGTTAGGATGGAGCCGGTTCATCGTGCTGTTCCTGGCCTGCTTCAAATCCATTGAAATTGGACGCTTTCCTCATGAGGCCAACCAACCGTCCCTGCACCAAGCTTCCCAAAAGACTGGATCCCTGCTGATCCATCCGGCTTTCCTTCTCGTCCCTGCGTCCGAGCGGCCTTTTGAACCGTTTAAAGGGCCATTTTGTGCGCGTCCTGATTTGTGTGTCATCCGCACCTGTACTGGTGCTGAACTGGAATGCTTTGTTGCATCGCTTTTGCGGGGATCAAACACTTTTCCAGGTTAGTGCCAAACGTCAAAATCCCACGGCCGATCTTTACTAAGTTGGTTATGGTAGTTGCTCGCACGTTGATGCACAAAGGAAGGTCAGAAACTGACAAGCAACGGCATTTCCCGTGTCAAGCTTCATGTCCTTGGAAAAGCCACGCTCTTTCAGAGCTCGTGCAAGAACTGCAAGTGGAAAGCCTCTTGGGCTTCCAAATGGAACAGGTAAGGTTACGACAAACTGTCCCGAAGGCAGCTCTTGAAACATAGGTTACGACGACGAATACAGCGTCAGACACAAACAATCAACCAAAGACATCAAGTATCTAAGTTATCTAAGTATCACTTCTGCCCCACACATCCCCAAGTCTGGCGCAAATCTCTGTCTCGAAGCTTTGGCCTAGTACAGGCTCAATACTACAGCACTGGCTAGTAAACTGTCGAAGGCAATGCTTTCCAGATCTGAGGACAAGCAAAACATGTCTGCTCTGTCAGCGTGTGACAGCGCTCTTTACGCTGAGCCCCAAAGTGGTTTGATGCTGGCAGGGTAATCTTGGTCTCACCTATTATGGCACGTGTAGGGTGCTTGATGGACTTGTCCACGAACACACACTCTATCTCCTTTTTACCCCTACGCATGATCCAAGGACCCGCGGTTTGGTGGCCGCGTGACGCGCGGCCAACATCCACTCTCTGTTGTCTTCCATGTTTGCTTGTAATTGAAACTGTCTGATGACTCGATTCCGAAGAGTTGGCATCAGGGAATTCGCAAGTGGAGGTAACGTCAGCCGAAGCGCTCTCCCATGCAAGCTCCAGTGTTTGCTCTTGAGACGTCGAGAAATTTGTGGGTCGCCTGAAGCATGCAGTAATGCATCTCTCGTTCCGTGCATCCAACCGTGGTGTCTTGAAACGAACAAACGCAAACACTCACAAAGCAGCGTTTTCCACACGATGCAACCCCTCCTCCAGCAGCGTTTTCGCACAAAGGAAGATCTTTTCAGGAACGTCGACCCAGCGCCCGTCGACCCAGCACCACAACGTCGATCCGCTACGCATCATATGCACAGTCGATTACAGTCACTCACTGACAAAGAATTAGCTCGGGGTGGTGAAATCTACCCTTTGAGTCTAAGCTGCTGAACGGCAACCGTAAAACATGGCCATCACATCAAGTAGACTGCTAGATTCTCCTATCTGATACCTGAAATGCAACCGCCACGCGAACTTCTTAGTTTTTTCTAGTGCGTAAAAAAAGTCATGAAAAGTCTATTCTTTGATGTCTAAAAAGGCCATCTTCCATCGCACTTGACGAATGAACTCCAACCGTCGGTCACTTCGAGAGCGGAACCACTTCGTTAGCCTTCAACTGCCGCAGGACTCCTTTTCATCCAGGAAGGCAGTGCACAGTGCGAGCCTGGGTCTTCTGTTTGCCAGGTGGCAAACCGCCAGGATTGCGGAAAACACACTGCCTCAGAATGCAATGGGTTGTGTCCGCTTGTGTCCGTCACCCACGACTCTGCCCCTGAACCCTGACTTGAAAACAACGAAGTTTCGCAAAGCCTCATTCTGTCTCTTGCGCCTAAGCACCCTGAACACCCTGGTGTGTTTTTCAACTCGGACCTCACCAAACAACATTATCTGTCTGACAAGAAAGTTGCTTCAAAGGGTTCTTCACTCCTACAAAGCTGCAAAAACACCCGACAAACGGACAACAAATTGATACAAATTGCATGTGCAAAACACGTGCGCCAAGAATTGCCGATGGGTTCAAGAACATGGGTGGTCAGCGGGGACAAGCAAAAACTGCTGTTGTTGTTCACCAGTATCATGACCGCTGGGGAAACACGAATTGACAGAATTCAGGACTTCGAGTTAATCATAGTTAATCAGAATTCCAAGCGATTGTCCATGGTGCAGGACATATGGAAAAGCATGGATCAAACGGCATTTCGACGCAAAACCCTGAGGATCGTGTGACTGTGCAGGTGACGTCATCTCAAGCTTTTGCGAGAAAACATCGCCTGGCTGGGTTTTTGTCGCTGTGCGTTGCTTTGCTCTGTTTGACTTTGGGACCCTTGCTTGGCTATTGTTGGCGGTACGTTTTGGTTTCTGTTGATTGCATTGTCGATTGGTTAAACATTGGTAGGAGCCTGAGGGGTTAAATCCGAGGCAGTTGCGGGGCCTTGTTTTTGGTTGGTTGAGGTCAGGTTGGTCTTAGGCTGCCCTGCTTGCTTCAGGACGGCATGGCGAAACCTGGTCTTGCGCAGATAGACCCTGCGGATGCGGATCAACTAGATCCGACTGCAAACAATCCATGGGCCTTTGTAACCTCTGGTCAACCAGTGAGCCCGTGGACAGGTGGTCAGAGACCAATACTACCCACTTCGCATCCTCTCGGACCGGTGGGGGCACCACCTAGGCTTGCGGCTATACCGCTTGCCACAGAAAACACGCTTGGCAGCGATTCTTTTTAGTGCGTCGTCTCTGAGACGTTGCCGGTTGAGGTGCATGCTGCGAACGGACAGTTCATGATGGAGGGACCAATGACACCAGCTTGTGTTTTGCCTCACTGCACCAGTACATCCCCCTTTTGAGAGCACGGGCACCGGGCACCGGGCACTATTTTCCTCCATGTGGTTGTAACATGTTGTAACGAACCATGGGCGTCGTGAGCAACAGATGGAGCGGCCCAAGTCCAGTTTGGGTTCCGTTCGCATTGAAGAATTCTCAGGAGAGACGTATAAGTATACCAAATGGAAGAAGGCTCTGGAGGAGCAACAGCAGTTGTATCCGGTGTCAGCATACATTGGGCAGATAAAGAGGTTGAAGGCCAGTACCAACGGGTTGACCCAGAGGCACAGATCATGGACCCTTGGAGACAAAAAGCTCTTTAAGACGATGCGTCTAACGTCGAGAAAGGTTGGACGTTTTTCTGCCATCCAACGTGCACGACATCTCTGTGCCACTCCGAGCCGAAGATGAACATTACACCAAGATCTCGGAGCCCAGGAGCGATGAACTGATGACAAGAAGACAGGATATAAAAAGATGCATTCTTTTCAGCACTCCATGTGGATGAAGGTCAGGAAGCCACAGACGACGCAGAAGAAGAGATTTTGGAGGCTGAGGACTTGGAAGGTCAAGAGCTGTTGATAGAAGGAGCTCCAGAGGGAGAGGAAGACTTGGCCATGATCACAAAGGAAGAAGAACGGGAGGAGCCACACATCAGTGGCTGCGTCTCCTGCGGCCAAAAGGAGCATTGGCGAGTGATCCACAGTGTCCAAATGTCATGGCAGGGAAGGACAAACCCCATCAGAAGAAGCCCTATGCATGCTGACTCAGCACGGTCCCCTTTTCCTCTCTGTGATCTGTTCATCACGTTCTTCATGGTGATGACCACACTGGCCAGCGACACTTCGGGCAAGACAACATCATTGGCCCCGAAGTCCTCCTTCTCGGTGGTCTTCGTCTTCTTTGTGGTCACCACACCACGTGCAGCTGGTGGATGAGGATGTGGGTCTCAAGAGAAGAGCAAAGAGGTGACGGCCAGTCATTCTTGAGGAAGTTCTTGCAGCATGAAGGAAGAGCAAGAACACGCATCTAAGACATTGGAGAAGGCAAGCTTCCGAAGGGCAAGCTTCCGCAGACTTATGGCTCCTGACACCCATGCTGTCGAGGTTCAGATGTCGATTGCGAAGACCAAGGTTGGCGGTGAAGGACCGCATGTGATCAGCATGGACGGAGACCGTCAACCATCGTCATGTGCACCTCCAGTTGAGCCAAGCAAGATGTTCTCACCCTTTCGATCGGCTTCTCGGGGGTCGGCGAATGGAGATGGGCACTACGCAGCTTGCAAGGTCAGCGGATTCAAGTCAGTGATCGATTTTCCATCCCGATCGGGTCTCAACCTACGGAAGAAGCTCGTATGCTGGGTTTTGCTCACCAAGGCACCAGAGGAATGGCGATCATGGACAGTGGATGTCGTACAGCGGTTGCCCATCAGCTTTGGGATGAGGCATGAGGCATGAGGATCTTCAGAGGTTGAAGGAGCTGGGATTAAAGTGGCTCGAGGAGGAAAAGGAGATGTTCCAGTTGGGTTTAGGCACACCCGGGGCATCCTGTACCATGTAGGCATCCGAATGTCAAGTCATGCGTGGCTAGAGGAGCTGCTAGCTGCCCGGGTCTGTCTGAGAGTGCCCGTTGGGGGTGTCCTCATGAATGTTGCAATGCAGGAGATTCAGATCCAGCCAATGGGTCTAACTTCGACAAGGCCAGCCAATGGCTGTTGGTCTCATTGGACTTTTGGAAGTCAGGTGAAATGACGAAACGACGAAACGATCCATTTCCGGCCAGGCTGTTGAGGAAGAGGCTGTTGGTTTCGGAGGCAGCAGACGAAGACAGTTCAGCAGAGGAGACAGAGGGTCTGAAGGCACTGTCGCGGTTGGAAAGAGATTTGAAGTACATGCCGTTACAGCAGGCTCCTGAAAGAGATGAGCAGGAAGACCATGAATGGGAGATGGTTCATGCCTCAGAGGACGAAGAATCTATCAAATGAGATCGGAACCAAAGAGGTCATTGACGAGGATGAAGGAGACAGCTCTGAACTGGAGAGCTCCGAACATGAAGACAGCTATGCATCACGAGCTCACAAGTTTTGCAGCAAGAAAGAGAGAAGTGAGTTGAGGACCAACGTCGCGGCAATGGGTCATTGGCGAACTCTCTTTGCAGGTGGTTACACGCGCAAATTCCCTCAACAAGTCATTCAAGGAGCTGAGGAATGCTTGAAGAAAAGCAAGAAGTCTATGCCCAGAGAGAGCTCTTGCCGGAGAGAAGTTTGGGGCCATGGAAGAAGAAGAGGAGGAGGAGGAGGAGGACCCAGGATCCCAAGACGAAGCGGTGGAGGAAGGTGAAAGGAGGGTGTCAAGGTTGGACTGAGTTCATAAAGACTTGGGCACCCATCCAACGAAGTCCTCACCCACCTGGCGAAACTGGCAGCAGACAAGGAGTTGTTGGACTAGCAGCAAAGTTTCGTTGCAACACATGTAGGTCAGGACCTATTCCATCAAGACAAGTGGCACAGAGGTCTGATATGAAACCATACACTTTCAGTAAATCGGTGGCCATCGATCTTGAGTTTGTGAATTATACCATCGAGCTGTCACAGTGCGCAAAGAAGTTTCTATCCAACTTGGATAGCTCTTTTTGGAGTACCGACATGGCTTCACTTGGGTCAAGGAGTCAAGGAGGAGTTCTTTGAACAACATGCACTTGGAACAAAGGTAAGTGGGGGGCACACGCCGGTTGGCAACTGGGTCATGCAGAAAGACATAAAGACATGGTGCATTTTTAGGAAATGCCTGGTCAGCACTGATATTTGAGCACCCCATGATGGGTGGTCCTTGTAGTGTATACGGATTGTCGGAAGCTTCCAGATGCGGTGCCCTGGAACTTCTTGAGAAATGTGGTATGGGGAATTGTCGTAGCACATTCATTGCCAAAGACGGTTCGGAAGTCCTTGCCAAAGACGGTTCGGACTGCAAGTGGGCGATGGACTGTTCATGGGAAATCCCCAGAATCGTAAGTTGACCAGTTGAAACAAGCCATGAAATGATCAACATCAAGCAATGCCACACCGTAGGCCTTCAAGGTACTGACTGCCTTGGCATGAAGGTGTTCTGCGACACCCACAAAGAAATTCTCACCAATGACATGACCGGCTATGTGTTGAAGACTGAGACTGTGGGTCTCACCAAGGTGAAGAAAGGAAGGTGACTGGAAATGATTTGACCCTTTTTCGGCAACTGATCATGAGGATGGGATGGCCAGCACAGCATGTCTTCCTGGAGTACATGTATCGTATCAGTGCTCTCGCGCAACGTGTAGGAAATTCTGCTTTCAAAGACATGGAGCGGAATGCTTTGTGCTCTGAGATGAAGACAGCTGCACGAGAAGGCAAGGCGAAAATTCGGCGAAAATCGTCTACCGGCCCTTGGAAGGCTAGCCTTTGTTTGTCACTTATTTTGACGCTGCAACTTGGTCGAAAGCACGATGGTTCTGCCCAATCTGGCGAATTCATTTGTTGCCAGACAAACAGGGCAACGTCGAAGGCTCGACCTTCCAATTTGCTGGAAATAAGACCGCAACCATTCCAGCAAAATCTCACGCGTTGTTAGGTCAAACATGGCCGCGGAATCTTGCGCCCTTACCAAGGAAGCTGATCGTCAGCTCTACAATCGTTTGCTGTACAATGCATTTCGTTTTGGAAGGGTTGAAGTCTAACGTGATTGGAGGAGCCAGTAGCAGGGTGAAGACGTGATGGTCACCGACGCTAAGGCAGTGACAGTGACCATTGCCAGACTCTAGAGGGCACCTTGCTCAGGAAGGAACGCTAGACGGCCATTGATTTGTTGATTTGCTGATGGATTCTCTTGCGAAGGCCATGAAGGAATTTGCTGACCACGTGGAAGCAAGAGGGATTGCTGTGCTTGTCGCAACAGCCGAGGATTTGCAGGAAGAAAGCCGACGCTTACAGATCCGTAAGGGATATATAACGAGAACTGCGAGCGGCGACGGCGAAACGGTCTGGTGAAACATCTTTTTCTAGAAATGTGGAAAAGCATGGGTCAAACGATCAAACGGCATGTCGGTGCGAAACCCTGTGAATGGTGTGACTGCGCAGGCGACGTCATCGCAAGTTTTTGCGAAAAAACATCGCCTGGCTGGGTTTTGTTGCAAACTGTTTGATTTTGGGACCCTTGTTTGGTTCTTGTCTTGTTGGCGGTGTGGTTTAATTTCGGTTGATTCCATGTTCGATTGGTTAAACAGGGCAGACATCATCCGTCAGTGTAATTACCAACATAATGTACAAACTCTAGATAGTGGTTTATGTGAACTGCGCGTCAGGGTCAATTGCCTTCAAGTCCTGAATCCTCATGACTTATGCATCGATCCGAGGAGCATGTTGCAGCGGTAGTAGACAAAAGTGGAGCCTATACCTCCTGGCGAAGCGACCAGGCGTGGCCAGCTACGTTGCATCAAAAACCGGCTCCACAAACTACCAAGCTAGGCTGAAGCCATTTACGAAACTTCTGTATAAGGAAATGTACCAGCGTAGGCCCCAAACAGTGTGTGTGCCTTTATGAGGTAACCCACAATCAACTCTGGCCGCGTTTTCGCTCAATTGGTGGACCGACAATTCAGACGGAAACAGAACATTTGTACGATAATCTATTGACATGTGGCTTTATCACGCTTTCTTAAGTTAAAAAACTTTCAACCCACCATGGATTTATGCGGTGGGGAGACCAGTGGAGACAAGTGTAACAAGAAGGGAGACAAGCAGGGAGACAAGCAGGCAGGGAGGCAAGCACAGAGACAAGTGGAGATAAGTGCACCCGGCCAAGGCCAAGAATCTAACCAGGGAACATGCGTCTTGTTTAGCCCTGCGCATGGCCAGGAGTCATGGCCGAAGGACTGCGCAGAGCACGCGCCCGCCACGCAGTAGCATGTCAACGACACCGCCAAAGAGAAACACACGTCACCACACGTTGGTCCAAATACATGTGGAAGCGGGTTTGACAGATTCATGCACCAGCACCATCGCGCTGCTGTAACACGCGCTGAGGTAACATGAACTGAGAAAAGGAAAACATTGGCGCACTTCTTTTTCCTCACACAGCGACGAACAGGGGCTGTCTCATCTCAGGACACATTTACGGGTGGTGTGCAGCGCACAAGCTTGCCTGGGTTCTTTTCTGCTTTTGGGGCTCAGGGTCAGGCTCAAATCGACGAAGGTTAACTCATGCATCGGCTGTGAACCGAGCGCTCGTGGCGACAAGCGTGAGCATCGTAGGATGGCTCAAACAGGGGTGGGACATAACGGGTGGGATGTTTGAGGAATCCGCGGTGTCTAACTTAAGAAGTGGATTCAGTGATCATTTTTGGACGAGCCATGGTGACTGTTCCTTGGAAGGATGATCAAGAATCTTCGCCAGGACTCATGTGAGGTTTTAACGCGACCTTGTCCTTGAAAGAAAAAATGCTTTGGAAAAGTCGATTTCGCGGGCGAACGTCGCTCACACAAAATCATCGGAGATTTCACAAGCAACGCGTGGCTGAATGTGATCACACATAAGAAACGAATCACAAGCACAGCACTCCTGATGTAATGCACTCTCTTACATGCCAATGGCAAGAACGCCATATTAAACGATGCTTCGAAAGACATTGCGAAAGCGTTGCGTTGGCTCCCAACCCAAGACTTGAGAAGAGCGAGGATCGGTCTAGAGCTCCGTTAGGTTGGCGAACGAGGTTTAATGTTCAATTGCGCATATGTGCTTTGACGGTCACTTTGCGACGTAAGCGGTCTGTTCAGCTACAAGGCGCGGGGGCAACGTTCGAATTTCGGAGGCCGTATTGCGGCCAAGGATCTGTCCCTGCACTACGCTTCGAACATCTCCGCCGGGCGTACAAGACAGGCCATCACGTCGCGACGACCAACGTCTTGTTAGCCCTGCGCGTGGCCAGGAGTCAGGGCCAAAGGACTGCACAGAGCACGCGCCCGCCACGCACTAGCATGTCAACGACACCGCTAAAGAAAAGCACACGTCAGCACATGTTGGTCCAAATACATGTGGAAGTGGGTGTGACAGATTCATGCACCAGCTGAGAAAAGGAAAACATTGGCGCACTTCTTTTTCCTCACACAGCGACGAACAGGGGCTGTCTCATCTCAGGACACATTCGCGTAGTGAATTTTTTCTGGCTTTGGTGCCTGGAATAGGATAAGAGCACCCCGCAAGCCTTGAACGCTTTGTGATCTGGAGTGGCCTCACTCCAGGTCAAGGAAGCACAGGCCGCAAAAAGGGTCATCTGTGACTTTGAGCAGGACTGATTCAAAATGACTTGGCAGCAAGTAAGTCAGGCCAAAGCCATCATGCTTGGGCTGTCGCTGGAACCCTTGATGGCTGTGTATCTTGCTGCCTCATTGTCTATCCAAGCGACCCCTAACCTATTACGAAACATGCTTCGGTACTTCCATCTGGAAGCCAAGAATGCAAACAATTCAATCTGACAAATTATCTGCACCCCACCAAAGCTGTCCAGGAATGGACAAGGAGCCTCAGGCACTTCAATTTCGAAGGCTTCACCCCAACCGGAGCCTGGATCGAAAATCACTCCCCCCACACTGGCCTTGCCTTCTTCCCAGG
>CAXAMN010028695.1:0-17363 GCA_963970005.1 Durusdinium trenchii
TACCGATCCTCTTTTTATTAAACTTGACATTTTCATTTTCAATCAACCTCTTTGCTCCGAGGAGAAAGATTGATTGCAAAGGGAACAATGAAGCTTTTGAGTTAATACGGGGAAATTTCAATTTCGCGTGCAGACGCTGGAGCATCTAACCATTCCGTGTTGTTTTCAATTTTTTGCAAACATCTGCGGCATGTTATGTGCCGGGTTTTGCGGTAACCTCGTGGTGAATTGTGCACTTTGGCAACTTCGCTGGCCCATGAGGAGGTTGTGCACAGAGATGTTATTTTTGCTGGCCTGTTTGCTGCGAGCGTTTTTTTGGACCTGTGTTCCGAAGGATTTTTTTTTGGGAATCGGACACCTGCTCTCGTGTCAAGATTTGTTTGAGCCGTGCAAATTCGTACATCGATTTGCGAAACATTGGACCCACGATCTTATTCAACCCGGCTCAACCTCTCCTTCACCCCTTTCGATCCATTTGAAGCCCGCTTCAGATCCTCCTTTTGAGTGTTTTCTGAATTTTGTACCGTCACAAAGGGTGCTGTGAATCACTATTAGAAGGTGCAGACAATTTTACTGTATGTGTTCTTTTTGGTGTGAGATTTTCTTTTTCAAGAGACGGGGGGCAATTGGCCGGCCTCAAATACACCTTTGACGTGTGCACCTGGCCTGGGCCCAGTTGGGAAACATTTGTACAAAACATACGTTTTTAGAACCTGCAGCAATTGGCTGCCCTGGGGGTGATAGTGTCACCGATTTGGATGTGGGCTGACATTAGGTGCAGGCACACATGGCCCAGAAACATGTTTGCGCGGGATGAAAGTGTCCGTGTGCAATGTGTGCAATATTTTGCAGCGCTTTTGGCAAGTTCACCAAACCAGCAATTTGCTGTGCACCGGGAACCCAATCCAATAAATGACAATTTCAATTCGAAGGCCCCGGAGATTGAAAGTAACAAAACAATATTTGCAGGTGCTGATACTTGTGTAAGACAAACGTTTTGGACTCCAGACTGACACTGCCAGTAAACCGCATTCGGGAAAGAGTTCGCGTGAACTGCAGTTAATTTGCAGAGTCATGACTCATGACATGTGCGTGTGAGAACCGCGGCTGCGATGGAATGCAAGTGTTGGCAGTTGAGTTGTACCATTTGAGTTTTTGATCCTGATGCCATTTTATGTGTTCAGTCAAGAATGTGAGTTTGGGTGGAGAGCCATGCGGTTGCACCGGCTTGGGGCTCAGGGTTCTTGTTGTTCAAGTGTCTTTAAGTGTGTTTAGGAGCGGACACATCAGCACAAATGTCCCAAAAAGATCCTTCAAATTGTGGAATTTGCTGGGTTTGCTGGGATTGCTGGCTGACAACGGCAGGCATGTGTTTGTGGAAACGTGAGGAGCCGGCAAGCAAGCGCAGCGAGCGCGCTGGTGATCGCATTCTGTGCAGCCGAGGCAACGAGGGCAGGGTCACCTGATCATGTTTGCTTGGCAGGTATGTCGAGTTTAGAAGGAATGTGAAAAAGGACACGAGTTCCTATTTTTGTAGCCTCCGCTTATCATCAAGTGCCAAGAGTTACACCCACCAGTTTTGACTTGCGCTTCATTTCTTGATGAACAAACACTTAAAGCATGACAACCGACCCGGACCAAGGCCTTCGTGTCTGGCTCTTTGGGGAAGGTTGGAAGGGAAACGAAGCCAGATAGATGGCAACCCAGGAGTTGGCAGGGTTTACAGAGCAAGTCAAACGTTCGGAACTATTATATATATATATTATATGGTAATATGCCACGATGACGACACGTTCTTCACGAACAAAGTCGAAATTGAGTATGACGAAGGCGGAGTGGGGCGAAATTGAAGTAGCTTGTGCCTGTCAAAAGGTTTGTTGGTTCGTCATTGTCCCGTCACTCAGGGCAATTGTTGGCAGGTTAGACAAGTCGGCAGAATATGTCGGTGGAGTGCTGAGGAGATGCAGAGAGCAGTAGGTTGCTGTATGAACAAACATGTTTTCTGACCCATGGCTTCTCGAGAGGTGGTCAGGCTTGATCTTCTCAGGTTTGTGGGTAAGTCGCGAAGTTCACATCGTTTTTGATTGTCATTCAAGATAAATTATCCAGAAGTTATCGATCAGCACAGCGGAAATAGTTGTCTTTTTCATTCGAAGAGCGGCTGAGATTTTCACATGTGCTTTGAGCGGAGGAACTCTATGCCCAGGGCTTTTCTTTGCTGGAATCTGGGTGCGCAAGGGAACAAATCGAGGGCTGCAGGGTCCGAGAAATTTGCGGCTGGCAACTGTAGCTTTCACATGCTTTCACTACGATTGGTGTTGCAAAATCTGACACGACGCCTTAAACCGTTCATACCTTTTGGTCAGCTACCTGCAAGTCATTGGACATCGTTCTTTGGTTGCTGCCAACCTGCCTTCGGAGAAATCGGCTCGGCAATCATTTCTGCCAGGTCTGACCTGGCCAAAGGCATTAGGTGTATGCAGCAGGTGGGGTCATGTGGATGTGGGTGTGGAAGGGAAAGTTGAGCTTGAGAAATACAGGTCCTGGAGCTTCCATAGGAAGAAGAATCATATGAAAAAAGGTACGAACATGCTGAATTCATGGGGTACGAAATCGGAAATCCGAGCTTCGCGGAATGTGAACAAAACTATAAGAAATATGAAATATGCTGCTGTTTTTGATTTGTTTGTTATGTTTTCGTTCTTTTTCATATGTTAGTCGTTCTAACAAACCATAGAAAAACAAAGTAAAGACATCGCAAAAAAATACAGTAAGACATATGCTGTTTCGGATTTGTTCGTACTGTTTTTGTACTTTTGTGTATGCTATTCGTCATTACAAAACATAGCAAAGCAAAACATAAATACATCAAACATGAAAATGCAATGAGACACATTGTTTTTCGGATTTGTTTGTATTTTTTCGTACCTTTTTGTATGTTATTCATTATTACAAAATACACAAAAACAAAACACACACATATATCAACATGATAAATACATTATGCCAGCATAGACCCCAAACAGTTTCAGCATGTCTTTTTTGCGGCAAGTCCTTGAAATCCAATGTTGGTGGTATAGAATTCGCCAGCGCGGCCAGAGGACAGCAGGAGGACAAGAGAAGGACCCAGCGATTGCAAGTGTGGCACGAAGAGAGCAGGAGGACACATCAGGAGGACATCAAAAGGACAAGAGGAGGACACAGGGTTCGCAAGTGTGGCACGAGGACAGCAGGAGGACACCATCAAGGACACAGGGTTCGCCAGCGCGGCCAGAGAACGGCCGGAAGATGAGGACAACTGGAGGACAAGGAGAGGACAACAGGAGGACAACACCTGGACACAGGGTTCAGGGGTGTGACCAAAGACTGTGGCCAGCATTTTTCCTAAGAGAGAACCCCAACAGCACACTGTTTGGGGAAAGGAAGCAACGAAAACAACACAAAGCAAGGCAGCAAGGAAAAGAAGACAAAGCAAGACAACAACTATGACTTGTATCTAAGTGTTTGTATTTCTTCGACTTCTTGCCAAGAATCTACAACATGTGAAAAAATACAGCGTTTTTCGTATATCGCAGGTCTTGTGCATAGCTTCAGACTTTCTTTGTACTTCTGGTCACCTTCAGTGATCTTTCAAGTTTAAGGGGCAAGTGCAACCTTTTCCCGTGGCTGGCTGGCATGTGAGCCAGTACTGTGTGTTGTGTTGAAGAACGCCTATTAATTCAGGTGTGTTGCTGGAGCGTAGTAGTCGAGAATGCACTTGGTGACAGTGGATGGTCATCAGCACAGTGGGGCTCTTCCAATCCCTACAACGCTGCAAAGGCATCTGAGCAGGGCTTTGCACCGGCGGACACCGAGCTGGGGACGGCCTATGCGCAGTGGCTTGGCTTGAAAAGATGTATCAAAGCATTCTCAAAACGGCCCTGATTCCCTTTCATGCTGGCAGCGAATGAGCATCACCATGCTTGGGGAGTACTCGGACAATTTGGAACCTATTATGTTGCTACGGGGGCACTTTGTGCCCAAGGAACACGGCACCCAGCACGGAACCGGCAAGGACAGGGTCTGATGTCTTTGAAACATAGAGGTCTCCAGCAGTCCAGAAAGTCGAACGCAATTTGTGTTTTGACTCACTAAAATGGAAACTCAAAACCATCTGTTTGCAAAGGAAAGTGGTCTTTCAGGGGGCCTATTCTGCTCCAGTTCCATTTTTGTGAGTCAGAGTCAGAGTGTAGCACTTGTGGTTTGTTTGGGATGCCAATGCTAAGGGGGATGTTTGGCTTGCCACAAGACGTGGAAAAAGCCAGATACTTCCTGGAACGGGGTGCTGAGGCGGAGTGGCGTTTTGATTTCGTTTGGTTTCACTTTGGAAAACAGGATTCTTCAAAGCACCTAGTCACTTTGTCGTTTGTCATGGGTGCAGGGAAAAACCAAACCGAACAAGGATCCCGTGGACTCTCATGTCAGGTCTAATGAATTCGGAAGTCTGGATGGTTCCGACAGAGTTGACAGAGAGAGAGAGAGAGAGCTGACAAAGCGTTGACCGTGCTGACAGAGCGCTGACAGAGCTGACCTGACATTCAGGGGGGCGATGTGACCGCACACTTCAATCTGGGCGTCCTAAAGGTCAAGGGCAAGCTAGGCTTCCCGCAGGATGGGTCGATGATTGCCTGTGACGCGCGAGAAACGTGTAGCACGCGGCACGCAGACTGGTCAAAGATGAAGAAACTATATAATCATGTTTAGGGCGGGTGGATGGAAAGGGCAGTGAGGCTTTGCCGGGAACTCATATGGACAACTGGGTTTGATTGATCGCCGTCTTCAGTTCAGAAGGCTCCAATCTGAAGACCTCAGAGGATTGAGATGGCAGAAGAAGTATGAAAAGGGAGCACGGAAAGAGGGGAACCTTTGTCCCCGCACTCAAATCGTTCAGGACAAACGGGCCGCTGCAAAGCACTTTCGCATTGCAGGGGAGGCCAGGGCCTTTGAGGGCGCCCTTTCGCCTTCCCTTTTGCTGTTGAGACATATCGAGACCAGATACAGTAGAGGGTCAAAAGGCTGGTCCTTTCTTCACGTGAATGAGGCTGAAGAAAACATAAGAAAACAATCCCTGAAAGACCAGACAAGCATTTTGACACCACAATGGCCCGGTGACGTGGTTTCACGGGACTGGACACCCGACCTGCAGACGTCTCAGACGCCTGGGTGAAGGGGTGGTTTCACCCGATCTGAGGCCGGTCATCGGAATGCCCTCATGAACCTCTCCAGGATGTTCGCTACGGCCGGGTGGGTGTGGTGGGATGTGGCGGGTGCGGGAAACACGCCTCAGGATGTGCGAGAAGTCCGATCAGACTCACGGATTTATGGAGTACAACGATTTAGGGCTGGGTCAGGAGTTATAAGTCTTGCAGTTAGCCGCTAAGGCTCAGAGTCTTGACCACTGGATTTACTCCACCAAACAGCGCAGCTCGGACACTGTGTCGACTGGGTCACAAGACTCGCAGTGCGTCTCGATCGACACGAGGGAGATGGGATTCCACAAGACTCGCAGCAAGCGGCGCAGTGCGTCATCCAGGCGAAGCGTCGCGGTATGTTCGTACTTTTTTTCTTTTAATGTAATAGATAGCTGTGTTTTCCTTTTTATTGTTTGGATGTTATTTTGGTTCTTTTTTCTTTTGTGCCGTACAGAGACACGACGGCCCGGCCCGTCACGGGTGGGTTCCAAACTCTAGATCGACCCCGCAGTGGTGCTTGTCGAAAGACAGCATGGTGTCTTCATGAACTTGTTGCCGATGTGAACAGCTTCTTCCTACTAGCGTCTTGCCACTAGTAGCCATGGCCTCCAACCTACTTGCGATGGCCTCCGAGCATAGCGTGCTAATACTCCAGGCAGCTCAGAAAGGGGAAGACATGAAGGAGCTCGACCCGACATCGGGCAGTCTGCCTCTTTCTGACGTCGAAATCAATTGGTTGATGTTGGAACCTGGAAGACCTGGAAGACTTGCAAGGCCTGGAAGACATTGGGAAAATACATCTAGAAAAACCACGCCGTGCGTTTTTGCGTCCGGACCCCCCCCAAAATGGAGGCTCTTCACGTGGAATCGGAACTCTCGCCGTCGGTGCAGCTGTCACACTGTGAGAGGACCTGCTGGAGAAGATCCGCTCTGGCACGTTGGACCCAAACACCACCAATAAGTCTGGGTGCCCAGAGGGCAGCATGGGCCATGGTCAAAATGACAGGGAGAAGCCAAAACCTGGTGCCTGGTGCAATTTTTAACAGATTCTTGCAGGCATTTACAAGATTCTGGTTTTCTGGTGCCTTCGGGTTTGCTCAGTGCCATGTTTCCAGCGAGAGATTGCAACACACAGATCACACCTCCTTCCAACTTCCACATTTGTTGAACAGAGTGCAAGCCAGCGGCCGGCCGCATGATTGTATCCAGTTGTATCGAGCCCACACCTCATATGTCTGGGTGATGAAAGGAACTTTTTGCATCTTCCGATGTTCATCTTTTCTACTTGGAGTTGGATGTGATCTTCAGTGAACTCCCAACTTTGGCACTTTGGATGTTCGCCGTTTCTCACATCCACAGCTTCCTCCCGTTGGCGCCTCGGAAAAAAGAAGGTTACAAGAGGAGATGGACCGCATCCGCGAAAGGGCGCAGCAGATGCCTGGCTTCACGCAGGACCCCTGGAGAAACCTCTCGCGAGCGAGATCAGCCTGTTTTGTGGGGTCGAAGTGGTGTTGGAGATTCTGGTGAACTCTCACAGAAGGGGATGTTGAAAGAGAAAAAAAAGCCTGGTTCCCTTCCCTTCCACAGAGTTGCCTTCCACCAGGCGCATTTTTGGGGTGTCCACCAAGCCAGACCATCCATCTGTGGCTCGCAAAGAAAATGAGGTGAGAGGGCTGAGTGTGCAAGCCATGGAGACGGCGCGAAGTTCGAAAGCCACAGTTTACCTTGACCTGCTGATTGGAGGAAAGATGAAGGGACAAAAATAGTGTTTCTTCATGTTTCTTCATTATTCGTCTAGATGGCCGGCCCATGAAAGACAAAAGGACGGTCGAATTCTCTTGCAACAAGAGGCATCCTCGAAGTCGGTTGGTAGAGCCGTAGAATGTTTCACAGCCAACGAAGTTAGATAGTTCTCGTTGTGAAAATAAACTGGCTGGAGATGTGTTCGGACCGCTGTTTGGAATTTGCATCCTTGCCAAGTGAGCGAACAATGCCTGAGTGAATTTGTTGGCCTCCAAGCTGGCCGGAGCCTATCATCATGAAATGGCCACTTTGAGGAACAGAACAGTTTGGCATTGCATCCGACATAGATTGGTTCTATGCAGACACCCCCAGCTTGCAAGATGCAGAAGAAGCACATGCATGATGGGGAAAGATCGTTGATGGATTTTCTGCTGCCTTTGGGCCTTGCTTATTGTTGCAAAAGATGTGTCCTGTGTCCTGCAAGGATTCGGCTCAAGCTCTTTGCCCGCGGGCCTTTGCCTGGGCAAGAGTTTTGCCGAATCCGAGAGAACTTGGTTTCTCTCCAACTAACGTAGCACATTCACCATGATATGTACAATGTGTCTTGGCGCAACAGAATGCTCGAATATAGACCCTGGCACCCCACATGCCTTGCCGCGATCGAAGCCCAGGAAGCTAGTCTGGTTGCTGCCCTTGGTGGACTTGGCCTTTGCGGCCAAGGCTGGAGCATGCTTGGAGAACGAGTTTGAAACTTTCCACCTGTCATCATTGGTTTTTCAGTGTTATAGAATGTTATACACATTGAAAGCTCTTGGGGGGGGTCTATTGCTTTCTGGAGGATAAGCGTTTGGGTTTCCGAGAACGCGAGCGCTTGCAGGTCAGACCTCTGGCAGCAAACCTCTCGTTGGAGTTGTTGGTCCAGGACCATGACCTCTCTGTGCACCTGGCTGGGCGAGCATGAGTTTGTCAGAGAGTTCTCCCATCAATTCTTCTCTTTACTCGCAGAGTGATGCATGTGTGAGGACCCTGGCCTAGCCTCCAATAACACCCACCATTGGAGCCTGGGTGTCTTGGCCGCTCAAAGCCTTTGGGGTTTCACGCTTCCGCGAAGAGATCCTGCAGATTTGCCGGTCCCGGTCTGAGTGCGGAGCCGCACGACGGGTGTTCAGCTCAGGTGATAAGGAGGCCTTGGCCTGGGCCTTGGCTGCCTTGTCCTGGCGAAGTGGAGTGAGAATGATGCTGCAGTACGTGAGAATAACAAACGGCTCTCAGTTGGGGACCATGATCAAACATCATGCCCAGTGACCTTATGGCCTTGTGTGGCTCGTGGCGCAGGCCTTGCTGAATGCGACCTCAAATAGAACACAGATGAGACGTCTTGAAGAGACGAGCTCCTTGGCAGAAGTCAGCTATTCTGCAAGTCTTCTCGATTCTGCGCCATTTTCAAAGCTTGCTTCGCCGGCGTCCGAAGGCGAAGAGGAGGAAGAGGATGGGGTGTCCAAGAGTGGACTGGAATCGGCTGTGGACTGGACTGGAATCAAGTGAGTGACTTGAAAAGCGGCCAGGAGTATGACTATCCGTCTGGACACGACATGGATGAGTTCGATGACCCTTTGGACGATGCTGAGGACAGTTGGGATGTCCGTCACACACAGGCACTGAAAAAATCAAGAAGCATTCAGTTCCAACACTCGTGGGCAGTCGATTCAAGGTTTCACCCCCTACCACGCCCACCATCATTGTTCTGAAACAGTCGATTTAAGGCATTTTAGATACTGTACTTATAACTTATATAACTCCTATGAATGTGCTGTAAATCAAGCGCCGGTCGCACATGAAAGCCAGCATGGATACTTTCGACGAAAGCTGCAGCTGGAAATCAGCTGCTGAAAAAGGCATGTGGGACTGTGTGGGGGTCTCCTCCTTGATTCAGGACTCATCCTTTGCTTTGGAGCTACTCGGCTGAAGATCACCCGATCGAAGGAAGGGCCGCACACAGATGATGAGGATTTTTATGCTTCGTGAGGATTTTTACGAGTGGGATGAGGGGTGGGGTAGAACTCAGAACAAGTGGAAGATTCACTTGCCTTACTATAGCCTTTGCTCATAATATGTATATATATATAACTATACATACATATAATATATATATATATATATTTACAATTTGGAATCTTGATGCGGGTCGTCCATTTCTCGAGAAATGGAGTCGCTGTGTTGGTCGGAAGCTGCATCCAAACCACTGTGCGGAGGACAACCATGAGAGCGTTTGCTGGATGTCCAAGCAAACGGATTATAGACCGGAGATCGAGGGTCCCATGCGACTGTCAAGGCCACCTTCGGACCGCCAAGGCAAAGCTTTGGCAATGCCTCTCTGAACGCTTCGGAGGAGGTGGGACCGAGTCGGGGTCGTTGGCCTCAGTTGGTCGGATCGTTTGGAGGGACGCTTGTGGGCCTTTTTCTTAGGACGACCCAGCTTCAAAGGGACATAGCTTATGACGCGGTCTGAACTCCGGGATTGAATGGGACGTTGTTGGGAGCTTCCATATTCTTCATTGGTGGAGTCGAGCCCTACCAGTCCAAGGACCGAGTAAAACTTGCTTCCTGACATCGAGTACTGTTTTTGCATGACCGGACCCAGCGAAATACTGAGTTCCTTGACCCCTTCAATCATTCCGCCCCTCACCCGGCCGCAAGCTCCGCCTCGCCCGTCATCGGAACATTCGGCCGCCCGCGCCAGTCGGAATGGTGGTGCCGCGGGAACTGCCGCAAATGCAAAAGGTGGAACCGAAGGGTCTGGGCCTTGGACCGAAGGTGGGACAGGTAGGTATCCGCAGTTTGTGCCTTGGTACTAGAGTGAATGTTCCAACAGCAAAACCCACACGTGGCCATTTTGGCTACAAGCCCACCCGATCTACCCTCACACCCTAGTGCTGTTTTTCAGCGGGGGGAGAGAGGGTATGTCGGATCCGCGTGGCCGTCAAGCCAAGAGGACCGAGAGGGATGCACGCCTCAGTAGCTCTTCTCGAGAGAAGCTGGGAAAGACTGCGGGCATCATGGCGGTCGGGGCTTGGGCGACCAGAGTAGAGATAGCTAGGATGATAGAGCAGGGCGTTCCAAGTACAAAGATACTTGAGCTGATCCGAAAAGGTGAAGAGGGGGAGACCCCCCTTAGCACCACCGACGTACTGGAAGCTCCGTCCGGATCGGCCACTCCCGGGAGTTCAGTGTCTACCCCGGCGAGCTTGCAATATGAGTCCCCTTTCTCGGTGGCAGGAGGGAGAAAGCCCTTCCCTAGTGTGAAGGAGTCGAGGGAGCCGTCGATCCCCTCAGTCTCTCCTTCTGACTCGTTTGGAAGGTACAAATCGAGGGAAAAGCCTTGGGCCACTGGCGGAGAGCAGCAGGGAGTGTCCTTCAAGAAGAAGGCAACCCCTCCTCCGAGAATGAAAGAGGTCCATGAAACCCCAGAAGAAGAATGGGACTATGTACCATCATCGCCGCCAGAGGGTATTCCGGAAGGTCCTGGCGAGCCAAGTAAGGAGACTGGCTCCAAACCGGAGGGAGTGGATCCCCCTCCGCAATTCAGAAAAAAGGCTACACCTCCTCCAGACCTGGAAAAGGATTCAAGGGAGGAGAGAGGCGCCATCGGCTACATTCCGAAGAAGTTACCAGCTAGGTGGGGTCCCCTCGAAGCTGAGAAACAAGAGAATTTCCGTGGATTGGCAAGGACTCTCTTCGAGGACCTTGTTATCCTAAAGGTAGAAATGGACCTTGTCGATTCGGTTGTGGAGCAGGGCGAGATCAACGACGAGACTTTCTACATGTTGACAGAGCCTCGTTCAGCCGGGACGGGGTTGCGCTATGCTCGACTTATGAAGAAGTACCTAGCGGTTTTTGAATTCCACGGAGGACTGGAGGGAGCCACACCGGATCCGTTCGGTGTCCCATTCCTCCAGAAGTATTTGAGACAGCTGATGTTAGACGAGGTGGGCTTTCGTACACCACAAAGCCTTCTGTACGCTATCGAGCATTTCGCAGGCATTTTTGGTTTTGAATCACCGGGATCCAAGCACCCGAGGATCAGAAAGCTAGCAGCGGACTATGCTGCAAAGGCGCCGGAGCGCTCTCCAGCCCCACACTTCGAGGTGGACTTCCTGGATTACTTGGAGGGTGTGGTCCTCGACGATAAAAAGGATTTACAGACTCGGGTCGCTTGTGGGAAGCTCAGGCTGTGTATTCAAGCAAGCGTCCGCCACAGTGATCTGGCAGGTACCGCCATGGAGGATATTCAATGGTGCCGGCCAGTGGGAAGGCCGGAGGTCCTTGGCCTTCGCGCTAGAGCGGCCAAGACAAAGTCGGGGCCGAGGCCGTGGGCAGCAGCCTGGGTGGGAGTAAACCCATCCAGGGATTCTGGGTCGACCTGCTTATCAAGATGCATAGGCCTCGCTGGAGAGAGCATCGCTTTGTGGGATGTGCCTCCGACGGTCAGGGCGGCTTCAGGTTGTGTCCTCCCCTGATCACCGAAGACAACCTAGTTGTGAGGAAATGTCTTTCTGATGACAGGGAAGCTGGCGTAAAGACCCCTCTCGATGAGAGAGCCATTATGAAGCTGAGATGGCACTCATGCAAGAACACCTCACCAACTTACATGACGCATTTCGGTATTTCCCCTCGTACCGTACGGCATCAGGGTGCTTGGAAGAAACCTTCCCAAGCGATGCCAGATCTGTACCTGAGGGAGGCACAGACTTTGGTTATAACAGCTCAATGGCAGGTATTGGATCAGATCCGAAGAGGAGCAACAGTGCAATCCCTCACCGGAGAAGATCTCGACTTCAGGCCAATGCGACCGGATTGGAGCACAGTGTCGGATCTCGTCCTGGCGGGAAAAGTCCCCAGGAACTCAGATGGCGAGTCGCAGGTAGAAGCCATGCGGAAAGCTGTAATCTGTGCCAATGACCCGGACAAGTTTCATCCGCAGGTGCAGATGCAGCGAGCGCCCGTGTCCGTGGACCTTCGAGAGGAATTTCGCGGAGCTGAAGAGAGCGACGAAGAGAGCTTAAAAAGGGTGGTTAGCAGGGAGGCAGAATCAATCGCCTCTATGGGAGACGCACGATCTGAGTTGGCATCCGTCACATCGCAAGCGGAGGACTCGGACGACTCTTCGCTAAACCCCGAAGCTCATGATGTGGAGTTCTACCCAACCTACATTCAGCTTGCAACTGGACATGGGAAGGTGCACAAACCTGGACCTGGTGAAAGGGAGGATTTCCCCTTTTGCAATGCCAATGGAAAGCGCTTCGTCAGGTTGGCACTGGATGAGGACTGGGGAACTGACTACTCGCTCTGCGAGCGCTGCTTTGGGAAGGCAGGTGGCTGTCCCTTGCTGTGCGACTACAAGCAGGAGAAGGATGGTTACATGATCAGGTGCTCGAGACGATGCAACCCGAGTGCAGTGGCGGACCACAAAGACCCATCCGACCGAGGTTTTGTACTGAGAGCAAAGGAGCATAGGTGCATGTTTCATAGTCTTCTGAAAGAGGACGTCTCACCCTGGAAGCTGGACGCTTGACGATCCGATTGCACATTTTAAAATTAAAGCGCCGGTCGATTTTTATAGAACCATGTAGCCATGCGGCCCGGTTCCATGAGGTCGTTCCCATGAACTGATCGAAGTGGAATTTTGCTACGCTTCGATCTTATGGGTTGTCCCATGAAGTAAACTGGAGGACCACCAGGGGAATCCACGACCATTCGGTTGGACGTGATCGTAGGCACACCTAATGTGAGACGTGTGTGCAAGATGTCCCTCGGTGAGCCATTTTCGTGGCCCAAACCGGGCCGTACACCCAGCGCCCCGACCGGGAGGCCAAGAGTCACAAAGGTCCGGATGTCAGACGCTAAGTCTTCCCTCGCCTTTGGTCGTGCTGCATCGAGCTTCGATGTACACGAGTCTGACTACTTGGTGCTGACCCTAGATGGGATCACCACGTACGAAGCCATGGCTTTTCGCTTTCCGACCGCGTCAGACTTTGACGAGTATCTCCGAAAGCACTTGCGCGCCCGTGCGGCCTACAGAGATCCCAGTGGAACAGTTACGGGATTCTCAAAGAGTGGGGCAGAAGCATGGGAGACGTACAAGTCTTCGGAAGATGTAGGATGCCTGAGGAAGCTTTGGACCCTGGCCACACAGGTCTCCAAGAGGAACCTGGAGCGCATGGCCGGAGACGATGGAGAGACTAAACAAAGGTCACAGTCGCCATCAGTCAAGAGCTGGAAGACAAGGCAGTGAACAATGCCATGCCACCTCCAGCATCGGACAGGGAGCGCCCTTCCCTATTTACGCTCACGAAGGTGCAGAACAACTTTTGTCCAGGAGGAGCCTTCCAACATCTCCCATGGGAGAGTTTCGTGAACATGGAGTGCGAGTCCAGGTTGAGACGGGCAGGGAAGCTCCCTAAGGACAAGAAAGAGTTGATCCTGGACGACAAAAAGATCACCCTGAACAGTCGGGACGAAGACTTTCCGGAGCCGCCAAGAATCTACGACTTGCTGACCTTGAAGGACACGATGGATCTACGCAGCAGGGCCTTCCAAATGCTCGATGTTGCCACCTATCAGGACTTTGAGCAATACAACAATCGAGTTATGGGCTTGCTGAGGGCGACGGTGGCTGAAGGCATGAGGGCCCCAACAATCAATGAGGCCCGTAGGTGCGATAGGGAGATCATGACGGAGATTCTGAGGGTCGTGGCGAAAGGCTCAGGCACGGTGGGTGCAGGTCTGAGGTTCTTCGCCCAGGCCGGAGAAGGTGAAGGGTTGTGGCGTCTATTGGACGCCCAGCCCGAACACCTGCCGGATCAAGGGAAGGAGAAAGACTCAGATGCAAAGAAGTCACACCGTGAGCGATCCCCATTGAAGAGGAAGAGAGGCATGGAAGAGGACAAGGGCGTGCACGAGACTCCAGAGAAGGCCCGCCTGTGCATGATTTGCAAGAAGCGTCATGAACCTCGATGCCCAATTCCTCCTGGATGGAGGAAGGAACAGAAAGAGGCCCAGAAAGCCAAGGCAGCCGCAGCGAAGGCAAAGGCAGGAGCCTTTTCCGGAAAGAAGGGCTCAGAATAGGGAGCCGCTCGTCCCACAGCGGATGCAGCCGCCGCAGTCGGGATGAGAGCATCTTCCAGAAAAAGGGTTGCGGAGCCTTGGGATCTTCTTCGTGGGAAGGACGTTTTTAGAGACGAATCCGAACTGAAGGTCAGTTTGAGGAATGCGAAGGTTGCGCACTGGGCCCCTAATTGTTGCACTTTTTCGAGGGCAAGGGAGAAACCCATTCCGGGAGTCGCAAATGCTCCAAAACCACTCCGAAGTGTGGAGCACCCCCGAGGCATTCCCGAAGTCGTATCCAAACTCCCTCAAGCAAAGAGAAGGAAACTCGACCTTGATACCAAGATGGCTGATATGGCCGCTGAACATTGCCTTGTTGCCCATCGCGAAGGTCGCTACATCGCGAAGGTCGCTACTTCAGCTTGGAGCACCCGCGGAACAGCTTGGCAAGAGGCCTAGAGTCTTGGAGCCGACTGGAGGGGGAGGAGGGAGTTCGATCTACTAGCTATCATGCTTGCATGTTTCACCCCTGTAGGCGTAGGAAATCCCAGATCTTAATTCATAACATCCCTGGCTTGGAGCATTTTGCGGGGCTCGAGTGTCGATCTAGTTCGCTTTGCTCCAAAACAGGAACCCCACATCAATCCTGGAAACCGGAGACGAAGGAAGGGAAAGTGCTTTCATTCGCCACCTCCGAAGAGCGTGAATACCCTGAAGAATTTTGCAGAGCATACGCACACGGACTGGCTAGAGCTTTAGGGAAGGCCGAAGCCTCATTTGTGGAAATCTTTAGTGGGCCCAATGCCCCCCTCTCTTTTGCCGTTGCCAGGGTCTGGAACACAACCGTGGAGGGGGGGGAGAGGGCAACTCTGTTCTCGAACTTCGAGTATTCAGAAGCTACTACCCTGAGTTCAGGCCTACCCCAGGCGCCGGAGCATTCGCCTGGTTTCGGGGATAGACCTGAACAAGGAGTCAAGAGGCGCAGGGCGCTGGGTGCGTCAGGCGACCCTATTCCCTCAGATTCGTACGAGAGCGAACAGGTCGCACAGCCTCTAGAAAGTATTTATAGAAGGCATGCTACAGAGGCCGGGAGTCAGCCCAGCTTTGGGAAGAGATTACAACTCATTCCAGACGGCTTGTATGACCCAGGGAGACACCTGGAGTTGGCCAAAGCTTTGGCTCATCCTTTTGATTCCATATCCACTTTGAAGGTAGCGCATGCTGAAGCGTTGGAGAAGATCAAAGACTCTCAGACGCTAATCGCAAGACGTTTAGACTCCCTCAAGATGCTTCGATCTTGGCGTGAAGAGCTCAAAGAGTCCCAGACTCGAGCGAATAAGTCAGCAGCGTGGACTGCGAAAAAGTTGGGTACAAAGATCAATACCTTGCTCATGGAGAGGGTGCAGACACTCCTGGACATTGAGGATAAATTAGTCCCCAACCTTTGCCTACAAGGCATGCGTATTACCGGACGAGCTCATGAATCCCCATTCTTCGAGAAACTAGAGGTGCCCCCGATAATGTCTTGGGAGACCTTCCTCAGTGGGAGTGAAGAGAGATCACGTGCAATGATCCGAAGGGTTGAGTATATGGCGCGTCGCGGTTCCCCACAACTGGCCCAAGCCATCTGGGAGAAGACGCAAAAAGAAGTGCAAGCTGGTACAATGGGACCAGCCATGACTTTGGAGGAGGCGCAGTCGTTGTATCCTGGACGCACCCAGGTGACCCCCAGCTTTGGCCTGGAGCAGGGGATGGACGCGAGCGGTGTCCCCAAGTTTAGGAGGATAGACGATCACTCAGCATCAGGAGTGAACATGGCTGCATATAGGTTGCAAAAGGTGCCCATGGCAATGGTCGATTACGTTGGCGTTCTTGTTAGAGCACTCGCACAGCAGACAGACCAGATTAGCTTAGCCACAGAGGACATGAAGATCGCCTACAGGCAGATACCCTTGGCGCCTGCTGATGTACGCTTCGCTTTAACGGCTGTGTATAACCCAATCAGCAGCCAGGTCGATCTGCGCGAGATGTACGGCCAGCCATTTGGAGCAGGGCATGCCGTGCCAAACTTTTGCAGGGTGGCCGAATGGATAGCACGCTTGCTTCAGAAGTTGTACTACATCCTTGTCGATCATTTCTTTGATGATTTCTTTGTAGTGGAACCCGAGATCACCATTCAGTCTGCAATAGCCTGCTTAAAGGAGAGCTTTAATTTGCTTGGGTTCCAGTTGGACCCTGAGAAGTCTCAACCACCATCGGAGCTCTGCAGCATTTTGGGGGTAGTCTTTTGTACCCAAACTCTGCACCAGCAGCGCATTATTACAGTGCACGCTAAAGAAACACGGGTCGCTTTTCTGAAAGAAGCAATAGAGAAGATTTTTCAGAATCGACGGATCTCCCCTCACCAGGCAGCCAGCCTGGTCGGGAAGTTTCAGTTTTTGTGCTCTACGCTTTTTGGAAAAGTGGGCCGTTGCTGCACAGGAGCCCTGCGCAGAAGGCAATATGCCTCCTATCCAACTGAGATTCTCACCCAGGAGTTGGAACAAGCTCTGGAGTTGATGAGAAAATTTCTCTCTGAAAGTCCTTCTGGAGAACTTCGCATACATCATCCTGCTCCCGTCTTGCTTTATACAGATGCTTCCGACGTCCCGGAAAGAATACCCCAACGAGCCGTTGGCGCATACATCTTTGATCCTTTAGACAAATTTCAAGCCTACACAGCTTGGGCCGTGCCCGACTCCGTCGTCGCAAGATGGTTGCAGCGGAAGTCTTTTATGGGCCAGCTCGAACTGCTTGCCGCACCGATAGCTTTTCAGACATGGGCTACTCGTCTCCAAAGTCGTTCGATCATCCACTTTTGCGATAATGACAGTGCCTCCGCGAGTCTAATTAAAGGCTACTCACCTAAGGTGGATAGCAGTTCCCTCGTCGGAGACTTTTGGTTGCTTGTTGCTCGCTCGCGCGCTTTTGTCTATATCGATCGAGTGGAGAGTAAATCGAACTTGGCTGACGGCCCTTCTCGTTTTTCTTTTTCAGAGGTCTTGAGCCTGGGGGCCGCTTGGACTCCTCCTGATCCCGGCGTGTTGGGGGGGCCCTCCATTCTTCCTGCATCCCAGTTCGGCGCTCTGGAGCAGCGGGGGGAGAGTTAGTCGACAACAATACCCCAGAGCACCTCTCAGATACCTTCGGGCAGCGGGGGGAGAATGCTCTGGGTGTCGACTTCTCGGGTGAGAACCTCATAGGTGTAGGTCCACAGCAATTGCGCATGGGATTGAGATGTGGATA
>CAXAMN010028695.1:26757-44157 GCA_963970005.1 Durusdinium trenchii
GAGAGGTGAGGGAGGGACGGGGTTCGTGTGCACGCACGGAGTAGACGCGGTGTCCTCGATCCTTTGTACATGCGAATTTTGTTCTGGCTAGACGAGTCAATGGGACACGCGCCATGCATCAAGAAGTGAAAAAGAACAAAGAGAGTGGCACGCCGCTCTCAAAACAAAGTAGAGTTTAAACAAACACAAGCAGCAAGGCCTATCACGCACAAAAATGACACGTGTTGGTAATGGAGCTGAAACATTTGGCTGAGCCATTTCAGTCAAGTCTTGGTTGATCTTGGTTATGACGCGGTGCAGGTCCCTTCTGGTTGGAAGCGGAATGATATCAAGACGACATGCTCAACTGGTGACGCGATTGGTTGCACATGCTATTCAGCAGCTTGCTTGCAAGAGATGTGGTGACGGTTGATTCAGGTGCACTCCGGTTGGTGTTTCCACGCGCAACATCCCCCCATTTGAAGCCAATGAGGCATGCGAACGTTAACAGTTTGAAGCCAAGGACGCGGTCCAATTAGCTCATAACCCCTAGGCTTGGCGTGTGAAGAACAAGTGCTATGACTCCAACCACAAGAACAGCGCCGACTTCTTTGCCCCGACGAACGGTGAGTGCAAGCGCTTCTTGCCTCAGACGGTGTGAGCGGACGGGATGGGTGGCAGCGAGGAGATGTCTAGAGTGGGGAGTCTAGAGGATTGTAGCTGTCTCAGTCTAGAGACCAGCTAGATAGCCCTCTTTGTTTGATAGATACCAAAGGTCTTCTCAGAGGCCATCACTCTTAGGTTGGAGGCCATCGCTATTAGGTTGCAGGCTGGAGGCCATCGCTAGAACCAAGGTCTTCCCAAAGGTCATGGATGGTCGGTTGAGGCGCCGATCTGATCCCCAAAAGGCTTGGTTGCTTTTGCACCGCCTCCGGCCTCCACGATCCCAGGCTGGACCCCCAACCATGCCAGTAGGGCCTGGTGCTCAGGGGTCATGTGGACACGTGGTCTGCGGGCCGGCCGTTTGGGGGACGCCATGCGGCTGTGGTGTTCTCTTAAGTGATTGCTCTACGTCCGAACGTCTACGTCGATGTCTTTCGTCGACTGTCACGCACGGCTGGACTCCAGGTCTTCGCCCTGTGCTCCCACGCAACTCAGACAAGAGCGCTGGAGAGGGTGAGTTTTCAAGGGTGAAACCGTGAGTTGCGGTCACCATCTAGGAGCAAGAACGCTACTAGTAGCTCCTGGCCTTACTACTTGTAACAAGAAGCTACTAGGAAGAAAGGGCATCGCTACGAACGGAGCAAGAACGCTACGAGAGACTCCTGCGGCTTCACTGAGAGACTCCATGTGCCGGAGAAGTGGTGAAGCCAACGAACTCAGTCGGTGAACGGTGAGTGGTTAGGGGAAAGCACTGTTAATTACCTGGTAGTGGGGAGGTGGCTTCTTCTTTGTTTGAAACAAATGAGTCGAGAAGGAATGCCTGCAAGAAGGCCATGTACCAATTCAACGGATAAAGGCCAAGTGTTTGGATCCTACATGGCTTCTTTGAGTTCTGATGCGGTCTGTCATGTCTCACTACACTTGGGGGTTTTCAACTGGACCCCCCAATAGTGTAGACGTAGGGGCTCACTCTTCACCCTGTCAAGGCACCCTGCGGCGACTTCAACTGCGGAGGAGGCGCCAACGTTTCGAACGAACAGTCTCCCGGAGTCTCCCCGGTCTGTGGAAGCAGCTCTTCCAGGGATTTTCCGGTGGTGAAGAAAAGAGAGGATGGAGGCTTGAAGAAAAGAGTGATGGATTCAGCGTCGGTGGAACGGAGGACGAGGTTTCAATTTCAGATTTGGTCATGGTGCTCCCCCGAGACAAAGTTGAGGGTGAAGCATAAGTAGCCCCTTTTGGGTGGTGGGAACAGCGGGACGTTCGAGTTCAGGAGCTGACCGGATTCACAATGCGATCGGCTCCACGTTTGTCGGGACGCCAAAGGGAAAGACTAAAGGCAGGATTTGTTCTGGCTTTTGATCTTCTGCAAGCAAGGCCTTCAGAAGCCAATACCCACCGTGCTTAAAATGTTAGAAAGATATTGGTCCAACTTGTACATTGGCATGGATAATTGTTCGTTTGTTGAATGTTCTGACGGTTCACCATGGATCTCATCGTGAACGGCCTGTACTGAGGGCAAGTGTTGCAAGTGCAAGTCTGGCTTTATAAAGGTCGGCGATGCGTGCAAGGCGGGGTGTCAACGATCGGACATGTCTCCGATAGGCTCTGGGCGATCCTAGGTCCTGGCATTCTTGGAGCCCAAAGCCTTGATCTATTTTGGTTGCAACATTAAACATGGTCCTGAAGCAAGACAAGTCATCCGTTCGGGCGATTCCTATCTATTTTCCTTTCACGCGTCCTTAGACTCCGGTCTTGTGGAGTCTGTTTCTTGCCTCGCCAGACGGAGCACCGTGTGGACTCCGGCTGGTCCCACTGGGGTGACGACAAACGAGCGCATGCTCTTTGGCTGAGAACGTTCCGTCGGTTGGGCGACCAGCGGGCTGCGGCGAGTTGGTCTACGACGGGACGACTTGCGCAATTTGTTGGGCGTGTGCACGTTACAAAAGAGATGACCTGACGAGACACCATTAACATGGGCGTGACACGGGCGACGGAATCGTGCACGGAGTGCTCTTGGGCGGGAAGGGTGACCAACAGGATTGTGGCAAGTGGATTGAAAGAGAGTCTTGACCCCGCAGCTACAATGTTTTAAAGCACCGCAGCAGCAATGATCATCACAACAACATGACACCGGGTGACTCCGGCAACACTGAATGAGCAGTTTCGCCATGTCCTGCCCAACTTAGCATCGCTCGTGTGCCACGAGTGGCAGACTCCCTGGTTGGAGGGTTGAGGCGTTGAATTGTCATAGAAGAGAGTCGGTCGACTCCTTACTAGAGATGATCTCTCCTACATATTGAGTTTCTGAATTCGAAGAAATTGGACGCCGCGGGGATTTTGGAGAAGAAGTTGAGTGCTTCCTACCTTCAGGTCTGGTGCCCTGAGGGTATGTATGCCCGGGGAGCCCGGCCGGACCCCGGACCGGACGCGAAGGAACGGGGACCGTGCGTAACGGGGTCGAGACAGTCAGGGGACCGGGGCCAGTTGATTCCGCTTGGCAGGGCGCATTGTCCAACTCAAGTGTTGGATCTAGTCTGAGTTGATCTCGTCCATTCAGTCTGAGTTGGACAGATCTCAGCGACTTCCTTGAGTTGCACCTGTCAAGTTGCGCAGCTGATCGGTCATGCAGCGCAAGCTTGACCAGTATTCTCCGTCACCTTTCTGGCATGCATGTGACCAGTCATGCACTGCACCGAGGTCAAAAAGTGTTGGGGAGGCGCTCTTGACCCTGCAATTTGGGAGTGGGTTCCGTGCTTCCGGGAGCGACCCATCTTATTGGGGCACAGAGAGAGGTGAGAAGATGTCTGCATGTCCGTGCTTTGGACAGTCAAACATGTCAGCATCATTTCTTTTTGGAATATATACATATCATATATATATATGTATATTAATATAAATATTGAAGGCTGCAGATAGAGGAGGGCCTACAATAAGCATTTTATGACCTTTTGGAAGGCCACTAGTTTTGACAATCTGAGACTACGAACTGAGCTGGCCTATCCTGATTGGCTGATGGAAGGCTTCGACGGCGATGGAAACTTCGTGGATAAGGGGGGGAGACGATGCACTGTCGTCCCGGCTATCACTTCCCATGGACTTGAGAGGGAGGACGGAGGTTGCTGCGTTAAACTGTTGACCCCAGCCCATCAATCAACATGTGTTTCATACTGTAATGGAACAAACATATGTTTTCATTCCCAATGCCAAATCTTTTACAGTATCCTTCGAAAGATGTCGCTCTTACTTTGGTTTTTCAGCTCTTTCCACACCACGACAGTGCCTGGCCCGGCCTGCCAGTCCCAATCTACTGGTGGCAAACGTGTGAGGGCGCATGCCGATTGCTGGACGACCAAGACAGTGCCAGAGGCAGACAGCGTCGATGCGGGCCGAGCGCACGGGTGAGTGTGGCTCCATGTCCGACATGTGAATGATCCTCTATTTAAACAATTGCCAGTCATTTTGACTCATTTTTACTAAAATGCGTTTTGGAACCTCATTTTATGGAGAGGGTATTGGTTTACAGTTTTGGGAACTTTGACAACATTTTATGGAGGTGGTTTTCGTTTGTTCTGGTGGCCTTTCTTGGCCGTGTGAACCCTTGACAATAATTTTATAGAGAAGTAGGGTGCTGTAACATGCATTGTTCCCAACAGCAGAATGCAGTTGGGTTTCAATCCCCGGGGCTCCAAAACCGGAATTCCGTCCTGGAACCCTAGCTGCTGTCTGGAACCTTGGGTGCTGTCTGGAACAGTTGGGTTTCAATCTCTGGGGCTGGGAGTGGTGCGCATGGTCCACGGCCACGGGGCTTGAAAACAGGGATTCCGTCCTGGAACTGGAACCCCGGATCCTGTCTGGAACCTTGGTGCTGTTTGGGCTGAGACTTGTGAATGTCTCTTTAGGCTGAGAGTGGTGCGCAGATTGTCCAGAGCTGTTTGGAATGTTGGGCTGAGAGTGGTGCGCAGATTGTCCACATTTGTCTGGAATTTGGGGCGCTGTGGTGCGCAGTGGGAAGGTGGGTGCTGTTTGGAACATTGGGCGCTGTCTGGGCTGGGAGTGGCGCTTGAAACCCAGGGAGATAAACAAAAAGATATAATATACGAATATAAAAACATAAGTAAACAGATATATACATTTTTTTGATTTTGGTGGCAGTGCTTAGTGTCCCGCCTTGGAACTTCGCTGCCTTGATCTCTTTGCATTGCACTGTAGATTTTGCAGTTTGTGCGCGGTTTTCAGGCTGACCCGGCTTGCTTTGTCATTGAGCATGGGCACAAGCCAAGTGGAGTAGAGCAGAGGAGCCCAAAAAAGGGTATATCGTATGATTGTGACATGGTGGGTGAAAAGGAAAGAGAACGGGCGGCTAACTGCAATCTCTGGCGCTTGGGAGCCCTGTCTGGTTGGGAGTGGTGTGCAGCATGAAAAGCGAAAATTGATCCTGGAACACTGGGGGGTGGTGCTGTCTGGAACCTTAGGCGCTGTTTGGGATGGGAGTGGTGCGCAGTTGTTTTAGGGCTTGAAGCCGGCATTCACCCAAATTTTGAGAATTTCGGGCGAAATCTGCGGTTGGGTGTGGTGTGGTTCTGGCGCCTCGGGCGCTGGCTTGAAACCGGTCTGCATCATGAGTGGAACTTTTGGAGCCTTGCGTGCCGCCTGGGCTGGGGGTGGTGCACTTTGTCTACAAGGCTTGAAAGCCGGAATTCAGCCTTGTGTGCTGCGTTCGGGGGGGCGGGCAGAAAAACATGCATTTCAGAGAAACACGCTCAGAGCTGGAACCTAGCTGGTGCTGATGTGTTCGCGCTTTAGATTTTGCAGTTTGCCCGGATTTGAGGTTGTCGACCTGCGTTGTCATTGAATATGGGCACAGTTGGGTTTCAATTTCAGAAAACGACTTACCAGCGTCCGGAATTCCTTTGTAAATTCGGCGCTGTTGTGTTGGAACCCTTGCTGTCGCCCTATGAAGAACTTCTTCTTTGCGGTGCCTCCTGCCTCCATTGCGGGGCATTCGTTTTACACATCACCATAGTTCTTAGCGCAGAAATGCCACTGTCTTGCACGCGCCTAGCAGGACTTTTCCTCGCCGTCAACAACTTTTTCCACTTCTGTGCCTCCTGCCTCCGTTGCGAAACATTTTGCTATGCCACGGCTTGCGTGTATGCTGTTGCACTTGTGGTGTGCTTTCTGTTCCTGTTACAGTTTATTCTTTCTTCGCAGTAAAACCTTAGTAGGACCAATAGCGCGGCAGGTGTTTGTATGTTCCTAGCAATGCCGTCGTGGTGCGCTTTCCTCCTCCCTGCTCCGGACCGTCGATTGGGTTTGCAACGAATACTTGGAGTTTTTGAAAAATTCAAGTCAATTGAGTTGCTACCTGCTGGGCTGCATAGCTGGGTTGAGTCCCTACTAGAGATCTGGTTTGCGTCTGTACATCGTCTGGTGTGCACACCTCATCTCTTCCCGTCTCTGTTCTTCATTTGTTTTCGCCTCCACCTCTGTCTCCCCCGTATGGGAAGAAAACACAGATACACAAGGCAATCCCAAATGGGAATAGACAAACCCACAGAACCTTCATATGTGGTGATATATTTTGTCACCTTAATTACTGTAATGTTATCTCACATTTTTTTGCTTTCATTCAGGTTATAAAGGCTGCGCTTGTCCATCCCTCAAATCCCTCAAGTGACCTGTAACTAGAGCTGCGTCTGGCTTGGCTGTTAAGAACACACGCTTGCCCTTGCCTGTCATTTTATAGATATGTTGTTCCTATAGGTTCATGGGGGACGCAAGTATATGTCCGTTCAGCATGTTCGCCAGTACAAGGCTTGTGTTGGCAGCCTTTGCGCACACAAACACCTCTCTCTCTCTCTTTTTTCTCGCTCTCTCTCTCTCTCTTTTTTCTCGCTCTCTCTCTCTCTCTTTTTTTCTCGCTCTCTCTTTCTCTCTCTCTCTCTCTTTTCTGTCTCTCTCTGTCTGTCTCTCTCTCTCTCTCTGTCTGTCTCTCTGTCTCTCTCTCTCTCTCTCTGTATCTCTCTCTCTCTCTCTCTTTCTCTGTCTCTGTCTCTTTGAACCTGACTATAAATCGGAACCAGTCCTCTATCACATTTTTGGATGGTACTGTACTCCCTCGGAGATCACAAGCTTTATACCTTGGAGCAACGTTGAGAGATTCCGTGGATAACCATACAGAAGTTATACGTCGGATTGGCTCAGTTAATGCTATGGCTTCACAGCTACAGCTTTTTTGGTCCAAAGCTGGTACAACCGTAAAGTGGAGATTACGAGTGTTTGAGGCCACCCTGAGTTCCAAGCTTCTACATGGGCTAGAGACCATGCAACTTACAAAGTCAGAACTAAACTCAATAGATGCTTTTCAGATGAAGATGCTGAGGAAAATTCTCACGGTACCTTCCACGTATATTGACAGAGCATGGACAAACCAACGAATATATAATAGAAACCTTATCTCAACAATTCGGATACCGGCATGTCAGTCTCTCGAACAGATGGAAACTAAACAGAATTCGCCTGTTAGGGCACATTCTCCGTGCGCCCCCTCTTGACCCTATGAGAGAAGTCCTTTTCAAATCAGGAACTTTCACACCTCGGATCGAACATACCCGACGAGTAGGCAAACCGCGAGCTAATTGGCTGCTCCAAACATGTCAGGATGCGTGCGCACTCATTAACCCACATCTACCTATGGACATGGCTGGAACATACCAATGCAATGGAAAACCAAAACTTTCATCGAACTCATCGAATGTCATCGAACAGCTCCCTGCTTGATTGATGACTGTTGAGTCCCGAAAATCTTACATCTTCCCTAAGTACTGGCACTGGCGTGTGCGATATCCTTTTCTGGGCGGTTCCTGCAAGTGCGCCGCAATGTCTTTGTTGGCCTCTGTGATAACAGCACAGAGCGTAAGGCTCGAATAATCTGACTTTTTCTTTGGGCGTTCAGTGAAAGCTGGGCAACGCTCAGCTCAAATCAGAGTAGCGTGCCAAAAGAATGATGAATGATGAATGCTGTCTGTCTGTCTGTCTGCCTGCCTGCCTGCCTGCCTGCCTGGCTGGCTGGCTGGCTGGCTGGCTGTCTGGCTGGCTGTCTGTCTGTCTGGCTGGCTGGCTGTCTGTCTGTCTGTCTGTCTGTCTGTCTCTTTCCTCTGTCTGGCTTTGTTTCCCTCTCTCTGTTCTCTCGCCAGAAGCTAGTTGGATTCGTGGCACGTGGGCATAGTTTCCGGGTTAGTCCGGGCTTCGCACTTGCAGCGCAGGTGCCCAGTGGCTGGAAACGGAATCACATCACCACGAAATGCAAGACTGGAGATGCCATTCAATGCACCTGCTATTCAGCAGCCTGGCGGAGTATTCAGTGCTGCGTGCCGTGCTGCAGACCGGGTCAAGGGTTTGTTTTGTGTATTCACCCCTTGGAAATGTGAGGGAGAATGGCCGTCGCCCTTCACATGGATGCCACCATGGCACCATCCCGCTTCAAAGCAAATCAAAAGACTATTGCCTTTCTTGAATGGTAGGGTGACAGTGAGGGACCATCCCTTCATAGATTTCCTTCAGCTGTTGGATTCATGTCTCAAAGGTCGCCCTGGGAACACTGAGACATGCCTTCCATGGCAAGCAATGATCAGGTTAAAGATTTTTGCAGTTGCTTGAAAGGAGGCCTCCAAACAGCTAGGACCCGTTTTCAACCTCCAAACAGCTAGGACCCGTTTTCAATACCACTTATTTAAGTGGAATCAAAGGGTAGACCACTGACCATGCTGAGGCCTGGAGGGTGAAGAACAAGTGCTATGCCCCCAACAAAAAGAACAGCGCCGACCATTTTGCTCCGACCAACGGCGAGTGCAAGCGCTTGGGGCCTCGGCGTCGCCAAGGTTGAGAAGAGGGCGAAGGTGAGCAGTGTGATAACCGACCTGCTTTGTAAACAAACAACTCCTACCAAATTACTACCATGGACCAGCGTGATCAAAGTGTGAACAAACTGGTCCAGGATGATCCGTTGACCCAACGGCTTTCAGCTGAGCAGCTTCAGCACGAGCGGTGTGCTGAGGTTGGACTCCCAACCACAACAGCCAGGCCCGGATGGGCTTCGTCCACGTGGGATCACGTGGGCATTTTTTGGGACTTCTCCTGTGGAGAGACGAGCTCCTACACGATCCTTGAAAGCTCAGTCGATGTGGAGAAAATCATTGGACCTGATGTTTTATTTTTCTTACCTCAACATTTGGAGATCATGTAGAGTGTATTGGACTGTAGAGGTTATTATTTGTGATATCTCTCTATGATTTGGCTGATCTTTGCTGATGAGGTCTATGCATTGTGCTCCCATGCTGCTCAGCTGAAGAGGAGGTAAACTGAGTGAGGGAAGACGAGCATGCTTCGAAAGAAGAATGATAGGAGGGGCTTTGGCAAGGAAGTGCTGAGACAAAGCAAAATGAGATGCATCGGTAGTATTCCTTTGCCTTTCTTGATTTTCATAGTCCCTTTCTCGAGCGTTTTCTCTCTTCCCGAGTGTTAGAACATATTCCTTGGAGGATGATTGGTTGTGAATACCGGCCGATAACTGAACAGTGGTGCGATGCTAGCAAGAGAATGCAAGAGCACTGCATGAATCTTCGCGACAAGCACTTCTTCCTTGCAGTTGTGACTCCTGCCAGCTAGACATCATTTTGCGATCGCAATGCGGTGTAAGTATCCGCAGCAGTACACGCTCTTTTCGAGCATTCCTAAAGTTCTTTGAGCGCGCCGCCACATGTTTTGGTTCCCTTACCATGGGTCTGGGATTGTCCAATCTGGTGAAATACCCCATTTCAGTACACACGACTTTTGCAACATCACTCTATCAGCTGGGTATCGGTGTCGAAACATGTGCAGGTGATATTTTGCGTGCAGACATGGATGCCGGCCTAGGCACCCTGTGGCAACTTCAATTGCGGATCAGGCACCAGGGTTCCCCTTGCTGCTCTGGTGGGTGAGTGAGCCGACATCCGGGCCCGACATCAACCATGAGATGGTGGGATACGTGTGGTGAGGGTCGAATGTATGTGAATGAGAAGGTTCCAGAAGAACACAAGAGACTCCGGAGTTTCCTATTCTCAACTTCGCTGCTTGAGAATCTTTCGCTTTTGGATTTTGGATGTTCCTAACCAACCTTGAAGCACGAAAGGCGCGCTTTCTTTGTCAGCTTTTCTCGCTGCAGCTGTTTTTTCTTGGAACTTCTTGATACACACACCAAGGACTCCATCTTCATGGGACAGATTTTTGGATCGTTGATGGGACCAACTCCAGGGCCCATCGTTTGTAGCACGAATTGGTTTCGATTTTTGGATGCGTGTTCTACTCCAGGAGTAGAACAACTGAGCAGATGGATGCCTTTTTCCATCAGAACTTCTGGTGCTTATTCCACCTATCTGGTCCTCCCTCCACAAGGGCCCGACGACTCGTGCATGAGAGGTGCCGATCCCATGCCCCATGCCATTGGCTCGACCTTTGTCCGGGGGCCCAAGGGGCCAAGCCTGCGAGTTTGCATCCGTGAAACAAGGAGAAGACTTTTATCATCCACATTTTTCAATGTGGTTCCTTTTCCCAGTTTCAGTTTGTTTGGATCGATTTCGGAGTTGCCCTGCTGAGGGCAAATGCTGCAAGTGCAAAGCGGGGAAGGTGAGAGTTGGCAACGACTGTAAGGCACGCGCGTGCTCTGCAGCCTACCCGGGCCTTCAGTTGTTGCTGGTTGTTGTGTTGTTGCCACTAGTACACCTTGCTGTAGATGTAGCTTGAATTGTGGGACATTCTTTAGGTTTTGTTGGTTCAAGGGACAGTGATTTCATGGAGCAACAGAACCCTAAGAGGTTCTTCTGCAAACGAGCAACTCCTAGCCGAACTCAAACGTGAGATTCGGATCCTTTCTTTGTTTCAGGACGGCTACAATTCAATAGCTTATAATAACTATTCACATCCGTTTGGGATGTCATCGTGACATAAGCTCCATTGGGCTGGACTCTGTCAGCAGAGAGATCTGTCCCTGGAATCGAAGATTTAAGGCCTTAGCTACATGAGCAGAGTTTCCGGCACACTTGAACCACTTCCCAGACTCCCATGTGTGATGACGTTGCCAGCCAAGCTTTACTTGCTTGGTCCATGCCCTTCTACACCCCGTGTGCCTTTTTGAGTCATTGGCACTTTTAATTGGAACCACGGGGTTGGTTTGCTCGAAGTTGGCAGGTTTGGATGGCTGAAAGATTCTGCCCAATACATCAATCAAAAAGCCTTGGACATGTCTTGGATTTGTTTTTTCGTTTGTTCCCATGCAATGAACAAAGGTGGAATCCATGTCTTTTGGGTACCGAAAGAAGGGGCCTCTCATCCACCGAGTTCCCTCCAAGCGCCCCGCCCCAGACGGATCACCATGTGGCATCGGGGTGGTCTGCATGGGGAGATGACAAACGAGCAGAGGCTGCTTGGCGTCGCGTCCGTGCGTCCTGCGTTTCAGATATGGACCGAGGGGTTGATTGCGTGGGACCGAGGGGTTGCCTTTGAGGAGCGGAGGTGCTGGACCCATGCAGAAACCAAGTGTACTGGAGGATGAAACTCACCTCCATGCGATCCATGCATCTTACCATAGTTTCAGCCAGATGGATGTTGAGATGGAATGCTTCAAGGCTGAAAGGGTGACGTATCTCCCTGAAAGTCTGAAGCCGCTTCATCATGCTGAAGGCTGATGTTTCCCCATATCTGGTTCTTTTGGTTTAGTGAACACTCCTGTTTTTTCCAGGGCCCGCAACGTGTTTCTTCAATCCAACCAGCGAGTTGAAGCAGCCGCCCGAGGCTTGGTGCCCCGAGGGCATGTATGCCGGGGTCTGCAGCCGTCCATGGTTTCCGGACGCGTGAAGGATGGGGACAGGTTTCAAGCAAGAAGTTGCCGTCCATCCAATAAGCACGATGGTGAACAGATGGTGCTTGGAAGATGATTTTTCTCCAAGAAAGGGAATTGTCCACTTCAGCCTTTTTTGGGTGGGGCCTTGTATACTTTTTGATATGTATGTGGGGATGGGGTGTGCGTGGAACACGCACATTCGGGGGATCTTGGGAAGCTGCTTGTGTGGGGGTGATGTGAGATTCACATAGGCAGACCCGCGGAAGTACGGTTTTCAGTAGACACATCCGCAGCTTTTGGGGCACCAAAGTTGCAAGCGCAGATCACTGAAGTCAGTCTGGAGATTCGTGAAACTTGAAAATGTTCGATTCCACCCATTCGTACTAGCGATGGCCTCCACCCTAGTAGCGATGGCCTCCACCCGGACGGATTCTTCTTTGCCTCTGCAAAGAGTCCTCGCCGTTTGCGCTGAGGCCAAAAAGTGCTGGGGAGGCCGTGGCCGGGCCGACCGCTATCCACTATAACTAAATGCTGTGCGTGTGCAGGGAGGTGTTGAAGTTCACCAGCTGTGGTTCATATGGTTTCCGATCCGCGTCCACGTGTGCGTGTGCTTCAGCGGCCTGGCGGAAGGCTTCAACGGCGATGGAAACTTTGTGGATAAGGGGGGGAGACGATGCGTTGTCATCCTGGCTATCGTGTTTGCCCAACGGGACGATGGACTTGAGGTCAACTGCTCCAACCTTCTGCTGTATTTGCTGTGCTGAGTTTGACCTTGTGACCCCGAACCTTTGACCTTCTCCTTTGCAACATGTTGCCGGACCACGATTTCCATCCGGGCGTTTGCCACCGCTGCCAGTCCCAATCTACTGGTGGCACTCGAGTGAGGGCGTTCGTTGACTGCTGGACCACCAAGACGGAGCCCCAGGCTGGGAAGATGGGCCCCTCGCTCCTGGTTCTTCTCGAAAACCATTTCCACGGACGTTTCGATGTGCCAATTGGTTCAGACGCTGTTGCGTGACTGATAGTACTGGTAAATTTACCAAGCAATCATTGAATCAACACCAATGCCAGTCCGTTGGGCGGTTGATTTCCTTTGATGTCGCTTCCAGATTTGCAAAGTATCTATACTTTCCGTTCACGGCCTGTCGGTGTGGAAGGTTGCACAACTTGGCGTTTACTCCCAGCATTTGCAAATCTCATGATGACTTGTGTGCACGATGTAAGTCGTTTGCCATGGGTGTTGCATCGTGACAGCTCCCGTTCTGTCGTGCGCCTTTCAGGGTACCCATGGCTGGAAGAAAAATCACATTGCCGTAAGATGCAAGAGTGGTGATGCCATTGGATGCACGTGCTATTCAGCTGCCTGTTCGCATTTGGGGGGTGTTGGACGGTGCTTGAAGAAAGGTTTGGAGGGAATCACGCTGTGAAGGGGTTTCCTAAATTCCGAGCAGGATTGTACCTGTTCCAAAGCATTACCCTCCTGCAAGAAGGCACGCCCGGAGGCAGAAGACACCAAAAGGGACACCGAAGTATCCAAAAGACCCTCCAAGGCGCAGAGGGAGAGGAGTGGGCCGGATGCCCGACATGTCGCAGTTTGGTCCAATTGCTTGGAGTACAGTGTAGCTCAAGGCCTGGCGTGTGAAGAACAAGTGCTATGCCTCCAACCGGAAGAACTCCGCTGACTTCTTCACCCCCACCAACGGGGAGTGCAAGCGCTTCTTGGGCCGAAAGGGAGTGTGGGAGGCGCGACCATCGAAATTTCTGGTATTTTGTGACTGGCATCAAAATCACTCCTACTCCACTCCCCCCCCACACTTGGTTCTGGTATACAAAGCCACACACACAAAACTAACATAATTCAACATGTCCTTGGTACCAACAGAGGCAGATGCACCACAAACCATCGAAAAAAAACAGAATGATTACATTTCATTCTTGTTATTCCAAATTTGTGCAATACCCTAGTTGCAACACTGTATTATCCCTTGCCAAGTCGAGAATGGCATCATTTTCCAAACCATCCACCGTTTCGGTGCAAGCGCGGTCCTCTCCATCACGCAGTCCTCTCGGTGTGGTCCAACACACCAAGGCTGGACCCCAAACCACAACAGCAAAGTGCGGCTCTCGGAAAACGCGGCTCTTCGTGCGGCACAGCCTGCGGTGTCACAGTACATCCATTCTTGTGCGGCACAGTGGGCCAGAGAGAGAAGACATTCCGAATACGGTGATCTGGTGTGTGCTGCATATATTTATATTTTTCTTTTAAATATATTTATATAAATGTTTTTTGGTTCGGCGAACACATGCACTTCTTCTACTGGCCAGGCCATGGCAGATGTATGTCTCATGCGAATCTGAGGTTTATGCCTTGTGCTCGCAAGCAACTTGTCTGGTGATTGGGCAGGTTTCAGCTTCACCTCTCTGAGACAGTGCCAATTCCATTATGAACTATCAGTGGGTTTGTTGGGTGGAGTTATATGCAAAAAACGCAAGACCTCAATCAGGTCCTGGATGAGGTGGTCGACCGTCAAGACCACAAGTCGTCAGACCGCTTATCGCTAAGCAAATCATCCTCAACGTCAAGGGCCAAAGGTCATATTACAGTTGTTTCAGAGTAGGTGGCACAACCCCCAAGATGTCCTTTGGATGGGGGTCCATCGAAACCACCTTTTGAGGATTGTACCATCTACTCTGAAACCATTGTAACTCATAGTAGCGGCTTCGTTGTGTGTAGCCCGCTTTTACATGCGGTTTTTCAGATCCGAGCTGATTTTGCACTTGAACTTTGAACTTGACCTTCTTCAATTGTCACAAGCGGAGGAGCCTTTCGAACTTGCTGTGTTTTGATCATAGAGAGCAGGGGAGTGCGGCGTGATTGTGAGACTCAACGAAGCTACCACCATCACGGGATACCGAGTCTGATCAACTCGGCGTACCTGCAAATTTTAATGTTTAGTACAGGGCTAACACATCGCTCGATGGTGTCGTGCAGTTCACTTGGTATGTGACTTTTCAGGCCATCAACTTAGGAGGTTCTGGACTTTGACATCCTCATATCCAATTTCTCAAATCTTTCCCCAGTGTGTAGAGGGTGCATGCCAGAATTGGCGACACCGTCGAGACCCTTCGTGGGACTCTATAGTTGGCACGGGCCTTCCCGCGAGAAGCAGTGGTCCTCACTTGGAGGTACCAGAACCATGCACGCCAGAAGTGGCGCTGATCAGTGGCTCTCAGGCAGAACTTACAGTCTTTGGACAGACTGTATCTAGCTGCAATCATGCTCAGTTGCAAAGCGGCAGAAGTTGACCTGATGTAATTGATCTTTTGGATCTTCGTGTCCGGAGCTCGAGCTTAGTTTAGCCTCTTAATGTTTAGATCACTTAGGAGGATACATCTGTATTTGTGAATTTCAGCCGCAGTTTCGGTTTTGTCTTAGCAGCGAGTATACTAGCAACGCACTGATTTGGATTTTAGTGATATCCATGGCGCATTCGGGCTCGCCTCTTACCGTTGGTGCTAAAGCCAAGTCACATCCACCACGACCCAGTTGGGCGCTGGACCAGCCAGTTCCTGTACCGATGCATGATGTTTCTCATCTCACATCGACATCTTCCGATTCGATGACTTTGAAGTTCACAGGTACTATGGGACAACTGGAAATGACAGGGAATTCTACCCAACTCAGTGGTTTTTTGATAAATTCTATCAGCTTGAGAAAGAACGTCAAGGGCATCAACTCAATCTTCAGTGGATGGCCATGACCCATCAACAGTCCATGATGTTTCCGCAAATGGCTTCATTTCCAATGTGTTTCACACCCTCATCGGTTGTCGAGACACCAGCTCAACCCCCGTCCAAGAAGATCAGGCTTCTCGAAGATGCGCAGCCTTCTTTCAACCCGACACTACCCCTACTGAACCCAGTTCATGATGAGCCATCTAAGATCCAGAACTTGGTACGTCGAGAGCGACGCATTTCAGCTCAAAAACTTGTGATCTAGTTAGGCTGTACGAGCTTCAGTTGGCTAAGATGGAACGATCCTCCAACATGATTGCTGTGATGGTCCAACTTGCGACAGCACATACTTTGCTGCGCATTCTTTGCGAGTGCTTGGAATCTTTGTTGGAATTTCAGATCTTTGCGCTGAGCGCGGCGAACTGGCCCCATCAACCTGAGGTCCTTCGTCAAATGGCCCGTCAGTTAGTAGTTCTCAACGACCACGTCAACCAACTGTATCCCACATTGAATGAAGCTGAGGCACTCTTGGATCGTTCCCTTACGGTGATTACTACTCGCGGACCTGATCGTGTGAATTTCGACCCTGCGCTTCGTGACAACTGTGGCCGAGTGTTAGCTCCACTCAATCCTAATCGTTTCAATAGTCAGTTGCCCCGACAACGTTCGCGTTCTCGCGACATTGGGCGATAGATAGGTGCCCAGCATCGAGCTGAAAAATGAGTGTATTGTTCTCACCACTTGTGCGCCTTACACTAATTTCGTTTTTGATTGTCGGCGAGTTGAAAAACGTCTAGTTTTCGAAACCTTTTCGCGTTGACAATATACTTAGTGAGCAGTGATCAATGCATGCTACACACACCTTTATGCCGTATATGATGCCCTGACCCAAGAGATGCTAAGGAACTAATACAAAACATTTCATGTTTGATGCCCAAGCCCGGGTAGTCACAGCGCCTCGTTTGACAGAACTCAGAACCCTTGCGTGGCACTTCCTTTTGTAAATCTCTTTAGCGCTACTCTTCGCAGAGACTACGTAGCGTCCCAAAGCTTTCTCAGAGGCCTTTCAGTGGTTTTCCATAGTGTAACTTTTTCCATTTCGCAAATTCTTCTACAGTAGTCTTTATGCGTCAACCGTATTTGCTTTTAGCTGTTAGCCTCGATGGTCACTGGCATATTTGACTCAGATGCGACTCATGCAGTCTTTCTGTCCACTTGTAAACATGCGCTCTGCAGCAATCTTGATTGCACTGAGGTGTGTGAATGTGAGATGTTAAACTAAGGGCGCTACTGGGATCGATCGGCATGGGCCTTTGTCAGGTTGACAGAGTCCTCCATAGGAAGGCCTTTGTGTGTGTGTAGACAGTTTCTATATGCAGTCGGTGAGATGAGAGGAGTTCAAACTTGCCCTTACCAACTGTAGAACGCAGGGGTCTACATGCGGTTAGAGAACTGCGATGCCTTCAAACTTGACTTTTCTCCACCGTTGACAGTTGACAATAGAAGTCTTGATCTCCACGTCGTTCAGTTCAACGTGTCTGTCACATTGCACTTACATTTACATGTCCTTGTTAGCTGTCAGCTTCGACGGTCACTGCAGTACACGACCCAGATACAACTCACACAAACTCTTGCTGTCAATTTGTACGTATGCATTCCGCTGTGACTCTGATCGGACTTAGGTGCATAGTGGTGAGACGTAACACTAAGGACCTTGTTGGCATTCCTTGGCTTGGACCTTAACCAGTTTGACTTAGGGCTCACCATCGTCACAGCATCCGTCGTTGTGCGCAGGTCTGTTCATGAATTCTGAGCCCTCCATAGGGAGGGCCCGGTGTGTGTGTGTAACCCGCTGTCACATGCGGTTGGAGACCTGATATGAATTTGAACTTTGACTTTTGTCAACATCTACATGTGGAGGAAGACTTCGAACTTCTTTTGTGTCACAACTAGAAAGTTCACTCATGAATTCTGATCCCTCCATAGCGAAGGCCCTGTGTGTGTGTAGCCCGCTTTTACATGCGGTTGGAGATCTGAGCTGATTTTGCACTTGAACTTTGAACTTGACCTTCTTCAACTGTCACAAGTGGAGGAGCATTTCGAACTTGCTGTGTTTTGATCATAGAGAGCAGGGGAGTGCGGCG